>QTSX02000771.1:0-402555 GCA_014839935.2 Entomophthora muscae | reverse complement strand
AGGTCCCAAAACGCCCACCAAACCCCTCCATTTTTTGAATGATTTAGCTCACACGGTTGATGAGAGGTTTGTGCTGGCTTATCCTGTGGAATCCTTGCCTTTGGTTGCTCCTTCCTGGGAAGAAACCCTGGATAAATTGGACTACCTATTAGCCTGGTGTCATCCATTTTTAAAAACTATCAGAGCCACCCAATCAGGTGTTGCCACATTGACGCTTGATAACCCAGTTGACCCCCAAATGTCTGGCATCTCTTCCAGCCAATCAGATTTGATTTTGGAAATTGGAGTAAAACTCTCCTGTCCCCCTGAGCCCATCCAGCAAAGTTTTTTACCTAGCCAATCAGGCTCACCCCCAACTGTCATGTGACCAGTTTTTTTGCAATCCATTCCTTTTAACCAAGCAAGGGGACTTTCAGTCCCCTGCTTGTCTATTTTCCACTTACATTAAAGTTTGGAGTCACCTGCACCTTAATTTTCTTAATTTTGAGTTGCCTGGAACCAGTTGTGTCCCTAAAGCTCAAAATATTAGAGTGTAGCCCCTGCCCTAAGCTTACCTTTAGCCAGCTGTTTTTGAACCCGGCTTCTCTTCTGGCTCCTTGTGCAAGTGTTCTTTCACTTAATTGTCATCTCTTTTGCTCTTGCTTTCAAAATCAGAGTTCAAAGCTCAAAATTTCAATTGAATTTTCCTATAATTTCTATTGTTATCTTGAATTTTCCTTTAAAAATCATTGTTTTTGAACCCGCTTTTGCTTGCAGTTATAATCCAAGGGCCCCAAGACAACAGTGAGGCTACCCAAACCTGTTCTGCTGTTTTCCTAAGGATTTGCCAAAGACTACCCTAGTCTTGCCATTTTTCTCTCCTTTTATCTCCAGAAATTATACCATCCTACCCCAAATTTTGTGCTGGTTCTTTCTATGATACTGCTGGCTCTTAAATTTGTTGTCTTTTCCTTGGCTCTGTTTCTCTTGCTTCTGTGGTCCACCTCCCCTGACCTGTGGGGGAAAATCTCCTCATTGGCCCGTCTGGTAGGTAGCAACCCTGCCAGTCTCTGGGACCTCCCCAGCAGTCTTCTCTTTTCCGGAGAGGCTGTGGTTAAGAGCCTGACGTGTGACAATCTTGACCTGGACACCGTGGAGCTTGCTTCACCTAGTTCTGAAGAGGTAGTACCTCACACACCTCCTCTCCCCACCATGGTTCAGAAGAATGTGGTACCCCCCCAGGTCCTCCAAGGTGGCCTCCCCCGCTCCTACTCGCACTCCCTGGTTGCTCACTGGCCTAATTCTAATGGGTTTGAATGCCTACTTCCCCCAGTTGTCCCTGGTGTCCTCCCTGTGGTCCCCTCTCCAAGCAGCCATCCCAGTTGCGCACTGGATGGCATCTTGGTGGTTTGTTGCACCGGGATGGGAGCCAAACTTAGTTAGTTTAGCCCCTCTCTCTCACACCTGGGGTCTTCTCCTTTGTCTTCTGTTTTGTTGAGGGCTCTTTGGCTGGTTTTTTGTTGGGGTAGGGACTTTGGGCCTTCCCAGAGGCTTTGGGTACTTTCTTGGTTGACTTGGGGTTATTTTGTGGCTTCTTGGAAGATTTGTCCTACAATAATTAGAGTAGAGTTCATAAAGTAAGAATAATCATGTGAGACATGAATAAAATTAAATAATAATCACTTGTTTTAAATTTTATTATTAAGTAAATAGTTTATAGAAGTATAGAAAGTAATTTTAGAGCTAGTTTATTATTAAAGAATAGGAAAAAACCCATGTTTAAACAAAAAGTCAACATTCTGGTAGTCACTGTAGTCAAAAATATTTAATTTAGTTTGTCAGCATAAAAAAACGCTTTAATTTTGACGTCGACATACTGACAGTCAGCATTAAAGTGGAAAAACACTATGTAAATCACTTATAAAGCTTGGTTAATATTTTCTGGAGTTGGTTTTTTAAGGCCAAAACTGATTATTTTTAAATTTGAAAAAATTAAAGATCTGCATATGTAACTTATGAAAATAAATGATAGGGATTGTTGAGGGAAGTCTGAAGTACAGCCCTGGGTACTTTGGCCTGAATTACCATACCATTGGTTGTGTGCTTTTTGTTAAGCGGCAGTGTTTTACTAATAAATAAGTGAAGGTGTTGACATTCAGGCAGTCAGCGTTCTTTTATAGCAACTCTCCTATTAAATCTCACTTAAATTATGTCACTTTGTTTGCTTAGCCAAACCCCTTTGTTGCAATATAGGCGACACGTCAATTTGACACAAAGTTGACATTATAATTACATATATAAATTCTAGTTTTAACATATGTGTGTTGGCTTAAGTGGACTTCTGGAAATAAGCTATAGTTTATCCAGTGAGTTTAAAATAACAGTAAATATCTAAATAATACAAAGAATGCTCTGAAAGTTGGCATATGTCTTTGTTCAATGCTTATCCTAATATATATTTAATTAAAACAGTAGTATAAAATATAAAAAGTAGTTATTTTTAGAATATTGTGTATTTTATTAAGAAATTTATGGATTCTTATTTGGGGTTGACATCCAGATATTACTTACTGTAGTTGACCTTAATGTAAAAGTACAAAGAAACTTACATTTTCATAGTAAATTATATTAGTTTTTTGGCTTAAAATTAAGCCTTTGTTTAAATGGTGGTGATGTTATGCATGTTCCTTTTTAATTTTGAAATTCTGACTTAATAATTCACTATGAAAAATTAGCTTAGTTTTGGAAATGCCCAATTCCAGCAGATAAATACTAAAATAATGTTGACTTACTGAATGTCAACAAATTGTCAACATTCAGTAAGTCAACTTGCGGAATGAGTTAATTCTGGCGGTTGCCTAAAATAACTCCTTGCTTTTAGACTTTTTCCTTTCTAACTCTTTGTTTTTCTAAGCTTAAACTATCCAGTTTTTCCTGCTCTATAATATATTAAACTTCAGTACTTACTTCAGCTAATTAAAACAGACTTTTCCCTATCAAACCCTTATTTTTTAGTTTTTCCCTTCAGTTTAACCAATGGAAAACATTGATCAAACAGGCTTCAGCCTGCAGCCAATCAGGCGTCTGGATTGGCCTATTTTGCCAAACAGGTTTCCAGAGCCACCTGCTCTTGACCTTGGTTTGAATATGTTGTCCTCTTTCTCTGGAAAACCCATGGCTCTGTGTTTCAAACTGTTTCTCTGTAGTTCCTGTCACTTTTGCCAGGACAACTCAAATGTTTCAACCTATGTTTTACTTAGTGGATTTTTGTACCTTAATTTTTTCAACATTTCTCTGTGTTTTCCTGTGTTCTTTCCCCCTTGCCAAAACTTGAACCCGCCTGTTGCTTGCTCCACACTCCTCTTAATGCCCCAGCAAAATCCCAGCTTTTATCCCTAGAGTTTTCCTGTTTTGTTCTGTCTGCTTTTCTCTCACTTCACTCAACCAACTCTTACTAAATCCTAATGTAATTTTTCTATTTCTTTTTGTTTTTTAATCCTTTTTTGTAGTTAATCCTTATTTATTATTTTATTTCTTTTATTTCTTATTTCTTTTATTTCTTTTTTAATTCTCATAATTCTTTTATTTATTTTTAGGAATTCTTTTATTGCTTTATTATTATTTTTAATTCTTTATCCATGCTTTATTTTTCCCTGATTACCTCTTTTATATTTCCAGCCTCTTTTGATAGCCTTTACCTAGTGCTTCTGCTCTGTCTTGCTACTACTTTCCTCAATTGGCTTCCCCTGTTCTGCTAGTATCCATCAGTCAACACCTCAGACTCAGGCAATAAGTCTCCACAAGTGAATCAACCTAGACTGTACCCCCATCAGTGACCTACACATTATTCCATCAGCAGCAGACGCTCCCCATGTCTTGCCACTGTTTTTACTCACTCAAGTGGTTAGTTTGAACTTCCAAGTGTAAATTAACCAACTTCACTTCCCCAAAATGTCTTAATTATCAAGTTATGCGCTGTTTTTCCAGACAGCCACCTTAATGATGGTTCTGGGGATATTCAATCTTGCTTAATAGCTTTAAGACCTCCTCAAACTTACTTGTCAATCCTGGGAAGAAACTTTACCCCTATATCCTAGATAAAGTTTGTCAACTGCACATCCCCAGCAGTTGGAACTAAGATCTCAGAACTCCTCCAGTACATCCCTTTTCAGCTAGCCAGGACCTTTCTACCATCTTCTGCATGAATCTAAAGCCATCCTTGCCCCCCTTTCATGGCTTAGATCTCTCACCTTTCTTGGCTATAACCTACATATATCAACAAAATAACTAACATTCCCCTGTTTCTAGACATTCAATCTTCATTGTGATCAAATAAGCCCTTGCCTGAAAAAATACTTCCATGTGTATTGTCACAGCTTGCTTACTGCTCTCCCTGGGCTTTTCTTTTTGTCCTGGTTACCTTGGGCACTGGTGACTCTGAATTGAGTGTGGTTGGATTGAAAATTGTTCCCATTACCATGATCATTAGAGTTCAAGGATTTGTTGTTTGCACTATTGTTTCCATTGGGTGGAGGGCAGCTGGCACGTCTTAGGGGGTGAGAGTCTTTGTCAGGAATCTTCCTGATTAAATTCCTGTCAACAATTCATTTTAAATGCTAAGCTCAGATGGGTTCCCAAGCCAGGTCCATTGGAAAAAGCTAAGAAAGTTAATTTAGTTAGTAGCATTTGTTCACTATTACCTTTTAATAATAGTCCAGATGAGACTGATTGTTTTATCAATTCAAGAACAGGGATCAAACCTGCAACTCCCCTGGACTTAGTTGGTCAACTAGATTCAAATTTTAGTATTGGATTTGATTTTGACTAATTGTTACCTTCAACAGTAGGCTGCAGCCAATCATTTAACTCCAAATCAACTTCAAAACCCTTCCAAACTATTGAATGTGATGTTTGCACTGTATTTGATGCTGTTTCCTCTATTCTTAGTGTAAACAACTCTGGTTCTGTTGAAAATCCTTCTCATGATGCCCAGCTTACATGTGGGGCAAAACAGGGCATTTCCAGTGCTTGTCCTGCCTGGTAGGCAACTATTTTAAAAACTAATATTGTTTTTATGTGCTGAGGTTATTATTTTGAATTTGATTGCAAGAAAAACTCTATTTTAAGTTCCAACTGCCCCAAAATCCCCAGTTTCTCCTCCAGATTTCCAAATTTTGTCCCCAAGATTCTTGATCTCCTTTATATTGTCCCCAGATTATTTCTTGTTACCATGCTATATAAAGCTGGTAAGCTATATCTCATTACTTGTTCAATCAATAAAGTCTACAATCACCATAAATGAATTATTATCTATTTTAGCTTGACTTAAACCTTTCTTAATCCTAACCATGAGATTACCCAAACTTATATTATGGAGTCTCTTGGGTATAAATGGATTTACTGGATGATCTTGTTGCCGGCTGTACTGGCCAGCATTTTGCTGGGTACACAAGCTAACTCTGGTACCTCCCCTGAAGCTCATTTCTTGGATAGCTCCTGGTGCCAGGTAATACCAGGAGTTTGGTATACCACTACCCCATTGTCCCACAACCCACCTCAGAAGGAAGAACCTCAGAACTACCAGTCTGTAAAAAAACATGCAGAGCCACAGTTCTTCCACCCATTGCCTCTGCCTTCCTCTTGTACTTCTTAGGAGTGTACTTCTTCCTTGGACAATTCAATCTGCTTTTAGGCCAGTATTGTCTTTTTGGAGAACTATTTCACCTTGGTATGGTGTCCTAGCCCGTGGTGTGACCATACAACAGTCACTGTTAATTATTTAGCCAAATAAATACTCCAAAATATAAAGTTGCTCTGTTTTTGATGTTTATTTTATGTAGATAGGTTTGGCTGGCATTCTTCAGATAAAGATTCCTGAAAACTTAGTATCTATATTCAATAAAAGAACAGAAGGCAAGATTGGCCAAATCAATCTTGGAGACTAGGCGTCTCAAAAACAATCTTATTAACCGGGAAGATTAATTAATAAATACATGGGAATATAATTAATGAGGATTTAATTATATTGGTTAATTGCCTTGACTGTGTCAAGAAGTTTGGTTAAGGTTAATCAAAATTAAACCCCCAAATTTGGGGTTAAAAGTGCTGTTTTGGCAAATTCATTAGGTTAGAAGCGCCGCCGCGCCGCCTAATTGATTTGAGAAGCGCTGAGGCGCCGCCCAGTGAATTTTTCAGGCGCTGGGGCGCCACCTGGGGGAATTTCTTGGCGCTGTGGTGGTGTCTTGTTTGAGGTTTGAAGTGTTTTAATGGGTTTTTAAAACGCAAGAAAAATCATTAAATGTGAAGATAACTAAATAAAGGCAATGATGTCTAGGGATTTAAGTTTGATCAGCTGGTTCCCAGTTGGAACATTGATAGCTGAGTTTTGGAATGTGTATATTCCATAGGGTTCTGGCGCCAGGAGCTAAGGAAGCTCCATGCCAAATTAATACATTGAGATGAATGGCGTCAGGTGACTCCTTCTCATTGTAGGTTAATTCTCATAGGATGAGAATTACAGGGGATCTTTTAGGTAAAGATCTAGGTTTGTATGACTCAAATGTCATAGACCAAGTGATATGAATCATAGCTTGATTCAGGAACCAGAGGGGTTTTCAGCCAAATATGCCCCAAATGGTATATAAGCAAAAACAGCTAAAGTTTAATAAAGAGATATTGTCAATTTTGAGGCTTTCCCCTCAAACTACTTTTTAATTATCATGTATTCTTTACTATCATTTGGAAGAGCAAAATTTGGGGTGCTTTGTGTAGAAATCACTGCTGCCAGGAAGGAGATTCCTACCAGTTCACTCAAGGAGGCTTGGGCAAGTTTGTAGATCTCTAAGATAGCACCTGAAGAATCTTTGATAGAAGTGAAAGTGGCCTTTGAAGAACTATATACCAATTATTTTGCCAAAGAGGGAACCCCTGCACAAGGGAATAGAATTTATGCATGGGATTCCTGGAACTTGCTGTTAGGGTTCAATGAAATTTTACACAAGTGAAGGACAGAGCCAATCATGAAATTGAGGCATTAAGAAGTAGGGAAGAAAAGAGTGTCAAAATTATGGCTCATTGGCGGGATGACAATAAAGTGTTGTCTCATAAAATTGCCTCCCTGGAGGCAAAGCTCCTTGAAGCTTTGTCACAGGAAGGTAACGGTAATAAGAGTCAAGGGCAAGTTTGACTGATTGGACCTGGATCTGTCACACGTGGGTTCACTGGTAACTGGTCTAAATCCCTCTACAATCATTCACCACCTTGGAAGATTACTTTCAAGTGGGTGGGTGCCTGAAACTTTAGGTCTTTCCCTTTTTCTGGTTTGTGCCTTGTGCAGCGCATTAGACGTTTGCTCTGCTTTCTCCGCTTCACGGTACAGGCTCTGGAGGTTGGTAACTGGTCCAGATTAACATGCCTCATCACATGTGGCTTGAGATTGGCATAGTACATGAGGTGTGTAGCTGGGTTATCAAACACCATATCTGCAGGTGCTTTTAGTTGAAACTTCTTGTAGGCTCTTATAAGTTCTTTCACTGTTCCAGTCTGTGTCAGGTTCTTTACTTTGTGTATGATCCTTATGACACTTATTGCACCAGGTTCCTTTGTTGTGGGTCAGGAAAATGAATATCTCTGCAATTAAAAAATGTGCTGGGCACTACATCTGAGTCAACTTGATTTGAGCAGATTGGATCCACACTGTGGTGTTGTGATCATTTGACCCTGTAAATAATTCCAAGGCAGTGCTACAGAGTTTCTGAACTATGTAGGCAAGCATGATAGCTTTTTGGGGGTTTGAGGCATAGAGAAGGGGGCAGGAAGAACCCTTGGGCTTATAAGGTATTGAAGGCGGGGACCAGCATCACCATGTTTTGGTACAGCACATATCTTTATGGTATCTCAGTCCCTGATGTGTAGGGCTTCTAGTCTACAGGGAGCCTGGACATAATTCTCTTGTATATTTGTTGACCACGGCAATTACAGACAACAGGTGGGATTTTTAAAGAGAAGGTAGGATGAAAAACGTACTTGTGCTATCAATTTCATAGCTGTGCTGTTTTAGCAAAGCAATAAAGGGGAAATAATTGTAAACTAGATAATATTCTTTATTGGGATATAGAAGTTATATAGTTGTTGTGAATCAGAATAGTAGAAACATGATTATGAAGGTCACTCAATTGGATGGCTAGGGGGTGGCTTGATCCTTTTAATGAGCCAAGCGCTGAATTGGGCCAACCAGTGTACAGGGATTGTCATTTGGTCATGTTGCTGGATTTGGAAATTTAAGTTGACTTCTGCATTTGGCTTCAGGTCACTGGGAAGTTGGGTTGCAGATCACAAACCTGTTTAGTTGGAACCTTGCCAGGAGGTTGACCCCGTTGTTTCAACATTATGACTATCAGAAGAACTAAAATAGGGGACTAGCTCTGAGACACATTTCAAAGCTAACAATGGAGACAGAAGCCAAATGAGGGCTAATCAACATCTGGGGGAAAATAGGTTAGGGATGGGCCATTGTGGTTCAGAGCTACTTATTTCAGCTTAGAGGGAGATCCTTCACACAGAAGATGCACTACAAAAAGTGGCACAAAAAGAGGACCTTGAGGATTTTGCTTGCAAATTCTGTGGGAAAGTAAAATTGATAAAAAAACATGTTCCTTGAATGCTCAAAAGTGAGAAAAATATGGTCATGTGTGTTTCATGGGTACAATTGGCACCCTCTAGAGAGAGACACATGTTAGGTCAGATGGCAATGGCCCAAAAAAGTTGGGTGAGCCCATACGGCGTCCCCCATTTCCACCCCCATTCTCTTAATAAAGCTTGGTTATCTAAAAAATGGCAATGGCCCAAACTCTTGGCTGCAACCCTATAACAAGTGCTTTATTTTAATGTAGTGGGTGAGAAGGTTTGAAGATTGGTGTGGGGTAATTTCCTGTTTAGTTTATGGCTTGCCAGAAACAAAAGATCCTTTGTGAGTCCCAAAATCCAGGCATGTATAACTCTAGACTTTGTGAAGCAACAGCTGCTTGCAGCTTTTGGTAGTAAAGACAACCCTCTTTCATTGAGTCTGCCAACTCTCATGTCAGCCTGGTCTCTTGTTTCACAGCAGAAACAGATACATATGTTTTTTGTTTGCCTGGCTTGCTGTTGCAAGTCAGACAAACAAGTGGATAAGAATATATAAGTCTTGGGCTAGCTCAAACTATTCCAATCATTGGTGGGCAACTGCTTCAAACAACAATCAAGTGTATTGAGGTGTGAATCATTAGGATACATCCTGTTGAGTGAAACAAACCCAATTCTTTCCTTCAGGGGGTACAACAAAAACCTAAAGTAAGAGCTTCTCATAACTATCAATCCCAGGGCTTTAAGGTACAGCATCATTGACTTATCCCTGAAGTACTGACTCTTGGCTACTTTTGAACCTATACCCTTCCAAGCCAGGGTTACCCTGTGCTCCCCTTATCTGTAGTCATGAAGGCTTCAGCACAGCAGCAGGATGCACTCAAAAGCAACCACTCAGTTCAGCTTTACGTCATACAGTAGTTTTCAAAGCTGTGACGCCAAGAGAAATCACCCAGATTTAAAAACAGAGCTGGACCCAGATCTGTTGTTAAGCAATATAAACTTGTTGGTCTGGTATCTTGTCTAAATCTGAGCTGATTTTGTTTAGTGACACAACTCCAAAAATACTACTGCACCCTTATCTTTCACACACTGTGATTTCTTGTGTTTCCCAGTAAGGATAACAGAACCCACCATGCGTGGGAAACATGGTGCCAGAGGATAAAGCTGCACCATTAGCTTGATGCTGCAGCTCTAGCCCAATGGGGCACAGCTGGACCTACACTGCCTAGGGGTGTCAAGCTTGGCCGATGCCTTGACCTTGTCAGACCAGCGGTATCCCCTTGGCATGCGCGGTATGGAGCTTGGCCCAGGTCCATGCCCGGTGGGGGCTGGCAGCCTTCCCTCGATCCAGCACCTGTTTCAGCATACCTTGCATACCCCCTCCCACCAGATCCTGCTTCAGAGGTGCCAGGATCATACCAGACTGTTTAACCTACAATGCCAAGGAAACTGCACAGCTTTTTGGGGCTAGCACCGTCTTTCATATTAAGCTGAGCAGTATTTAAAAGTAGAGGCAATATGGATTAAAGGTAAAGAAAGGATGTATTAGGGTACAGAGAATTTGGGGGTGGGCAAGAGGATCCAGTGCAGCAGCCCTATTTGAGGAACTTGACCCCGGACTCTGCCAGAAGCTCAAGGGCGTAGCGGTACCCCTCCTTGACTCGAGGGGCGGGCTGGACAAAGGCATACAGGTCGGAATGGTTGAAGAGGAGCCTGGAATGGTCCAGGATGCAGCCCCAAACCAGGTTCCAGTGCTTGACCTCATTCATGCTGGTGAAGCTGTGGGCAGGTACAACTGGAAAGACAACTGCCAGTGCCTGGCCAGTGATGCAGCCCGGGGATTCTATGATGTGCTGAGCAACCCTTACCACCTGCTTCAGTAGCTGGAACTGAAAGAGCGGGATAATCAGAATTGATTCAAGGGCTTGTATAGTTGCATGCCCTATTTGCCACTGCTTGGGATCGTCTGGGGGTGATTTCGTTGGGAAAAGCGCCATGATGGCTCTAGCAATGTTTACTGGAACCAGGCCTCCTTGGGAAGCAATCACATGCTTTAGATGGGTAGCTACTAAACGGGGGTCAATCTTGGGTAGGTAACAAGCCTCAAGGCCACATTGATTCATTAGCTCCAACTGCTGGAGGTCACAGCTTTCACGGAACCAGCGGCTGGGAGAGATGATTGAATTGCATTTAAGAAGAAAGTCAGTGCAGACATGGATCTCATGGCAGGTGAGTATATCAGTTACAGAGGGACCACATGGAACACCCGTTAACAGTTGGGCAAAAACATCTTCTGGAATGGTAGGGGCGCCAGATCGGGTAAAGCATTCCATTAGGAATAATACCACACGCTCTAAAGTTACCTTAGAGGTGGGGGCCTCCTCAACCATTTGAATAGAAAGTGGTGATGGAAGCAGCATAGTCTTACTGCGGCGATGGCCAAGTGTATCTGAGACCCCAAACTGTTTGAGTGTGGAACGACGAATCAAAAGGCCAGGGGCAGTCTTCTGGTACTTTTCAAGTGCATAGATTGTATCTTCATTGTAAGGAAGAATGGGGAGTAAATCAGATATAGCTGCCACTGCCAAGAGCTGGGGCAGCATGTGAATAGTCATAACCTTGAGTTTGATGACACCAAATCCGTATAGTATACAGAACTGCCGGAGAAACCACAACCCTTGCTGAGCATCTAAGCTTTTGCCCCGGCCAATTTTGAGGATAGCCTTCCAACACTCCTTAACAACACGAGTCACATACTTTGGTGCTGACATGGCTTGACCTATCATCCGGGGCCCTTTCTGAACTTCAGCTCATATCACAAAATATAAATACCTGGGCATTTAAAGGAGCATCAACTTCAACATACTCACAGCATGCCATACGCCGCAATCCCCAAGATATAGTGGGCTGCTTCTCCAAGCGCATACGGGCCTCTTCATCTGAAAACAGGATTGTTATTAGCCTTAGTGTGAATAGAGGAGCAAATAATCTGAGGTGAGCCTCTGTGTGGGACTGTAGCATCTTGGCATCAAGCATCCGTTTCTTAGTTATTTCTAACCTGGTTGGACTAAGGCGCTTTCCACACCTTTCCTCAGATACCCTTTTTGATTTACCCATCCAGCTTGAAAAAAGTGTATATACTCTCACCCACCCACTTCCATGAGCACCAGTCTGTGTAGATTCATGTGATAATGAAGACTGTAGGCTAAAGGTACTAGATGCTGTAGAAGACAGTATCCTAAGGGAGTTGTTTGACTTGAAGATTTCATTCTGGCTGACCAAAGTGCTATTGTTATCTATATGCCCATCCAAGGACAAGCCTGTTGTTGCAGTAGCCTCGCATAATTCAACCACTGGAGCAGCTTTCTTCTTTTGGGACTTCATTATGAATAGTCTAGGCCGGCGGTAGTTGTTTGTTTCTTTTGGTTGATCTTCAAATTTGCAAGGGATAGAGATGGCTTGAGTTGGTGAAAATTTTGGGCTGGGGTAGCTGGAGCAAACAGCTACAGTATTTGAGTTTGTATCCTTGAACACCATAGAGCTCCTTTGGGATTGGTTTTTAATAAAACTTTCCTTTTGTTTGGATGTTAATTTTGTTTCCTTTGGGAGTAAAGTGCATAAGTTCTAGAAAATATAAGCAAATAAAATACATCACTTAATACCCTTTGATCTGCCTTTGATATGAAACCTGGCTGTAAATATGAAAGACAATCGATCTCTTTATCAAGGAACCCAGGAGTAACATTCAGAATATCTGGAGTATCATCACTCATGGCTACCAAAATGATTTAGAGATGAGTGCTATTTTGAAAATTAACTATTAGTTTTTAAAGAGGTAGCAAAAAGTTACTGATTTGTACAAGGTTTATAAAAAATGTCTTCAAAAAAACTATAGCATTAGGTAAAATTATGTAAAGTTATAAAAAACAAGAGCTTTCTACTGGAGAATAAGTTCTAAAACCATGATCAAGTAAAGAAAGCATGCATAGATATGAAGCTCTGAGATTATTGTTTTATTGCAAACCAAAATGCTATCTAACCTTTGAATAAATTAAAGATATTTAGAAAATGAAGGTTGTCGAATGGAGTTCGGGATATCTTTAAATAGTGATACGTAAAAATAATTACTTACCTAGAGTTCACGCGTACAAATCGTCAGGTTGATCAAGAGCTGCTTGGCGCGAGACTCTTGCTTCCATCAAGGATTCCATCGAGGACAAGCAGGAAATTTGGATCGTTCTTCTGCAATTTTACTCCACTATTACAAAGGGTCATACATTGGTTCGCCTTCAAATCCTCGTGCCACCAAATTATGATAAAGCTGAGCCACTATTATTACTTCGATCACTATTCCTATCCAGGATATGATTTGTTGAAATAAATACTCAACCATTTCAAAAAAGCACCAGAGTCAAGACAAGCTCTACGATTTTCACTACTTTAGATATAAGTATCAAAGTAAACTTCACTTTTCGGATTAATGAGATTAAAATGATGAAGCTCTTATCAGGACAAATAAAATAAAATAAAATAAAAATTAACTGTTTAATTTAGGATATAATCCTGGGACAGACCACACAGTTACTTAATCGAGATTCAATTGTGGCTCAATCACCTTAATTTAATTTTTGAATTTGAAATAGCGATAACTTACATTCGTATAGCTATTTAATGGGTATACTTAATAAACATATTTGTAAAATATATACTTATATATGAAATGATGTCACTTTAAATTTAATTAGCCTGAGCCAATAAAACTCTCATGGTTGACGATTGATCATTTTTCACTTGCTAGGCTACAAGGCGGAATTACTACCCTCGACAAGAACATGTCACGAAAGGGCCTACTTATATAACATGTATGGGCACATCAATTAGTAAACTGCAAGGTAGTCTAGCCACTGATTGGTTACTAACTTCATCCAATAACTGTCTTATTATTACATACCATCCTTACAATTATTGATAACACACTAAATAATTGCATATAGATTGCAATTTAGCTCTGTATGAATCAAACCAAAAAGCCACCTTAACTTGGGTAGGCAATACCATCTCAAAAATGGCATCTCAAATTATGACATCCCAATTTTTTTAAGATGGTACTTTTTGCATTTAAAAATTTGAATGCTAATAAATTTAAAAAATAAAATAGTTAAAATTCATTTATCAGTTTACATTACACCATCTCAAAAATGTGGCAGCTTGATTTTATCCCCTTAAATATAATTAATAAAATGTTTTTCCACTAACTTTATTTATATAAAAAGGCATAGTGCAGGACATGTTTATGCCATCAAAGATTTACAACATCTCAATTTACACCATCTATTACATATTTAAGTAAGCTCATATCAGCACTAAATCAGAGCCTTTTTTATACTGACAGGATATGCTCCCCAGTATTAATCCAGGACACTTGTAATAAGAATAACCTAAAACAACCCCCATAAGATACTATAAATTCAGAACCTAAAGGTAAAAATGGGGGATTGTCAAATTCTTTTGCATGAACTCACCAACTTACTGGAATATGTTTCATCCTTTTATATAAAAAAGTAAGTTGTTCTGGGATGAAAATTACTCCATTAAGTTGGTGTGTTCATGCAAAAGAATTTGACAATCCCCCATTTTTACCTTTAGGTTCTGAATTTACAGTAGTCCTAACACTGGTTATCACTACCATTCAAAAAGCCACCTTTTAAACATGTAATTTATTCCTTATCTATACAGGGATACATTAAAATTATCTTTAAATAAAATATTTTATTGTTAGATTTAATATACAAATCAAGAATTATACCATCTCAATTTACTTTATTTCATTTTTGCTAGGTTTCATATCAGCCAATCACTTTGGTGCACATGATGCATGAGAGAAAATTACCTATGACACCACAGGATGCTATATCAACTTCTCAATCTTTATTCTTGGTTTTCACTTTTTAAAATATAGCTTTCAGTCAAATCAATTAAAGTAGTTTTCAAACCTGTTGAGATAAATGTATATTAGTCAGTTTAGAAGACATGAACTCAGTCACAAAACAAATTTCAAGTTGATAGATCTAAATAGAAGATAATTTCACAGAAAATGAGTGCTATTTGGCAAAAATGTCCAGTCATACAACAGCCTACTCAAACTGGGGACAAATGCTAAACAATTCAACAACAAGTGTATCAAATACTAGAACACATGAGCTTCAGTCACAGAACACATCTACTATTTTTTGGTGAACACATGAAACTCAGTCACAAAAGTTACAAACTTGATCCAACAACAATCCCTAATAGCAACTGAAACAGACAATGTAAATATCAAATATCAAAACACATTAATGAATCTATAAAACTGGTACCAACTTGCCTAATTAATAATGCAATCTAGAATACAAAAAGAAAATAAATATTCTGAGTGTCTGTTTTGGGATTAGAATCAATAAAAATATCAAATTTATCCAAACTCATGATGAACAGTGCACATTTACAATCAAAAATAATTAATATAGAAATCTAAAAATATAATTTGAAATAAACGGTAGTAACTACCAGCCTTTAGGCTACTATATATGGAGAGATAAAAATTATAATAAATAAAATTATATAGATAGACTGTTCTAATTTTATTTTATTTTTATACCAAAATGGAAGCTTCACAACAACAGAGTAACAATGGACCCATTGTGCGCTGCGGTCACAGTTGTCCCCATGGGTCCAAGAAAAGAGTCAGTGCAACACAAGTGCCTACTCAGGAAGGAGATAGGAGAGGAGAGTTCAATAATGATGCTGCACTGACAAAGCCGGTTTGAGGAGCACAACATGCAAGGGGGAGGAGCATCAACCCCGGGCCTAGAAGTTGACCAGAAAATACACCAAGATTGTCACCACCAAAATGGTAAATGACGTCACCACCAAGAGAGTGTCCTTGGTGTACAACCCTGTATACCGCTGCAATGGTGTTTCCGCAGCCCTACTGGAGAAGGTTAAGCCAGTCCTTGACACCATGTATGAGCCTTACATGAGTGATTCTGACAAGGGAGACAAGGACGAGCCGACCCAGTATTTCCAAACCACTAGAGGGCAGAAGGTGCTGAAAAAGTTTGCTGCGTTCTACAGCCATGTGATGGATCCAGGTCCAACCAGTCAAACTTACCATTATCTTGCCCTTGACTCTTATTACTGTTACCTTCCTATGACAAAGCTTTGAGGAGCTTTGCCTCCAGGGAGGCAATTTTATGAGACAACACTTTATTGTCATCCCGCCAATGAGCCATAATTTTGACACTCTTTTCTTCCCTACTTCTTAATGCCTCAATTTCATGATTGGCTCTGTCCTTCACTTGTGTAAAATTTCATTGAACCCTAACAGCAAGTTCCAGGAATCCCATGCATAAATTCTATTCCCTTGTGCAGGGGTTCCCTCTTTGGCAAAATAATTGGTATATAGTTCTTCAAAGGCCGCTTTCACTTCTATCAAAGATTCTTCAGGTGCTATCTTAGAGATCTACAAACTTGCCCAAGCCTCCTTGAGTGAACTGGTAGGAATCTCCTTCCTAGCAGCAGTGATTTCTACACAAAGCACCCCAAATTTTGCTCTTCCAAATGATAGTAAAGAATACATGATAATTAAAAAGTAGTTTGAGGGAAAAGCCTCCAAATTGACAATATCTCTTTATTAAACTTTAGCTGTTTTTGCTTATATACCGTTTGGGGCATATTTGGCTGAAAACCCCTCAGGTTCCTGAATCAAGCTATGATTCATATCACTTGGTCTATGACATTTGAGTCATCCAAACCTAGATATTTACCTAAAAGATCCCCTGTAATTCTCATCCTATGAGAATTAACCTACAATGAGAAGGAGTCACCTGACGCCATTCATCCCAATGTGCCAATACAGCATGGAGCTTCCTCAGCTCCTGGCGCCAAAACCCTGTGGAATATACACATTCCAAAACTCAGCTATCAATGTTCCAACTGGGAACCAGCTGATCAATCCTAAAATTCCTAGACATCCCTGCCTTTACTTAGTTATTGTTGCATTTAATAGTTTTTCTTGCACTTTAAAAACCCGTTAAAACGCTTCAAACCTCAAGCAAGACACCACCACGGTGTTTCTAAACCCAAATTTGGGGGTTTATCTATAGTTAACCTTAACCAAACTTCTTGAACCAGTCAAGGCAATTAACCAATATAATTAAGTCCTCATTAATTATATTGCAATGTATTTATTAATTAACCTTCCCAATCAATTAAATTGGTTTTGAGACGCCTAGTCTCCAAGTTTGATTCAGCCAATCTTGCCTTCTGTTCTTTTATTAAATATAGATATCAAGTTTCCAGGAATCTTTTCCTAAAGAATTCCAGCCAACCCTATCTACATAAAATAAACAGCAATAACAGAGTAACTTTATATTCCAGAGTATTTATTTGGCTAAATACTTAACAGTAACTGTTGTACAGTCACAAGCCAAGTGCCTATGTCCTGTGTTGTGGCTGAGCCTGTGGAGTTGCTTTCCAGCACCAAAAAGCCAAAGTATAACATCATCCCCAATTCCACCTGTGAGGCCTTCATGAGACTCATGGAAGAGACAACTGACCACAGGAAGGCCACAGCTATTGTCAGGATATAAGAAAAATCTGCACACAGGCTCCGCGCAACTTACCTGAAAACAGGGACTGTTCTCCTTTTGAAGAAATCCAAGCATGAACCAGTCCTACTGGTTGAGGAACACCTGTGGGAAATCTGAAAGTGGATCAAGCAGAGCTGCCATATTGAACTTGAAAATATTCAGTCAATGGTTGAGTCCGCTTTTGGAATCCAGGCTTTGGTTTCCACTTGCTACAGAGCAGTGAAAAAATTAAACTTTTCATGAAAAAAACTTGGAGTTTCTCCATACAACCAAAACAGCCCTGATAATGTTGTATACTGTAAATTCAGAACCTGAACGTAAAAATGCGGGATTTTCAAATCCTTGGTCCAAATTTTGAATCACTTTTGCGGGCAACTCAGCTGAGGGAAAAGTAAAATATTTAATAAAATCAACCATTTAATTTGACTTTTTTGGTTTATTTAAATTGGCAAATTTTGAATCTCTTGAGCAGATAACTCAACTAACAAAAGACAAAACCCAACAAACAAATGCAGGATACATGAATCAGAAATGCAGGATTCTTATGTACAATTTGAGATTTCCTGTATATCAAACAAATCATAGACATCATGTGAAAATTAACGAATCTGAAATTGCAGGATTGTCAAATCCAAGAACCAAGTTTCAAATCATAATTGCAAGGAATTTGAAATAAATATAATTTATGGGTGTCTCAAAAAGGATGTTAAAGATCTAGAGTGGATTTGTGCTGATTCTTTTAGGAATCATAGGCATTCTCAAAAATCACCCTATTCCATTTTAGGTTGGCTAAAATTTAGATTGTATTATTCACAAAATTGACATATATAACAATAAAATTGACTAAAATATACATTCCTCTTCTTGAGTTTAAAATTATAATAAATTTTTTTATTATGTCTTCTTTCAACAACAACCAAGTAAACAAGCTGTTCCCTGGCCTTGACAAAATTATGCAGGGCTAGACTGGTGTCTTAACAGTGAAGCCTCTGTCTATGGCCACTCCCAACCTGCAGGCCCCTCTGCAAGCGCCACACAGGAGTCTGTTCTTTCCCCTGCAACTTCCAGCATGGCCCTGTTTGCCCACCATGCACAGGCAGCTGCCAACCCAAATCCCTTATCAGCAATGGCATCCAGAACCAGCCATTTTAGCCATGGGGTCACACAGAGAGCCCAGAACCCCAAAACAGCCAATCAGATGGCATTGACCAGTTAACAAGATAGACATATCCCTCCCCCAGCCAATCAGCCTGCAAGACGCAAAAGAAAATTGATCACTCCAAACATTGTTCTTGAAATGGTCAAAAAGTAAGGCAAGCTTATGTCCCTTGGGGAAATTCCGGCTGCAATGGGTTTTGCAAAGTCAACTGTGGCTGCAACCCTGCGAGCCCACGCCAACTGTGGCCCCCCCACCAAGAAGACCCCAACTGGTGCCTGTACCTCAACCAAAGGTGATACAGCCCATCCCCTTATGATGGCCATTATGAAACGTAACCCGTGGATGCCCCTGGTCCAGGTACGTCTCCAGTTGGGACTCCATGGCATCTTCACCAACAAAAGAACAGTGAATTCATGGATTCACAGAGTTGTGGTTGCCGCCAGAATCCTATCCAATCAGGTTCTTGGTGGCCCCATTTTGGTGGATACTGACCCATACAATGCAACCATTATTAATTTTATTAAAGGGAGGGCAATGAAGGCCCGTAACAACGTCATCTTCCTATCATACGCCAAGATCTCAGCCAGTATCCAAGACTTTGGAGAGAAGCACATCCAATCTGACATGTACAAGCGCGGCCCAATCTTGTATCGTTTTGTTGGGGTTTTATTGGCAGTTTCCCCATTGGGCGTCAATTATTACTCGGCAATTTTGAACACCGCAGATGGGTATGCCTACCAGACAAAGCTCAAGGCCATGTTGGAGGAGTGGGCCACACAAAACACTGTGAACACAGTTGTACTGAGTGCAGAGATGGAGCAGCGGGGATGGGCTACCCAAGAAATCAGGGCTGTGGGCATACCTGCTGGTCCTACCCCATCAACTACGCCAACATGCATCTTGCAGATGTATGTCTTTACAATTTTGGTTCCGCCCTCAGGCGCTTGAAGCCTGCCACCTACAACAAACTATGCACCCAGATTGATAAGGGGTATGAGCTTTTCCCTTCCGCGTCTGTCCAGGACTTATTTGATCTCATCATCTTCTATGCAAGTGATAGTGATAAGTCCAGAAAGGACCCCCGTCTCCCCCCACGCCAGTCCATCCGTTTTGTCAAGCCAGTATGTGTGACGGAAGAAGAATTTGAGCAATTGAAGCAAACTGCTCTTGCTGCCCCTTCCCAGTCAACAGATCCTGCCTCCCCAACCCCCCATCAAGCCACCTGCCTTCCAACCCTGACTCCCAAGCCACCACCCATTCCCTCCCCACTATCTCTGATGCCACCCCTTTCACAGGCGCAGATGAAGGCAATGTCCATTCCGCCCATTCTTTTCCCTTCCCGTCCTTTGATTAGTAAATAAATCTTTTCTTTATGACAACTTATTAAAATTGATATCTCTCTTTCAATTCATACTTAATAATATTTTCTTTTTACATTGTTAGCATTCCCCATATGTAAAGAATCTTGTACATTTGATGTGGTAACATATAATTATTTCCATGGGTATTTTCATCATTGTTAATAAATTAAAGACAATAAAGATAAATATTACATTAAAATATTGCAATTAGATGTCAACTCTTGCTATTTTGATATTATGTGCATAACTCAATGCTCTTTGTTTAATAAAATCCACTGTAAACTTGGCCTTTTCTACTATAATTTAATGAAATGGACTGTGTTTATATTAGGGCCATTAACGCTTAGTACAGATATTGAAAATTAGTGCATTTTATAGCCTGTATATTTACCTATTGATAATAATTCTATAATCTTTTCAGTCAGATTTTACGAGGTAATAATAACGTAATGTGTTAATAGATTGCTGTTTACTGTCATTAATTGGCTGATTTTCTTTGCTGTGGTGATTGTGCATTTTCTTATATTTCAGCACTAGTATCCAATTGGTTGGCTTCACATCCAATCACACAGGCAATAGGAAAACAAGCCGCCACCCCGAGACTAAACGTGGTTGGGGTGGCGGCTTGTTTTCTATTGCCTGTGTGATTGGATGTGAAGCCAACCAATTGGATACTAGTGCTGAAATATAAGAAAATGCACAATCACCACAGCAAAGAAAATCAGCCAATTAATGACAGTAAACAGCAATCTATTAACACATTACGTTATTATTATCTCGTAAAATCTGACTGAAAAGATTATAGAATTATTATCAATAGGTAAATATACAGGCTATAAAATGCACCAATTTTCAATATCTGTACTAAGCGTTAATGGCCCTAATATAAAAACAGTCCATTTCATTAAATTATAGTGGAAAAGGCCAATTTTACAATGGATTTTATTAAGCAAAATGCATTGAGTTATGCACATAATATCAAAATATCAAGATTTGGCGTCTAATTGCAATATTTTAATGCAATATTTACGTTTATTGTCTTTAATTTATTAACAATGATGAAAATATGT
Organism: Entomophthora muscae; assembly: GCA_014839935.2. NCBI lineage: Eukaryota > Fungi > Entomophthoromycota > Entomophthoromycetes > Entomophthorales > Entomophthoraceae > Entomophthora > Entomophthora muscae. Next base: position 381,728 of record QTSX02000771.1, on the reverse strand, counting down.
ATGCGCTGAACATAAACTATAAAAACCAGTCTTTTTGATGGAATTCAAACAATATGTCAACAATCTATAACTTAATCAACAAATTAGAAGCACACCTTCAAAAGATTGTTGAGATAGAAAGAAATATCAGGGAAATAGTGACAGGGAAGCTGGGTAACAAGGGCCAGCCACTGATACAGTCAAAAGAAGATGCTCTGGATAAGTTGGGAAATATTATAGATGAAAAGAATAAAGAAAAATTATTTAATCTACAGGGAACTATTTTATCAAGTCTAAAGTTCAACAACGCGGCCTAAAATTTGTGGGAGTTCTGGCAGGGGGCCAAAGAAAACAATAAGGTCAAACTAATCAAAGGAACAGAAATTCAAAAGGAAATCAACACCAATGAAGAGGAAACCAACCAAATGGAAACAGATGAAAATGAAATACAAGCAAGAAGCAGAAACGCTTCAAGAAATACAGAAGCTTTATCAAATGAAAACCAAAAAGAAGCACAAGTAGCAAGAAATATAAGAAAAATTAAGCCTAAGAAAATTAATGAAGAGCATCCAACGCTCATGAAGTTTGCCAATATGGCGCCTGTGGCTGAGGGGGCCACAGGGGAAACAATCAGTAAATTTTTTATGTTTAACTTAAATTTATTTTAGTCATCACCAGGGATGGGGATGAGGTCGCGGAAGTGGCGGCTTTTACGCCGAGTTGGTTTTATGGGGGCTACCAGTCACTGGTGGCCCCTATAAAACAAATAAATAAAAATCAAATAAATAAAATAGTTCAACAGAATATGAATACTTTTTTAATATTGAAGCTCAAGATAGGGAACATCAACCACCCGCGGGGTGCTCACCATGGATAAGGGAGGCCTATGAACTAGGATCAACAATTAAAATCAAAGAAATGAATGAAATTTGCGGGGATATAAAACTGACCTTTGTTTAATACATTTATGAAAGCGTTCAAAGGTTGCCCTTTACAAATATCAATGAATAAAAAAAATTTAATAAAAACTGACTTTCAAATTGTAAATGAATATTTAAAATCTGCAATATTTAATGAAATTTTTAAAGCTCTATCAAATAAAGTTGGGGATGCAGTCCTTGTGAATAATCTTAAGCCTTTATTGATATTGTTTGCCGAGGCCTGAGGGGCTGATACAAGTCAGGCGCCCCCGGAACCCTCTTCAAGTTTAACCAAATGCCCTATATCAATAGGTTAATACAAACGTTCAAAAAACTGTGCATGTTCTCAGAGAAATATACCTCACAAAGGATCCACGTCGTGGTGTACCTGGGAATCCTGCTCCATTGCATACTGAAAGCCAATGTGAAAAAAATAGAAGATGTACCTATACAGATCAACATATGCCGCGTAGCCCAAGACCTCCAGAAAACACCACAGGGATACAGGACAGTTGAGCACATCCTCTATGATTCATTTGCATTGGCAACTCTATACGGGTACTACATGTCCCCCCAAAAAATCTGCTAGTGGATTCCCTCACCCGTTTGCCTTTTATAAGACAGTCAGCCACCGCCGGGGTGTTGAGCGCCACCCCTCTAGCAATTAGCGCCAGAGTCATCCACCACATACAGAAGAGTATGTGGTCCCAATTAGATGCATTAGCTGAAAATTTAATTTTGGGGTATAATTCCCCGGAATAAACACATTCCCCTTGCAATTTGCATTCCCCCAATAAATCATTTTCCCTTGCAACTTAAAATTTTTATTTTATTTTTTTATTTTAAATATTAAAATTTTAATACCAAATACTTCACTATTAAAATTTTACTGGTAAAATTTTAATTGTGAAATATTTAATATTAAAATATTCACTGTTAAAATCTTTAATATTGACATATTTAATATCAAATATTTTGATATTGCATAAATCACAATTTAATAAAAATTTTATATTTCAATTATTTAAACTTAAATATTTAACTTTTAAGATTTATAATTAATATTTTAATTTTTATTTTAAATTTTAGTATGTAAATTATAATCATTAATATCTAAGTATATTAAAAGACCTTAGTTATAGTTGCCAATACGTCAAATAAAAAAGAATTAAAAATGTTTTTATTTACTACTTGTTGAGTACGGATCCATTTATCACAAAGATAAACATGGAGAATTGAATTTATCCGCATCATGCGGCCTGCTCCACTATTGTTCTAAACAAATGATTGTTTACAACTCAAATTACCTTTCCCTTGTAATATGATTTGATACACATATTCAATATAATTGAACTGTGTCCTAAGTACAAATTAATAAGGATTATATAAAAATTATTGGTTGCCGTGTCGTGTGGCTATAGTAGCACTGAAATAACAAGGATCATATGATGACACACAAGGTCTGATTTGTGGTGTAAAAAAGCCAAAGTACCAACAACAATTAACAATTATTTAAATAAAAAATTCTATTTAAATCTTTTTTAATTTATTTATTTGGTAGCAAAACAGTCAATAAAGTATTCAGTGCATTATAATAAAAATATATTCTTCATACCTAGTATAGTTAATTTTACTTACCTTTTCTACGTATTCTTATATGTCTATAATACAATCACACGTCAAATTATTATATATAAATAATAATTTTTGAGACCTAATAAAATAAATAAAAATAAAAACAAAGTAAACTGAAGGGCCCATTTGTCTGATTGGTTCGGAGACCAGGGCTTTAGGGAGGAAGGATTCTGAGTGCTTTTAAAAAGCTGCCACCACATTGGGTGGCATTGCAAATTGGCTGACCTCAAGAATATTGAATAGGTCCTTGGTGTCCTGAGGAAGGCCTTGTTTCACCTTATTCTTGATCCAACCAAACACCTCCTCAATTGGATTCAGGAATGGGGAATATGGCGGGAGGAAGAGAAGTCTCATTGGACAATCAGCAAGGCAGTGGCTGGAGGAGTGGCTATTCTTGTTGATAGGGGGAACTTGGACACAACCAGATCCACTTTGTGGAGCCCAACATTATCAAGCACAACAACTTTGGTTGTGCCGCTATAATTTATCCAAAGGTACTCCTTGACAACTTGGAGAAAATCAAGAAAAGTCCCGCTATTGTGGGAATCCTTGATCATTTAGTATTGGTCTAACCCGCAAGGACCAAGAAGCGCAACCATGGAATAGGTCTTGGAACAGACAGCTGCACAATTGGCTACGCCGTCCTTGGACCCCTTCTTGACCCACCCATGCCTAGACCTGAGTGAGGAGGAAGACAACAATTTGTTAATATAGAAGAACTGTACGTTGCCAGTCTCCTTTAATGCCAGATATGTCTCAGCATAAATGTGTCAATTCTTGATGGTCTTTTCACTGTTTCTATTGTACAGAGAAACTCTGAGCACATTCCAAGAGAATCCTAAATCAACCATTGTTTTTTAAACAAGGGTTTTAGAAACAGAAAGCCCGAACTCTGTGGCAAGCATTGATTGGACAGCAAGCATGTCCAGGTGGCAATCCGTGGCTACCCACTGCTTGATTGCATCAATGTGCACAGACTGCAAGAGTTTTGGCTGCCGCTTAGCCTTGGTGGATTTGGCAATTTGCCCAGTATTGCCATACTTGGTGTTGATGTTGGCAATGTAACTGGCCGTGACACCAAATTGGGACGCAATATCCCAAACTGCCATTCCCCCGTTCAAGCAGTTGAGAAGAGCTTCACACTCACTATCTGTCAACCGACGCCAGCCCTTGACAGGTACCACAGCATCCTGGCTACCAGGCTCAACACAGGGGATGGGGACCTTTGTGTAGAAGGTGGGATCACACTTGGTTGCGCTGGCGCTGTCAATGGTGGAATAGATCACAGGTGCAGATGGCTCAACAGTGGCTGCCAATGGCTCAAAGGTGGTGTCAAAGACGCAGGGAAGGAAGTAGCAACTCTTGGGTCAAGAGTGCGGGGCCAAGTGACAACTGGGTATATGGTGGAGGTGTAAGTAACCTCAGTGTTCCCAGTGACCCTGGTGTAGGAGACTTTTGTGGCAGGCCTTGAGAGTGGCTTCTGCCTGGGATTCAAGCTGGTTGATTGGGCCTGGGACGCAGGAGATGGTTGGCTGTCAATGACACCTTGGGAGGCCAGTGTATTGGCATGACTCCCTTCAAGTTGGGATCTGGGTCTGTTCTTGGACCCTCTGGGACGCCCTTGTGAACAGGCTGCCCTGCAGGCTGGTGCAGGAGCGGGTTGGGAATATTATTGACAGTCCATAAAAATAAAATAAAAAATATATTTTAGATTAAATATGTATTTATTTGGAGTTATTGGTTTAGTTGTGGGAAGTTGTTTTCTCTTGATTTATCCTTGAATAGTAGCAGAGTTTCTATATTGGTGATTTGAAGTGAATAATATTGTATACTTTCCGGGTTTGGATGATTTTAAAGTTTAATAACATTTTATGTCTAATTATGGTTATTGAGATTGAATTTTTAATTTGATTTTAGTTGTGGTGGAGCTTCTTGATTTGGGTTGGTGTTTCCTAGTGTGCTTACTTTACATTCAATTTGGATTCCAGTTCCTGCAATTAATATCTGAGTTTACTAGTGGCATTCAAAAGTGATTTGAAATTTGGTTATTGGATTTGACAATCCCGCAATTTCAAAAAACATAGTAAACTTAATGAAAATGGCTGATGGATTTGAACGCTTCAAATCTGATTCCAGTTAATTCATTTTGTCCATAGGAAATATGCAGCTTGACTTGAACTTTGCAAAGTGTCTATGAGTTCCTGCATTTTCAAATATTCAAATAAATACTCACAAAAATCAATTTAATTAAAAAAGGTCATCCCGCAAAAGTGATTTGAAATTTAGACCAAGGATTTGATAATCCCGCATTTTTACGTTCAGGTTCTGAATTTACAGTACTGACAAAAATACGCTGAGACAATAACTGCTCTCAAGGAGAAAGGGACCATCAAATTCTACTACATTGACAAGTCCTCCTTTGTGTCCTCCATGAGAAACAAGTATTGGTATATTCCCAAAGGTAAAAAGAATGGCTTTTCCTGGTGTGTGGCTATCTGGTCTGCTGTCTACTCAATGGCAGCCCTTCTTAGTCCCCTTGGCATTGAGCTTTATCAAATTATCAAGGGGTCCCACAACAGTACAGCCTTTCTGGAATTTCTCTAATTGGTTCAGGAGCACCTGAGGTGCACAAGCCTGGGCTTCACCAATATTATTGTATTGGATAATGTTGGGCTCCAAAAGGCGGCCAATATTCTCAAGGAATTTTGGGTGGTTGAGACTGGTGTTGAAATTGCCTTCCAACAATTGGCTACATTGCCTTTACATCTTCTCTTCCTCCCTGCCTATTCCCCATTCCTCAACCCAATTGAGGAGGTCTTCAAGTGGCTTAAGAGATTTTTCAAGAAAGGGGCGCCACCTGGGCCCAATGATTTATTTAATTTGCTGCAGGTTGGTGTTCATACCCTCCCAGCTGAAACCATGGCCAAATTCTATGGTCACGCGGATTTGTTTCACCCTGTGTGCCTTGCCCAGCAGCCAATCAATTAAAGGCTTTGCTGTTCCCAATGTTTTTTTTGCATTTGATTTTTTAATGTTTGGTTTTATTTAGTTTAATTTATTTTGACTTTATTTCTGTGATTCCCTATAATGCGTCAGGTATAATAAAATTAACAAAGAAAAGCCAATTGAATGAATGAATGGAAAAATAAAACACAGGAATATTTATATTTTTATTATTATGATTTTATTTAGGGTAGTTTTTTCACGTTTTTTATATAATTCCAATTATATACCGTCATGCTTATAAAAATAAACAAAGCACTAAATGTGAATGAATGAATACACGGAATTTTTTAGTACTGTAAATTCAGAGCCTAGACGTAAAAATGTGGGATTGTCAAATCCTTGGTCCAAATTTTGAATCACTTTTGCGGGATAGCCTTTTTTTAATTAAATTGAATTCTTTGTATTTTTATTTGAATTATTATAAATGTGGGAACTCATAGACACTTAGCAAAGTTCAATTTGAACTGCATATTTCCAATGGATGAAATGAATTAACTGGAATCAGATTTGAAGTGTTCAAATCCATCAACCATTTTCATTAAGCTTACTATGTTTTTTGAAATTGCGGGATTGTCAAATATATGAACCAAATTTAAAATCACTTTTGAATGTCACTAGTAAAATCAAATAATAATTGCAGGAACTGGAACCCAAATTTAATGTACAGTAAGCACACTAGGAAACACCAACCCAAATCAAGAAGCTCCAACACAACTAAAATCAAACTAAAAATTCAATCTCAATAACCATAATTAGACATAAAAAGTTATTAAACTTTAAAATCATCCAAAACTGGAAAGTATACAATATTATACATTTCAAAGCACAGATGTAGAAATACAGTTACTATTCAAGGCTAAATCAGGAGAAAATAACTACTCACTACTAAACCAATAAATCCAAATAATTACATATTTAATCTAAAATATTTTTTTACTTATTTTTATAGGTTGTCAATCAAATTTGCAACCCACTCCTGCACCAGCCTGCGGGGCAGCCTGTCTACAAGGGCGTCCCAGAGGGTCCAAGAACAGACCCAGAACATAAATTAAAGGGAGTCATGCCAATGCACAGGCCTCCCAAGGTGTCATTGCCAGTCAACCACCTCCCGCATCCCAGACCAGATCAACCATCCTGAATCCAAGACAGAAGATGCTCTCAAGGCCTGCCACCAAAGTCTTCTACACCAGGGTCACCAGGAACACTGAGGTTACTTACACCTCCACTGTGTACCCAGTTGTCACCTGGCCCCGCACTTTTGATCCAAGAGTTGCCACTTCCTGCCCCCGCATTTTTGGCACGTCCTATGAGCCATTGGCCACAACTGAGGAGCCATCTGCGCCTGTGATGTATGTTGCCATTGACAGCGCCACTGCAAACAAGTGTTATCTCACCTTCTACACAAAGGTTCCCATCCCCTGTGTTGAGTCTGCCAGCCAGGATGCTGTGGTACCTGTCAAGGGCCGGCGTTAGTTGACAGATAGTGAGTGTGAAGCTCTCCTCAACTGCTTGAATGGGGGAATGGCAGTTTGGGATATTGCGTCCAAATTTGGTGTCACAGCCAGATATATTGGCAACCTCAACACCAAATATGGCAACACTGGACAAATTGGCAAATTCACTAAGACTAAGCAGCAGCCAAAACTCCTTCAGCCCATTCATATTGATGCAATCAAGCAGTGGGTTACCAAGGATTGCCACCTGGACACACTTTCTGTCCATCAATGCTTGCCACAGAGTTCAGGCTAACTGTTTCCAAAACCCTTGTATACAAAGCAGATGTTGAATTGGGCTTCTTGTGGAAGGTGCTTGGAGTTTCTCTGTACAACAGAAACAATGAGAAGACCATCAAGGATTGACACATTTATGCCAGGACATATCTGGCACTAAAAGAGACTGGGAATGTCCAGTTCTTCTATATTGACAAATTGTTGTCTTCCTCCTCACTCAGGTCTAGGCATGGGTGGGTCAAGAAGGGGTCCAAGGACGGCGTAGCCAATTGTGCAGCTGTCTGTTCCCAGACCTATTACATGATAGTGCATCTTGGTCCTCACAGGTTAGACCAGTATCAGATGATCAAAAGTTCCCATAATAGCAGGACATTTCTTGATTTTCTCCAGACTGTCAAGGGTTATCTGGATCAATTACTGCAGTACAACCAACATTGTTGTGTTGGATAATGTTGGGCTCCACAAAATGAATCTGGTTGTGTCCGAGTTCACCCCATGACAAAAACAGCCATTTGGCCAGCCACTGCCTGGCTGACTGCCCAATGAGACTCCTCTTCCTTCTGCCCTATTCTCCATTTCTGAATCCAATTGAAGAGGTCTTTGGTTGGATCAAAAATAAGGTGAAGAAAGGCCTCTCCCAGGACATCAAGGATCTCTTCAACATTCTAGATTCAGCCAATTTACAATACCACCTGATGTGGTGGCAGCTTTTTACAAACACTCAGAATCCTTCTACCCCAAAGCCTTTGCCTCTGAGCCAATCAGATAAATGGGAGCGCTCTGGGTTTTATTTGTTTCTATTTTTATTTATTTTGTTTTTATTAGGACTAAAAATTGATTATTTATATATAATGATGTGACATTTGATTGTATTATAGACATAAGAATTAGAAAAAATATAATTAAAATTAATTATTCTAGATATAGAGATATGTCTTTTTTTATTATAATCCACCAAACAGTGTATTGACTGTAGAATTAAACAAATAAAAAATAAAAAGATAAAAATAGATTAATTTTTTTAAACAATTGTGAATCCTTGTTGGTACTTTTGCTTTTTTAAGCCACAAATTGGACCTCACAAGTCATCATCTGATCCTTAATATTTCAGTGCCACTATAGTCACACAACATAAAACCCAATGATTTTCATGTATCTCTTACTAATTAGTACTTATTACACAGGTCAAGCATAGAAAATCTATTCATCAAATCATATTACAAGGAAAAAGTAATTTGAGTTCTAAACAATCACTTTTTATACTGTAAATTCAGAACCTGAATGTAAAAATACGGGATTGTCAAATCCTTGGTCCAAATTTCAAATCACTTTTGCGGGCAACTCAACTGAGTGATAATTAAAATATTTAATAAAATTAACCATTTAATTTGACTTTTTTTGGTTTAATTAAATTGGCAAATTTCAAATCTCTTGAGCAGATAACTCAACTAACAAAAGACAAAACCCAGCAAACAAATGCAGGATACATGAATCAGAAATGCAGGATTCTTATGTAAAATTTGAGATTTCCTGTATATCAAACAAATCATAGGCATCATGTGAAAATTAACAAATCTGAATTTTCAGGATTGTCAAATTCAAGAACCAAGTTTCAAATCATAATTCCAAGGAATTTGAAACAAATATAATTTATGGGTGTCTCAAAAAGGATGTTAAATATCTAGAGTGGATTTGTGCTGATTCTTTTAGGAATCATAGGCATTCTCAAAAATCACCCTATTCCATTTTAGGTCGGCTAAAATTTAGATTGTATTATTCACAAAATTGACATATATAACAATAAAATTGACTAAAATATACATTCCTCTTCTTGAGTTTAAAATTATAATAAAAATTTTATTATGTCTTCTTTCAACAACAACCAAGTGAACAAGCTGTTCTCTGGCCTTGACAAAATTATGCAGGGCTAGACTGGGTCTCTTAACAGTGAAGCCTCTGTCTATGACCACTCCCAACCTACAGGCCCCTCTGCAAGCGCCACACAGGAGTCTGTTCTTTCCCCTGCAACTTCCAGCATGACTCTGTTTGTCCACCATGCACAGGCAGCTGCCAACCCAAATCCCTTATTAGCAATGGCATCTGGAACCAGCCATTTTAGCCATGGGGTCACACAGAGAGCCCAGAACCCCAAAACAGCCAATCAGATGGCATCAACCAGTTCCCAAGATGAACACATCCCTCCCCCAGCCAATCAGCCTGCAAGACGCAGAAGAAAATTGAGCACTCCAGACATTGTTCTCAAAATGGTTGAAAATCAAGGGAAGCTTATGTCCCTTGGAGAAATTTCAGCCCAAAATGGGTTTTGCAAAGTCCACTGTGGCACCCCACCAAGAAGACCCCAACTGGTGCCCGTACCTCAACCAAAGGTGAAAAAGCCTACCCTCTCATGATGGCCATTATGGAACGTGACCTGTGGATGCCCCTGGTCCAGGTACGTCTCCAGTTGGGACTCCACAGCATCTTCACCAACAAAAGAACAGTGAATTCATGGATGCACGGAGTTGTGATTGCCGCCAGAATCCTATCTAATCAGGTTCTTGATGGCCCCATTTTGGTGGATACTGACTCATACAATGCAACCATTATTAATTTTATTAAAGGGAGGGCAATGAGGGCCTGTAATGACGTCATCTTCCTATCATATGCCAAGATCTCAGCCAGTATCCAAGACTTTGGAGAGAAGTGCATCCAATCTGACGTATACAAGCGCAGCCCAATCTTGTATCGTTTTGTCGGGGTTTTATTGGCAGTTTCCCCATTGGGCATCAATCATTACTTGGCAATATTGAACACTGCAGATGGGTATGCCTACCAGACAGAGATCAAGGCCATGCTGGAGGAGTGGGCCACACAAAACACCGTGCACACAGTTGTACTGAGCGCGGAGATGGAGCAGCGGGAATGGGCTACCCAAGAAATCAGGGCTGCGGGGCATACCTGCTGGTCCTACCCCATCAACTATGCCAACATGCATCTTGCAGATGTAAGTCTTTACAATTTTGGTTCCACCCTCAGGCGCTTGAAGCCTGCCACCTACAACAAACTATGCACCCAGATTGATAAGGGGTATGAGCTTTTCCCTTCTGCGTCTGTCCAGGGCTTATTTAATCTCATCATCTTCTATGCAAGTGATAGTGATAAGTCCAGAAAGGACCCCCATCTCCCCCCACACCAGTCCATCTGTTTTGTCAAGCCAGTATATGTGACAGAAGAAGAATTCAAGCAATTGAAGCAAACCGCTCTTGCTGCCCCTTCCCAGTCAACAAACCTGCCTCCCCAACCCCTCATCAAGCCACCTGCCTTCCAACCCTGTTTCCCAAGCCACCACCCATTCCCTCCTCACTATCTCTGATGCCGCCCCTTTCACAGGCGCAGATAAAGGCAACATCCATTCTGCCCATTCCCTTCCCTTCCTGTCCTTTGATTAGTAAATAAATCTTTTCTTTGTGATAACTTATTAAAATTGATATCTCTCTTTCAATTAATAATTAATAATATTCCTTTTTACATTAGCAACATTTCCCATAATTAATACAATGTTGTACATTTTACAAATAGCTTAAAATTATGAGCATACATATTTTCATCTTCATTAATAAATTGAAGAGAATAATTGTAAATATTGCATTAAAATATTGCAATTAGACATCAACTCTTGCTATTTTGATATTATGTGCATAACTCAATACATTTTGATTAATAAAATCCACTGTAAACTTGGCCCTTTCCATTATAATTTAAAGGAATGGATTGTGTTTATATTATGGCCATTAACGCTTAGTACAGATATTGAAAATTAGTGCATTTTACAGCCTGTATATTTACCTATTGGTAATAATTCTGTAAACTTTTTAGTTAAATTTTGTGAGGTAATAATAATGTAGTGTTTTATAAATTACAGTTTACTGTCATTAATTGGCTGATTTTCTTTGCTGTGGCAATTGTGCATTTTTGATATTTACGCACTAGTATCCAATTGGTTGGCTTAACATCCAATTGGATACTAGTGCGTAAATATCAGAAAATGCACAATTGCCACAGCAAAGAAAATCAGCCAATTAATGACAGTAAACTGTAATTTATAACACACTACATTATTATTACCTCACAAAATTTAACTAATAAAGTTTACAGAATTATTACCAATAGGTAAATATACAGGCTGTAAAATGCACTAATTTTCAATATCTGTACTAAGCGTTAATGGCTCTAATATAAACACAACCCATTCCTTTAAATTATAATGGAAAGGGCCAAGTTTACAGTGGATTTTATTAATCAAAATGTATTGAGTTATGCACATAATATCAAAATAGCAAGAGTTGATGTCTAATTGCAATATTTTAATGCAATATTTTTGTTTTTGCCTTCAATTTATTAATGATGAAAAATATGTATGTGCTGAATATAGTACTATAAAAACCAGTTTTTTGATGGAATTCAAACAATATGTCAACAATCTATACTGTAAATTTAGAACCTGAACGTAAAAATGTGGGATTGTCAAATCCTTGGTCCAAATTTTGAATCACTTTTTGCAGGCAACTCAGCTGAGTGAAAAATAAAATATTTAATAAAATCAACCATTTATTTTGATTTTTTTGGTTTATTTAAATTGGCAAATTTTGAATCTCTTGAGCAGAAAACTCAACTAACAAAAGACAAAATTCAGCAAACAAATGCGGGATACATGAATCAGAAATGAAGGATTCTTATGTACAATTTGAGATTTCCTGTATTTCAATCAAATCATGTTCATTATGTAAAAATTAATGAATCTGAAATTGTGGGATTGTCAAATCCAAGAACCAAGTTTCAAATCATAATTGTGAGGAATTTGAAATAAATATAATTTATTGGTGTCTCAAAAAGGATGCTAAAGATCCAGAGTGGATTTGTGCTGATTCTTTTAGGAATCATAGGCATTCTCAAAAATCACCCTATTCCATTTTAGGAAGGCTAAAATTTAGATGCTTGATTACAGTAGATTTCAGAAGACGCTAATAATAAAGTAGAATTATATATTACAATCTATCTTATTACATTTTCTTTCCTTTGGTATGTTGATAATGTGCTTGCAATTAATTGGAAGCACATTATCAACATACCAAAGGAAAGACAATGTGATAAGATAGATTGTAATATATAATTCTACTTTATTATTAGCGTCTTCTGAAATCTACTGTAATCAAGTATCCTTAGTAGCAATACATGAATACATAGTTAGTAAACTAATGGTCTATCTTCCCCCCTCCTTTCTTCCTTGAGACAAAGTTTTATGGCCCCTGGCTACGCCGGGGGCCAAAAAACTTTTAAAAAAATTTTGCGTCATAAGGAAAGTAGCTCATAACTCATTATATGGGTTTATGGTCGCTATATTAGTGATTTAAAGTGCAGAATATTGCATCATTTCCAGTTTAGATAATTTTTCATTTCACTAATTCCATGTCTAAACATGGGTGTTTAGATTGTATTTTTCATTTGATTTTATCCAAGTAGAGCTTCTTGATTTGGGTTGATTTGTCCTAGTTACTTACTGTACATTCAATTTGGATTTTAGTTCCTGCAATTATTATTTGAGTTTACTAGTGGCATTCAAAAGCAATTTGAAATTTGGCTCTTGGATTTGACAATTCTGCAATTCCAAAAAATATAGTAAACTTAATGGAAATGGTTGATGGATTTGAACGCTTCAAATCTGATTCCAGTTAATTCATTTTGTCCATTGGAAATATGCAGTTTGACTTGAGCTTTGCAAAGTGTCTATGAGTTCCCACATTTTTAAAAATTCAAATAAATACTCAAAAAAATCATTTAATTAAAAAAATACTTTCCTGCAAAAGTGATTCAAAATTTGGACCAAGGATTTGAAAATCCCGCATTTTTAAGTTCAGGTTCTGAATTTACAGTAGAATGTTTGCAATATGTACGGTCTTAGATACTGGTGGACTTCTCCTTTTGTTTGTTCTAAATAAATAAAAATTTAGTAAGATCTTTTTATTTATTTGATGTTTTATTTTTTACCTTCTTCTATATCTTTAACTGTTGCCCCCTTTACAGGGGCTGCTTCACAGGACTTGTCACTAGCTGGTTCCTGGTTATCTTCTGTTAGTTTTTGTTTCTTTTTATTTTTTAGCTGCTCAAACATTGTGGGGTCCTTTGACCACGCCTCTGCAGTTGCAAACCCATGTGGCTTGAGCTGTAGATCAACAAGAACATCTTTTTGTATGTTTAGGAGCCTGGCTTGAGTTTGTTGGTATTATTGGGAATCTTCTTCACAGTTTTCATGGTAAGTCTGTCAAGTTTATTGACTTATAACACCATCTTTTTTAGCATGTTCTTCACCTTTTGATTGACCTCCTTGATTTTGGCCACCACCGCGTCCAATTCCTTTATCATTGCCTCTAATTCTGCCATGTTTTTCTTGTACTTATCCCAACCCTTTGTATACCATAAAATATCCCAATAAACTATAGTAATTATATTGTATCTAATAGAGATTTAATAAATTGTCAGATTTCATTATTATTTTATTAGCTTTAAGTAATACTACTCATTTGATATTGATATTATGTATATTGATTGTATATACCAACCCATTCTTAGTATCATGAACAACATATTTTATTTAAGTAAAACATGATTTGTTCTTGAATCAGTATGCCAAGTTTGACCCAAAGTACATATTTATTAAAAGATAGCCACATTCAAAGGTTATATGTAGATCATATATTCCATAGATATATGTGCTGAGATGGATTATTTTTATTAATTCTATTGTTTTATATTATAAATTTAATGTTTTTGAAGCGCTACAATAAAGTGAATTTAAAAACTGCAAGTGCTACAGATCAACCAATTGTAATGGGCGCACATGTGATGTCTTTGTGCTTGGCTCAGACCAGACACACCTCAGTTATTGCACCAAGTTTAACTTAATGAAATAAGCCTGTTGAAAACAAACCATGTATTTGTTTGAAAATTGGCACACCAAATTAAGGTTAATCAAGCACCAGACCACTGGGTTCTCTGGTGCTTTATTGACCACAAGTTGGTGTGTCAATTTGAAAACAAAGATATGTCTTTTTCAACAGGCTTATTTCATCAAGTTAAACTGGTTGCACTAATCAAGGTGTGTCTGGTCTGATCCAAACATAAAGCTATCACATGTACTTCTATTCTGATTGGCTGTTCTGTAGCACTTCTAGTTTTTAAAATTCACTTGAGTGTAGCGCTTCAAATATATTAAAGTTATAATAGAAAACAATAGAATTATAATTGTGAAAGTAGCCAAATTTAACTTGTGGCATGATAAAAATCAATCATCACTTTATTTAAATGTAAATCATATATTATCACATTAAAAAACAAGTAAAAGTTAAATAAATATAAATTAAAAAATAAAAATTGTTGGGGGCAAGTTTTATTGGGGGAATTAGATTGGGCGGGGCAAACTAGGTGGCAGATTGGGTTGAGGGGGGAGGACTTGACTGGCAAGGAGATGGGTTCCAAACAACAGGATTGGTTGGCTGGGGACTAGGGCGGCTGGATAGCCCAGAGGTGATTGGTTGCCTTGTTTGGCTCAGAGAAATCGATTGTACATTGCATCATATTCTGACTCAGGGAGGACAGTGATTGGCTTGTACGCTGGGGAATTGCAAAGGGAAGATGGGGGTACTTTGATGATTGGCTGCTGCTGAGAGCACTCAAGGCCATCTTGGTAAACATCTTGACAACCTTCTGGCAAGAAAACAGCACAGTGTGGTTGTTGTCTGAACCAACCACCTGGCTGAAGGTTGTGGGGTTGCGCCCACAGATGATGTCTCCAATGTTAAAGAACAACACATCTCCCAGGTGTAGATTGGCATGCCCGGCAGGGAAAATTGAGATGTTGTGGCTGTATGATTTGATCTTCTCAAAGGCCACTTCAGCGCACTTCATCTGGTGGCTCAGGAAGATTTTGGCCTTGAAATTGGCTAAGTTCCAGGTGGCAATCAAGTCAGAGAGGAATTTTCTGTACCAGTACCCATTGGTGTAGCTGGTTGTGGTTTGGTAGAAAACAGTCCCTTTTGGGGAAACTGCAAGGAACACACCAATCATAATTCCCTCTGGTTCCTTCTTTTTATCCTTGGGGTGTTCTTTTTTTCCAAGGAACCATAATCATGAAACTGCAACAACAATTTATAATAGGATATAAATATGACATTGTCAGAAATGGAGGACAGGCAGCGGGTGATGATGGCACTAATCACCAGGTCACAGGGCAAATCAGAGTCATCATCCAACTTATTGGCCGGCCGATTGGTCAGAATCATAACACTGACTACAAGCCCATGCATCCAGAGCTGCGCTGTGAGGCAGGCAATGAAAATGCCCTTGAGACTGAGTAGGTGGCAGAACTCAGTTAAGCAGAGGTAAGAATTCTGCTGGAGTGGGGCACACATTATAGGATACACCTCATTGATATGAGAATCTTGTTGCTTTTTTGGCTTCTTGGCCAGCTTGGTACCACCTCTCTTCAGGAGGGCTCAGAACTCCTGCTTTATAACTGCCTCAATGAATTGAAGCTGAGTGGCAATTTTGACAAAATTTATGCCACTCTGCTTGAGGCTCACAATCTCCTCTACCACCTCATTGGTGATGACTTGCCATTTTTGGCGGACTTGAGGAATAAGGGGATCTGGATTAGGAAGGGATTGCTCTGATTGGCCTAAACTCTCAGACAATGGTTGGATCTGATTGGAAGGAGCCACAGTTTCCCAGTCTTCAAAATGTGGCAAAGGCTCAGGTTGGGCTTGGTTTTGGGGAGCACCATATTGGCTATTGGAAAAGTCACCTGTGGATGGGCCTGATGACACATACAACTCACCCTCCTCACGGCTTGCATTGAACTGGGTATAGATGGGAAACACAGTTGTTGCACTCTCTTGACCAGCAGCCTGAGCTTGGAGTAGCCCCTGGTATTGCTCCTTGATGACATCAAAGTTATATTCACTTGAAAACTCATACTAACAAAAAGCAGTAAAAATTCTATTAAAAACAGAAAAGCAAAGAATTTCTAGAAAATTAATTTTATTTAAATGTGTGTTCCCTTTTTGAGATATTCTCTAGACGTAAATGGCCAAATATAGAAGTGTTTACATTGAAAATAATGCTGTAGTTCCCTGAATAGATTTTGGTGGATTCACTCCTGAAATCCACTATTTCCTATTTGAGTCCCAAAAATAATCAATATTTTCAAAAAAAATGAGTTGGTGTGAGAGAGGGGGGCTAAACTAACTAAGTTTGGCTCCCATCCTGGTGAGACAAACTACCAGGAAGCTTCCCAGTGGAGTACTTGGATGGCCGCTCGGAGGGGGGACCAAAGGGAGGACACAGGGGATAACTGTGGGAAGTAAGCATTCAGCCTCATCATTGCTAGTCTGGCGAGCAACCAGGGCGTACAAGTGGGAGCAGGTGGCGGCTTCACAGGTGCTTGGAGGGGTACCAAGTTGTTCCCATCCAAACTAGGAGGGGTAGGCATTGGCATTTCCCCAAATGTGGGGGAAGGCACAGTGTAATCATCAGCATGGAAGTCCAAGTATTGCAGGCTAAACTCTTGACAACAGCCTCCCCAGAGATGAAGAGTTTGCCAGGGAATTGTAGGAGGCTGGAAAGGTTGTCCCCCACAAGGCAGGCAGAAGAAGAGAGGCAAGACCATAAATTGGGGGAGGTGGTCCAAAGGAGTAGCAAAAAAGGGGCCAGTGAAAACACCATAAATTTCAAGACTGGGAGGATCATAATTGGATTTGCCAGAAAATTATGAATTTTAGAGTGCAATTTTTTGTCTCTGAAACAATAAAATTTATGGAAAATATGGTTATCACAAGTAAACCCAGAAGGAGGCAGCAGAATGGGTTTTGGAGGCTTGGAGGTAGTCTTGGGTGGCTTGGGAGGATATATAACAAAAAGCGGGTTTGAAAACAAAGAAAATTCAAGAAAATTCAAGATAAGAATAGGTATTATATTGAAAATTGATTAAAATTTTAGGTTTGAGAGCTGCTTTTGAAAGCAAAAGAAAAAATAAACAAAGACTATATTCCAAAGCTTCTTTCAAAGGGCCCAGAAGAGGTGCCAGGTTTGAAGCAAGTTGACACAAGGTAAGGGTTGAAGAAACAACTAACACTTTAAGTTTTAGATGATAGGAACTCAAACAGAGGTTCCAACCAACTATAAATTTTAAAACTAAGTGTAACAAACTCCCAAACTTTAATATATTGAAAAAATTGACAAGCAGGGGACCCAACATCCCCTGGCATTGTTAAAAGGGGATGAATTGCTAAGGGATGGTCGCCTGACCATGGTGACTTGCATTTGATTGGGTGGAAGAGAAATTTTGCTGGCCAAGGCCAGGAGCACTGGAAGGTTTCAAGCTGATTTCTGCAGCACCGCCTGATTGGCTAGAGGCCACCCCAAGCATTTGGGATTCACTTGACTTTCTGGTTATTGATGTAGCGTCATTTGATTGGGCGCTTCTGATAGTTTTTAAGAGAGGTTGACACCATGACAGAAAATAGTCCAAATTGATCAGTGTTTCTTCCCAGGCCAGAGCAACCAGAGCCAGGGGGTCTGCAGGGTAGGCCAGAAAAAATCTCTCATCAACAGTATGAGCTAAATCTCCTAGAGAATTAAGTGGCTTGACTGTAACTTTTGGGCCTTTTTTGGTGCGGCGGGGAAAAACAGTTCAATCCAAGGCCAAAGGTGGCAGTGGATTTACATTATCCTTTCCTCTTTCCTGAGGTTACATGCCTCCCTGGGGAAGCGCAATCACCAATAAATTCTTATGCACTTTGGGGATCTTTAGTGCCAGGAGGGACTTAGGAGGAACAATTGCCAAGGGATTATCCTTGTGAAATTCTTGAATCAGGTCCCAGCAATTGCCGCAATCAGACAAGCTTACCCAGCTGTTATCATAGGAGGGGTAACCTTTCCATTTGACACAATACTGCAGGGACTTCCTAATCCAGTGGGATGCCACCACTGCCTCCACCTCATATTTGGGGGTGCCATCAACCACAATGGGCTCAGGGGTGTCAGGGAGGAGTCCTTCAAATGGGGAGAGTTGACAAGCATTAAAGGTATTTGTGAGAGAGGGGGGCTAAACTAACTAAGTTTGGCTCCCATCCTGGTGAAACAAATCACCAGGATGCCACCCAGTGAAGAACTGGGACAGCCGCTTGAAGGGGGGACCACAGGGAGGACACTGGGGACAACTGAGGGAAGTAGGCGTTTAAGCCCATCAATATCAGGCTGGTAAGCAACCAAGGGGAGCAGGTGGGAGCAGGAGAGGACACCTTGGAGGGCCCAAGGGGTACTGAATGACTCTGGACCACGCTGGGGAGGAGAGGCATGGGAGACACAGCTTCTTCAGAAACAGGCAAAGTATGGTCCACAGTGTCCAAGTCATTGCACATCAGGCTCTTGACCACAGCCTCTCCAGAAAAGTGAAGGCCGCTGGGGAGGTCCCAGAGACTAGAAGGGTCTCTACCTAAAAGCTGGGCAGACAAAGAGATTTTCCCCCACAAATCAGGGGAGGTGGACCACAGAAGCAGCAAGAACAGAGCCAGGGAAAACACCACAAATTTAAGAGCTGGGAGTATCATAGGAATATTCTCCACGAAATTTGGAGCAGGTTGGCATGATTTTTTGACTAAAAAAAGGTGGGAAAAGTGCAGGCAGGGTAGGCTTAGCAGAAATATAGCAAGGAGCAGCAGAACAGGTTTGAACAGCTTTACTATGGCCTCAAGAGCCTTGGTTGTAACAGCAAGCAAGAGCGGGTTCAAAAACAACAATTTTAAGAGAAAATTCAAAATGATAATAGAGATTATAAAGAAAATCAATTGAAAATTTAAAGTTCAAACTCTGTTTTTGAAAGCAAAAGCAGAGAAGACAACAACTAGATAAATTAACACTAGTATAGGGGCCCAGAGAAGAAGCCAGGTTCAAATCCAGCTGACACAAGGTAAGCTTTGAACAGAGACTAACACTTTAATCCTTAAGCTGCAAGAACACAAAACTGGATACCAAACAGCAATGAAAATTAAAATAAGTTGCAAAGGACTCCAAACTTTTAATATATTGGAAAATTGACAAGCAGGGGACCCAAAATCCCCTGGCATTGTTAAAAGGGAGTGGGTTGTTAGAAAATGGTCACATGACTAAGTTAGCTTGCATTTGGTTGGCTGGTGATAAAATTTGCTGGCCAAAGTCAGGGGTGCTGGAAATTTGCAAAGTAATTTCCGCGGATCCACCTGGTTGGCTGGAGGACACCTCAACTAGCTCAGGTTCATTTAGCTTTCTGGTCACAGATGTGGCCTGTGACGGATACAGGCCTAACCAGTCCATCCTGCCATTATCCTGCCCTTGACTCTTATTTCTGTTACCTTCCTGGGACAAAGCTTTGAGGAGCTTTGCCTCCAGGGAGGCAATTTTCTCGGATAACACTTTATTGTCATCCCGCCAACAAGCCATGATTTCAACGCTTTTTTCCTCTCATGCTCTCAACGCCTCAATTTCACAATTTGACATCTCTTTTACTTGTTGCAAGATTTTATCCCATCCTACCAACAAGTTCCAAGCATCCCAAGCATAAATTTGGTTCCCTTAGACAGGAGTCCCTTCCTTTGCAAAGTAGTTGGAATACAGCTCTTCAAACACAGCCTTTACTTCTACTAAAGATTCAGCAGGAACAGTCTTAGTGACCTCCAGGCTGGTCCAAGCTTCTTCCAATGTACTTGTAGGAACCTCCTTTCTTGCGGCAGCAGTTTCCACACAAAGGACAAACTTGGCTCTCTCAAATTTTAACAAAGAAGGCATGACAATTGAAAAATAGGCAAGGGGAAAGCATCAAAACCAACAATGAATATATTTTATTAATGTTTAACTGTTTTTGCTTATATACCATTCAGGGCATACACGGCTGAAAACCCCTCCGGTTCTTGAATCAACCAATGATTTGCGTCACATGGCCTATGACATTCAAGTCATCCAACAAAGATCTTTACCTGAAAGATCACCAACAATTCTCAACCTATGAGAATTGACCTACAATGGGCAGAAGTCACCTGACTCCATTCAACCCAATGTACCAATTTGGCATGGAGCTTCCCCAGCTCCCAGCGCCAAAACCCTGTGGATTGCACACCCTAAACTCAGCTATCAGTGTTCCAACTGGAAACCAGCTGATCAAACCTGAATTCCTAGGCATCCTCGCATTTATTTAGTTATTTTTGCATTTAATGGTTTTTTGCCTTTAAAACCCATTAAACTGCTTTGAAACTCAAACCACGGCACCCAGCAATTTTCCCAGGCGGCACTGCGGCGCCTGAGAAAATTTGATAGCGGCGCCTTGGCGCATCTCAAATTCATCAGGCGGCGCGGCAGCGCCTCTAGCCCAATAAATTTGCCAACACGGCGCTTTTATCCCAAATTCCGGGGGTTTTCCCATGGTTAACCTTAACCAAACTTCTTGAAAAATTCAAGGCCATTTTAATATAATTAAATCCTCATTAATTATATCCTGTATTTATTAATTAATCTTCCTGATTAACTAACCCATTTTGAGACGCCTAGTCTCCAAGATTGATTTGGCCAATCTTGCCTCAATTCTTTTTAGCTAGCCTAACCTAACTAAACATCCATATTCTGTTCTTTTATTAAACATAGATATCCAGTTTCTAGGAACCTTTCCCTCAAGAATTCCATACAAACCTATCTATATGTAATAAACAGCAAAAACAGAACATCTTTATATTTTGGAGCATTTATTTGGCTAAACGCTCAGCAGTGACTGTAGTACGGTCACATGGCCCCGTTTGATTGGCTGTTTCTGATTGCTTTTAGGAGGGGACGGTACCAAGCTAATAAATAGTCCAAATTAACCAGTGTTTCTTCCCAAGCCGGAGCAGCCAAAGCTGGGGGTTCTGCGGGGTATGCCAACACAAATCTTTCATCCACAGTGTGAGCTAAATCTTGGAGTGAATTAAGTGGTTTTGCTGGACTTTGGGCGGTCTTTTTTGAGCAACAAGGGAAGGCAATCCTGTCCAAAGCCAAAGGGGGCAGTGAATTTACATTATCCTTCCCTTTTTCCTGAGGCCAGATCCCTCCCTGGGGTAGCGTGGCCACCGAGAAGTTCTTGTGAGCTTTAGGAATCTTGAGCGCCAGGAGTGACTTGGGGGCCCAAGAGCTGTGGGGTTATTCCTGTGAAACTCTTGCACCAGATCCCAACAATTTCTGCAGTCTGAAGAGCTTACCCAACTGTTGTCATAAGAGGGATACCCTTTCCAGGATACGCAATATTGTAGGGACTTGCAGATCCTACACAAGGCTATTATGGCTTCCACCTTGTACTCAGGAGATCCATCCACCAAGGTGGGATCAGGCGTGCTGGGAAGATCTCCCTCAAAAGGTGACAGGCAGCAGGCATTGAAGGTATTGTGAATCCAATAGGAGGGGGGAGGTCCAACACAAATGCACTGTTACCCTTGTCCTCCAGGACCTTGAAGGGACCCAATCTTTTTGGAGCAAACTTCTTTGAAGGGACCTTCATTTGGATATTGGTAGCATCCAACATCACAAGCAAGCCCACTGGGTAATGGGGAGCAGGACGCCTGTTCTTATCTGCCGCTTTCTTGTACGCCTCAATGGACTTGGTTAGAGTCCCTTGGACTTTGAGGTGGATGGCCTTGAGGTGAGCCACCATTTCTGCAGCAGCTGGGACACTTTCCTGGAGCAAGGGACCTATCACAAATGCTGGGGAAACCCCCAAGGTGGCCTGGAACAGAGACACCCCTGTGGAGGCATGCACAGTGTTGTTGTAAGCAAACTGGGCTAATGGAAGGTTGTTGGACCAGGAGTCCATGGAGGCATTTGTGTAGCAGCGCAGATGCTGCTCCATGGTTTGGTTGACTCTTTCCATTTGCCCATCTGACTGAGGATGAAAGGAGGTGGACCTGAATGGCTTAATGTGTAGAATTCCCAGCAGGGACTCCCAGAACATGGATGTGAACTGGGGACCTTGGTTGCTGATGATCTCCTATGGTAAGCCAAAGTTGGAGAAGATGTGTTTCACAAACAAGTTGGCCATCCCTACTGAGTCCAGAGTGGTCAGGCATGGGATGAAGACTGAGTATTTTTTAAAGCAAAAAACTGCCACCATGATGGAGTCAAAGCCTCCTGACAAGGGGAGAGCCACCACAAAGTCCACTGAGATGGATGACCACAGACCCTGGGACTGCTGCAGGGGGTGAAGAAGACCATTTTTCCCTGAGCAATCCAGTTTAGAGCAGGCACAAGTAACACACTTCTTAACCCAGGGACCCACTGCCTTAGTTATCCCAACCCAGCTGTAAGTACGCCTGATGAGCTCAAGAAGCTTCTTTGTGCCAGGATGATCAAGCAGGGGAGGATCATGATGTTCTGTCATGACACGGACTTGAAATTCCTTTGGAACCCACACTTTATCATTTTGGTAAATTATCCTATCCTTAAGAGTATAGGGACCATTAGATGCAGAGGTGGGTGACAGTTTTGTGCAGATGGCCTGGTTGTCCAGAGAGGAGTGCTAGGCCACCAGGACGTCATGCAGGAGCGTGCCAGAGAGAGCCAGTGGGGGGGTCTAACTCAGGGGAGGAGCCAGGGGCAATGACCAGAAGCTGAGGGGGAACAGCTGGAGGCATGGGTGGGGTTTGAGGAAGAAGAGAGGCCAAGTTTGGGAGGATTAAGGATTCCAGGATGACAGTGACCTGAGGTTCCTTGTTGCCTCTCACTGGGTACATTGCAGGGTTGCAGCTCAGCAGGTCAGGGAGGATATTGAGTTCTCCTTTAACAAACTTGTACTTGAATTTGTAACCTGAGAGTGTCTGCATGACACGTGCCTGACAAGGAAGGAGTTTATGTGGATTGCAGAAATAGCCGAGGGCCTTGTGGTCAGTGCAGACCAAAAACTTGTGTTGCACACCTTGCAGGTGACGCCTCCAATGAGTTATGGCATCAACCACAGCCTGCAGCTCTTTGTCAAACACCGCCCAGGAACACTTGTTGGGGGCAAACTTCCTGGAGAAGTAAGCAACTGGGAGCTCCTGACTGTTGTGTTCTTGAAGAAGGACCACCTTGGCAGCCACGTTAGAGGCGTTGCAAGCTACAATGAACTATTTGCTTGCGTCAACATGACGTAGCATCAGGGTGGAGACAAAAACCGGTTTGATGGCCTCAAAGGCCTATTGGCATGCTGGAGTCCATACAAAGGGAGGCGTTCTTGCCAGCAAGGGGATGCAGGGGAGCAGCGAGCTCTGAGATGGTGGGAGAGAACTTCTTGAGAAAGAGCACTGTACCCAGGAAGCAGTGTAGCTCCTTCTGATTCCAGGGGGTAGCCCACTCCCAAAGGGCCTTGGCCTTGTCAGGAGAGACCGTGTGGTTGTCCTTCAGAATCAAGTTGCCCAGGAAGGTAGCCTCAGATTTGAAAAACTCACACTTTCTGGGCTTGATGAATATCCAGGCCTTGTGAATGGCTGCCACCACAGCCACCAGGTCCTTAGTGTGCTGCTCAGGATTAGGGGAGTGGATGAGGATATCATCAATGTACGCCACAGCACAAGAGAAGCGGAGATCCCCCAGGGCGTCCTCAATGACTCACTGGAAGATTGCGGGAGCATTCTTCAAGCCAAAAGGCATGACCTTGAATTGGAAGCAGCTGCGCCAAGTTTTGATGGCTGTGAGTCACTTTTCACCCTCTGTCACACAAACCTGGTTAAAAGCGTTAACAAGATCCAGTTTTAAAAAGACACAAGACTTGACAATGGACTGAGCAATTGAGGCTTCCAGAGGAAGAGGGTAGCAGTCCAGAACAGTGCTTTTGTTGAGAAGGGTAAAATCAACACACGGCTGGAGGGAATCATCCAATTTCTTAGCAAAAACTACCAGGGAGCTAACCAAGGATGTCTTCTTGACTATCCACCCTTTTGCCAGCATGTTGTCCAACTACGCGCCCAATGCCTTGTCCTCCAGTTTACTAAGAGGGTACATTGGGGCGTCAATCTTCACAAGGTCAACTGTAGTCTTGAAGGTCAAATTGTGACAAGAGTGTGGAGGGAAGGCGCAGGAAAGGGTAGCGTCAAAGGCGTCCTTGAAAGGAGCAAGGATAGCCAGAAGGGCAAAGGGCTTGGTAGGAGAGACCAGGGTTGCTGCCAGAGATAGACATGACTCAGGCATTTCCACCCCAAGGGGGAAGGAGCCTGGGCATCCGTCCAACAAGAAGTGAAGCTTGTTGGTGAGACAGTCAATCTGTACTAAGTGACGCCGCCGCCACCACCCCACACCCACAATTACAGGGAACAGGAGGTCCTCCACGGCAGAGAATTTACTCACAAACACGTGGGAGCCTGTACAGTAACTAAGTGGGTTAGTGAGGGGGTAGCTGAGAACCAGTACCTGGCTGGCAGCAATCAGGCTCTGAGGAGGAAGCAAGGACAGACCCAAGGATTGGGCCAGTGCCAGGTCCATAAAGTTGCCTGCAGCACCTGTGTCCACCAAAACTTTAGCCTTAGCTTGGCAGGATTTTGTATAAAAGGTTGCAGTAAAAAGGAAATAAAAAAGATCTTCTTTATTCTGCAGGGTCAGAATGAATGCAGCAGGGTCACAGAAGGAAACCTCAGGGATGGCAGCTGAGGCTTCAAAGACAGGGAGGAATCCTGTGGAGGTGGGCCAGTTGAAAGCCTGGTAGGGACGGCACATCACATTGATGGCGGGCGTCTTGGGAGGCTTGGCCGCAGGGGGCTTGACCTGGGTGGGCTTAGAAACTGGGAGGTGGGCCAGTACACCAGACTTGGGCTGGTAGGCTGGCTTAGCTCCCAGCTTGCAGGCCAACACAAATGCCTTCTTGAGGGAGGTGGGTGCTGGATCTCATGCACTCTTGTCCGCTGAAGCAGCATTCAAGGAGTTGCAGAACATGGCCACAGCCATCTTGGTAAGGAGATCCAGGGAGGCAGCTTTCACTGCAAAGCACTTGACATGGGAGGCAAGGTCAGGGGCAAGGCCTTTAGAACAAAAGGTCTCAAATATAACCAAGGCCTTGGAACCTGGGGCAGCCACCACTGAGGAAACCAGTGTGAGGAGGGAGGATGTATCCCCCAGCTCTTGGCTTTGGCAAAGGAGAGTACACACCCAGAGGTGCACATCCCAGTCAAGAGCATCCAAGAGGGCCACTGATCTCTGAGCGTCAGAGATGAGAGTGTCTGCAGACATGGAGTCTGCGGAGAGGCAGAGCTGCAACTCTCCAAGGGCGTCCAGGACCTTCTCACAGACGGCCACAGAGGGGGGGTGCAGGGTGACACCAGGGTAATATTCACCGCTGATGCGGCTGAGGAATCTGTGGAGGAGTAGGCAGACTTCTTGGTGAGACACAACTTGAAGGAAGACAGAAGTGACCATGCGGCCCACACCAAGAGAAATCCAGCAAGGAGGGATCCCAAGCTGGCTTGGATAAGGGCAAGAAGCAAGCTCCACATCCAGTAGCAAAAGGCTTCAAAGGCAGAAGAAATGGGCTTGTCAACTATGTGAGAGAGGGGGCTAAACTAACTAAGTTTGGCTCCCATCCCGGTGAAACAAACCACCAGGATGCCACCCAGTGAAGAACTGGGACAGTCGCTTGGAGGGGGGACCACAGGGAGGACACCAAGGACAACTGAGAGAAGAAGGTGTTCAAGCCCATCAATATCAGGCCAGTAAGCAACCAAGGGGTGTAGGTGGGAGCGGGAGAGGACACCTTGGAGGGCCCAAGGGGTACTGAATGACTCTGGACCACGCTGGGGAGGAGAGGCATGGGAGACACAGCTTCTTCAGAAACAGGCAAAGTATGGTCCACAGTGTCCAAGTCATTGCACATCAGGCTCTTGACCACAGCCTCTCCAGAAAAGAGAAGGCCGCTGGGGAGGTCCCAGAGACTAGAAGGGTCTCTACCTAAAAGCTGGACAGACAAAGAGATTTTCCCCCACAAATCAGGGGAGGTGGACCACAGAAGCAGCAAGAACAGAGCCAGGGAAAACACCATAAATTTAAGAGCTGGGAGTATCATAGGAATATTCTCCACAAAATTTGGAGCAGGTTGGCATGATTTTTTGACTAAAAAAAGGTGGGAAAAGTGCAGGCAGGGTAGTCTTAGCAGAAATATAGCAAGGAGCAGCAGAACGGGTTTGAACAGCTTTACTATGGCCTCAAGAGCCTTGGTTGTAACAGCAAGCAAGAGCAAGTTCAAAAAACAACAATTTTAAGAGAAAATTCAAAATAACAATAGAGATTATAAAGAAAATCAATTGAAAATTTAAAGTTCAAACTCTGTTTTTGAAAGCAAAAGCAGAGAAGACAACAACTAGGTAAATTAACACTAGTATAGGAGCCCAGAGGAGAAGCCAGGTTCAAATCCAGCTGACACAAGGTAAGCTTTGAACAGAGACTAACACTTTAATCCTTAAGCTTCAAGAACACAAAACTGGATCCCAAACAGCAATGAAAATTAAAATAAGTTGCAAAAGACTCCAAACTTTTAATATATTGGAAAATTGACAAGCAGGGGACCCAAAATCCCCTGGCATTGTTAAAAGAGAGTGGGTTGTTGGAAAATGGTCAAATGACTAAGTTGGCTTGCATTTGGTTGGCTGGTGATAAAATTTGCTGGCCAAAGTCAGGGGTGCTGGAAAGTTTCAAAGTAATTTCCGCAGATCCACCTGGTTGACTGGAGGATACCTTAACTAGCTCAGGTTCATTTAATTTTTTGGTCACAGATGTGGCCCTGTTTGATTGGCTGTTTCTGATTGCTTTTAGGAGGGGACAGTACCAAGCTTACAAATAGTCCAAATTAACCAGTGTTTCTTCCTAAGCCAAAGCAGTCAAATCCGGGGGTTCTGCGGGGTATGCCAACACAAATATTTCATCCACAGTGTGAGCTAAATCTTGGAGTGAATTAAGTGGTTTTGCTGGACTTTGGGCGGTCTTTTTTGAGCAACAAGGGAAGGCAATCCTGTCCAAAGCCAAAGGGGGCAGTAAATTTACAGTATTGTGGATGTGATAGGAGGGGGGAAGTTCCAGCACATAAGCTTCATTGCCTTTGTTTTCCAACACTTTGAACAGGCCTAAGCATTTTGGGGCAAATTTCCGCAAGGAAATTTTCATGCGGATGTTGGAGTAGTCTAGCATGACAAGGGAGCCTACTGGGTAGTCTGGGGCTGGCTGGCAATTCTTGTCTGCTGCCTTCTTGTAAGACTCTATGAATTTGGACAGTGTTTTTTGTACTTTGTTATGGGTGGTTTTTAGGTGAGCCACCATGTCTGCCGCAGCTGGGACGTGGGATTGCAAAGACGGGCCAATAGAGAAAGATTGTGAGAAGCCTAGGGTAGCCTGGAATGAGGATACTCCCGTGGAGGCATGCACAGTGTTGTTGTAGACAAACTAGGCTAGTGGGAGATTGTTGGACCAGGAGTTCATAGAAGCTTTAGCGTAACAGCATAGGTGCTGCTCCATAGTCTGGTTGACCCTCTCTGTTTGCCCATCTGACTAGGGATGGAAGGAGGTGGACCTGCATGGCTTAATGTTCAGTATCCCCAGCAGCAACTCCCAGAACATGGATGTGAACTGGGGGCCACAGTCACTGATGATCTCCTGAGGTAGGCCAAAGTTAGTGAAGATGTGTTTTACAAACAGGTTTGTCATCCCCACTGAGTCCAGTGTGGTTAGACAGGGGATGAAGACCAATTATTTAGTGAATTAGTCAACTACCACCATGATGGAGTCAAACCCTACCAAAAAAGGGAGAGCCACCACAAAGTTCACTGAGATAGACGACCATGGGCCTTGAGACTGCTGCAGGGGGTGAAGAAGGCTGTTGTTCCCTGAACAATCCAGTTTAGAGCAAGCACAAGTAACACACTTCTTAATCCAGGGGCCTACTGCTTTGGTTATCCCAACCCAGCTGTAAGTGCGCCTGATGAGTTCAAGCAGCTTCTTTGTGCAGGGGTGTCCAAACAGAAGAGGATCATGATGTTCTGTCATGACACGCAGCTGCAAGTCCTTTGGAACCCATGCTCTGTTGTTTTGATAAATTATCCTTTCCTTAAGAGTGTAAGGCCCATTAGATGCAGAGACAGGGGACAGCTTTGCGCAGATGGCTTGGCTGTCTGAAAAGGAGTGCTGGGCCACCAGAACATCATACAAGAGCATGCCAGGGAGAGCAAGTGGTGGAGCTGCCTCAGATGAGGGAACAGGACCAATGACCAGGAGCGGGGTGTAACAACTGGAGCTGTGGCTGGGATTTGAGGGAGAAGGGAGCCAGACTCCAGGAGGATCAAGAACTCCAGGATGACAGTAACCTGAGGGTCTTTTTTGCCCCTCACCCGGTACATTGCAGGGTTGCAACTCAGCAGGTCAGGAAGGATGCTAAGTTTGCCCTTCACAAACTTTTATTTGAACTTGTAACCTGAGAGTGTCTGAATGATACGTGCTTGGCAAGGAAGTAACTTCTGGGGCTTGCATGAGTAACAGAGAGCTTTATGGTCTTTACAAACCACAAACTTGTGCTGAGCGCCCTGCAAGTGATGTCTCCAATGAGTTATGGTGTCCACCACAGCCTGTAGCTCCTTGTCAAACACTGCCCAGGAACACACATTGGGAGCAAACTTCCTGAAGAAGTAAGCAACTGGAAGCTCCTGATCATTGTGCTCTTGAAGAAGGACCGCCCTGGCAGCCACATTAGAGGCGTCACAAGCTACAATGAACTGTTTGCTTGTGTTGGCATGGCATAGCACTGGGGTAGAGACAAAGGCCCGCTTGATGGCCTCAAAGGCCTCCTGGCATGCTGGAGTCCACACAAAGGAGGTGTTTTTACCAGCCAGGGGGTGCAGAGGGGCAGCAAGCTCAGAGATGGCAGGAGAGAACTTCTTGAGGAAGATCACTGTTGTGTTTGGCTCCAGGGGACAACATCCTGGAGGACACGGCAGGAAATATTTATTACAAAAGATTTGAGGTTTGAAGCTAGCCTTGGGTTAGCCTTCAGGGCAAAATTAAGGACATATACCTTAATTTTCTGGGAAACAAGATGTAAAAGTCCTTTTGGCAGAAAAGACTGAAAAGCTTGAAGATTATAAAAGACAATGTAAATGTGGATAAACTTGTCTTTATTAGGAGTAATGATTCTACTTTAAATAGTTGAAAAGAGGCAGTGATCACTCAATAGTAAGACAGAGTGGCTGAGGAGTCATGCTGGGACAAGGTCATACCAGGATCAACAACAGACAGGTACAATAATCCAGAATGGGTGGATATTGAACCAGACCCATTTACAGAAGGCAGGGAATTTCTGAACTCAAAGGCAAAACCAGCCAAATCTTTGCAACTATCAATATTCAAAGGCCAAATCAAAATAGCATTAATTGCGCAATTTACAACAATCACTGTACCCAGAAAGCAGAATAAATCCTTCTGATTCCGTGGGGTAGCCCACTCCCAAAGGGCCTTGGCCTTGTCAGGAGAGACTGTGTGGCCATTCTTCAGTACCAGGTTGCCCAGAAAGGTAACCTCTGATTTGAAGAACTCACACTTGCTGGGCTTGATGAACAACCAAGCCTTGTGGATAGCCGCCACCACAGCCACCAGGTCCTTAGAGTGCTTCTCAGGAGTGGGGGAGTGTATTAGGATGTTGTCAATGTACGCCACAGCACAAGAGAAGTGAAGGTTTCCCAAGGCATCCTCAATGACTTGCTGAAAGATTGCAGGAGTGTTCTTCAAGCCAAAAGACATGACATTAGATGGGAATCAGCACACCAAGTTTTGATGGCTGTAAGCCACTTGTCCCCCTCTGCCACACAAACCTGGTTAAAAGCATTAACAAGATCCAGTTTTGAGAAGACATGAGACTTGGCAATGGAATAAGCAATTGAGGCTTCCAAGGGAAGGGGGTAGCAGTCCGGAACAGTGTCGTTGTTGAGGAGGATATAATCAACACATGGCCTAAGGGACCCATCCAATTTCTTAACAAAAACCACCAGGGAGCTAACTGAGGAAGCCTTCTTGACTATCCACCCTTTTGCCAGCATGTTGCCCAACCACACACCCAACGCCTTGTCCTCCATTTCACTAAGAAAGAAAATTGGGGCATCAATTTTTACAAGGTCAACCATTGTCTTAAAGGTCAAATTGTGGCAAGAGTGTGGAGGGAGAACACAGGAAAGGCTAGCGTCAAAGGCATCCTTGAAGGGAGCAAGGATGGCCAGAAGGGCAAAGGGCTCAGGAGGAGAGACCAGGGTAGCTGCAAAAGACAAGCATGACTCAGAAGGTTCCCACCCTGAGGAGAGAAGGGGGAAGGAACCTGGGGATCTGTCCAGCAAGAAGTGAAGCTTGTTGGTAAGACAGTCAATCTACACTAAGTGACGCTGCCACCACCCCACACCCACAATTACAGGATACAATAGATCCTCAACAGCAGAGAATTTACTCACAAACACGTGTGAGCCTGTACAGTAACTAAGTGGGTTAGTGAGGGGATAACTGAGAACCTGTACCTTGCTGGCGGCAATAAGGCTCTGAGGAGGGAGCAAGGAAAAGCCCAAGGATTGGGCTAGTGCCAAGTCCATAAAGTTACCTGCAGCACCCGTATCCACCAAAACCGCAGCCTTAGACTGGCAGGCTTTGGTATAAAAGGTTGTAGTAAAAAGAAAATAGGAAAGATCTTCTTTATTCTGCATGGTCAGGATGGACGTGGCAGGATTGCAGGAAGAAACCTCAGGGATGGCAGCTGAGGCCGCAAAGACAGGGAGGAATCCTGTGGAGGTGGGCCAGTTGGAGGCCTGGCAGGCGCGGCACATCACATTGATGGCAGGCGTCTTGGGGGGCTTAGCCTGGGTGGGCTTAGAGACCAGAAGATGGACCAGCACACCAGACTTGGGCTGGTAGGCTGACTTGGATCCAAGCTTTTGGGCCAACAAAAATGCCTTCTTGAGGGAAGTAGGGGCCGGTTCCCATGCGCTCTTGTCAGCTGAAGCAGCGTCCAAGGAGTTGCGGAACATGGCCACTGCCATCTCAGTAGGAAGATCCAAGGAGGCAGCCTTCACTGCAAAATACTCAACATGGGAGGCAAGGTCAGGGGCAAGGCCTTTGGAACAAAGAGTCTCAAATATAACCAAGGCCTTGGAACCCAGAGAAGCCACCACTGAAGAGACCAGTGTAAGGAGGGAGGAATTATCCCCAAGCTCCTGGCTTTGGCGGAGGAGGGTGCGCACTCAGAGGTGGGCGTCTCCGTCAAGAGCATCCAAGAGAGCCACTGATCTCTGAGCATTGGAGATGGGAGTGTCTGCAGATGCTGAGTCTGTGGAGAGGCAGAGCTGCAGCTCCCCAAGGGCATCTAGGACCTTCTCACAGATGGCCACTGAGGGGGGGTGCAGGGTGACACCAGGGTGATATTCACCGCTGATGCAGCTGAGGAAGCTGTGGAGAGAGAAGCAGACTTCTCGGTGAGACACAACTTGAAGGAAGACAGAAGTGACCACACAGCCCACGCTGAGAGGAATCCAGCAAGGAGTGATCCCAAGCTGGCACAGATGAGGGCAAGAAGTAAACTCCACACCCAGTAGCAAAAGGCTTTAAAGGCAGAAGAAATGGGCTTGTCAATTATGTGATAGAGGGGGCTAAACTAACTAAGTTTGGCTCCCATCTGGGTGAGACAAACTACCAGGATGCCGCCCAGTGGAGTACTGGGATGGCTGCTTGGAGGGGGGACCAAAGGGAGGACATGGGGGACAACTGTGGGAATTAAGCATTCAGCTCCATCATTGCTAGTCCAGCAAGCAACCAGGGCATACAAGTGGGAGCAGGAGGCAGCTTCACAGGTGCTTGGAGGGTTACCAAGTTGTTCCCATCCAAACTAGGAGGGGTATGCATTGGCATTTCCCCAAATGTGGGGGAAGGCACAGTGTAATCATCAGCATGGAAGTCCAAGTCATTGCAGGCTAAACTCTTGACAACAGCCTCCCTGGAGATGAAGAGTTTTCCAGGGAAGTGTAGGAGGCTGAAAGGGTTGTCTCCCACAAGGCGGGCAGAAGATAGAGGCAAGACCATAAATTGGGGGAGGTGGTCCAAAGGAGTAGCAAAAAAGGGGCCAGTGAAAACACCATAAATTTCAAGACTGGGAGGATCATAATTGGATTTGCCGGAAAATTATGAATTTTAGAGTGCAATTTTTTGTCTCTGAAACAATAAAATTTATGGAAAATATGGTTATCACAAGTAAACCCAGAAGGAGGCAGCAGAATGGGTTTTGGAGGCTTGGAGGTAGTCTTGGGTGGCTTGGGAGGATATATAACAAAAAGCGGGTTTGAAAACAAAGAAAATTCAAGAAAATTCAAGATAAGAATAGGTATTATATTGAAAATTGATTAAAATTTTAGGTTTGAGAGCTGCTTTTGAAAGCAAAAGAAAAATAAACAAAGACTATATTCCAAAGCTTCTTTCAAAGGGCCCAGAAGAGGTGCCAGGTTTGAAGCAAGTTGACACAAGGTAAGGGTTGAAGAAACAACTAACACTTTAAGTTTTAGATGATAGGAACTCAAACAGAGGTTCCAACCAACTATAAATTTTAAAACTAAGTGTAACAAACTCCCAAACTTTAATATATTGAAAAAATTGACAAGCAGGGGACCCAACATCCCCTGGCATTGTTAAAAGGGGATGAATTGCTAAGGGATGGTCGCCTGACCATGGTGACTTGCATTTGATTGGGTGGAAGAGAAATTTTGCTGGCCAAGGCCAGGAGCACTGGAAGGTTTCAAGCTGATTTCTGCAGCACCGCCTGATTGGCTAGAGGCCACCCCAAGCATTTGGGATTCACTTGACTTTCTGGTTATTGATGTAGCGTCATTTGATTGGGCGCTTCTGATAGTTTTTAAGAGAGGTTGACACCATGACAGAAAATAGTCCAAATTGATCAGTGTTTCTTCCCAGGCCAGAGCAACCAGAGCCAGGGGGTCTGCAGGGTAGGCCAGAAGAAAATCTCTCATCAACAGTATGAGCTAAATCTCCTAGAGAATTAAGTGACTTGGCTGTAACTTTTGGGCCTTTTTTGGTGCGGTGGGGAAACCAGTTTGATCCAAGGCCAAAGGTGGCAGTGGATTTACAGTCAGTTTATGTTTGAGTTCATCACTTTTGTGGCTGAACCTCATGAGTTCTCTGTTTGTATCATATTTGCCACACACTCATAATCAAATTTGATGTAGAATGCTTTGGGAAGTGACTGGATTGCATGCATTTTGAATATGGGTACCATGTTTTTGCTATCTCATTTTTGGAATTCAGTATTTGGCTTTATTTTTGTTGTATGATTGACTGTATTCATTTTCCGGCCTTAGCTAAATGGAGGCTTTATTGAGTAAATTGACCTTCAAATGGCTCCAGTTAAAATTTGTTTTGTGACTGAGTTCATGCGTTCTAAACTGACTGATATATGTTTATCTCAGCAGGGTTGAAAACTACTGTATCTAAATTTACTTTTAATACACACTAAAAAACTAAAATCATTGTATCTCAGTGAATACTAAGCCAATTTTGATGGTTATTAGCTTATTTTAAAGTTGCAGATCAGCTCTACATTTTGAAGGGATCCAAAAACCAAATGTGTCACAAGTGATAAACTCTTATCACATATTCTTATCAAAAAGCCCCAACTACAAAACTTGAACCCCGGCATCTCGCGGGCCGCCAGCCCACAGGGCCAGCTGCCTGGCTGCCCACAGTTTTTTGGGCTCAAATCAGAACAGGATTTGACTTTGGAAAATCCTTTTAAGCTTGATGAACCAAATGTACCTACGTCAATACTCTCCACACTGGGGGTTTCTGATAAGACAGCCAATCAGCGGGCAGGCCCAGCCACTGATTCCAAAATAACTCAGGCCCGCACAGAAGGGGAAACAGAGCATTTTCCCATAGAACACAGGCCACTCAGAGGTGACCAATCCCACAACCTGACTAGGGAATTTGAGCTATCTCAGTTTGAACCAGCCAATGGAATAACCCCCACAATTGGTGCCACCAAAGACTGGGAAGACCTGGTAATCAGGAAAACCCGTGTCGTGTTCTGAGGCGCGGCACAGACACACAACGGGGAATCCTAACCTTAGAATTGGATTTGTACTAAGTCTTGGTTAGATGACAGGGAAGGCAATTGTGTTTACCTTGCGGCCCTGGATGAATAATCTCTACTAGGCGTGGCTAGAGAGAGGCGCAGAAGTACAGAAGACACAAAGATAAAAATGTGAATAGAACTTAATTTTTATTGGTGAATGTGAAATGGAATATATAGTGGTTAGGAATACCACAAAACACTACCAGGACGGTAGGATCACTTGCCACAAGCATGAGTGGGGCAAGTGAGTTGTGCAGAGTCAGGAAACCAAACAGTCATATTTCCTGAAGCAGAAGCCAGTTCATTTCAAGAGTTTGAAAGCGAAAGCAAGAGATTTGTCTTCAAAATGGCCCAACAAAGGCAAAATCAAAACATGGTGAATGCCGTTATTCACATCATTGCCCCCTCTAGATTGGCCTTTGGGGGGTGATACTTGCAGAGGAACTTGGCGTGTACGCAGGCAAAAGAGCAACCACTGGAGAGGAGCTTTACAGTGTACTCAGACCCTTGTTTGAAAGTCACCTCTAAAGGACCAATCCACAGGGAGTCTAGTTTGTGCACGCGCCCACCCACCCACCCACACGGTGCTGATAGTATAGGACATGGTCACCAACAGCAAACTCAGGCAAGGGGGAGCGCCCAGCTTTTTCAGGAGAGAGCTTGAGCATCTTAGACTTATAGGCAGAAGTGTAGGCAGTGGCCTGTATATCAATGATGCGGTTGACTAAGTCTTTGATGTGATTTTCAGGGTTCATGGCCTTATCAGAGGAGAGTAGGGGAACCCCCAAGAGCAATGGAGTAGTGGCTTTACACCCATACAACATGACAAAGGGGGAGTATCCTGTGACCTGATGCTTTCTTAGACAGTAGGCAAAGAGTGCAGCAGGTAAGTATAGATCCCAATTGGCAGCGTCAGAGTAGGTGAGTTTCCTCATGATAGAAACCAGTGTCAAGTTGGCATGCTCAATGGCCCCATTAGTGGAAGGATTATAGGGGGCAGAGAAAGACTGGTGAGTTCCTAGAGCTTCAATAACAGAGGTTACAAGTTTGGCATTGAAGTTGGTCCCATTGTCTGATAACAGCACTTGAGGACAGCCATGGCGGTAGAAAACATCCTGTAGCAGGAAGGCAACAGTAGTCTTAGCAGTGATGTCTTTAGTAGGGCGAGCTTCTACCCACTTGCTGATGTGGTCAACGGCAATCAGGATAAAGCGGCATCCAGAGCGTGAGCTGGGGTGAGGACCTACAGCATCAATGCTGACAGTGTGAAAGGCATGTTGAGGGGGGACTAATTTGAACTTGTGAGAAGCAGCTCGGGGCCTCTGAAGTTGGCAATCATGGCAACTAGCTATGACATCTGGGATTAACAGGCAAAGATTCTCCCAGAAGTAATTCTTCTGAAGCAAGTCAAAGGGTTTGGCAATGCCTCCATGGCCAGTTTCCTTATGAGCTTGTGACACCAAGGAGAGGCAAAGACTGGGGCGCATGTATGGCAGGTATTGATCCCGCACCTTCTTGAAGAGTTGGTTGTTGCGTATGAGGGTGTCTTCAGACAATTTGGACAGGGAAAGTCAAACCTCTTCTGTCTCACTTTCCCAGGAAGAAGGGTAGCCAATTAGCTTGTACAGTTGGTCTGCTTCAGCAGGATGTAGGGCAAGGATGGGCATTTGGGATAACCCATCAGCGTTCTGA
This sequence comes from Entomophthora muscae, assembly GCA_014839935.2. Classification (NCBI taxonomy): domain Eukaryota; kingdom Fungi; phylum Entomophthoromycota; class Entomophthoromycetes; order Entomophthorales; family Entomophthoraceae; genus Entomophthora; species Entomophthora muscae. The sequence continues at coordinate 345,552 of QTSX02000771.1, read as the reverse complement.
TGTTGAATCCCAGGGCAATGGAGCACAGTGAAATCATAACCTTGCAGGCAAAGAGCCCATCTGGCTAAGCGTCCTTCAGGCTCCTTAAGTTGTTGTAACCATTTGAGCAAAGCGTGGTCAGTGACAACAGTGAAATGGGTACCATACACATAGTGGCGGAATTTTTTGACTGCATGCAGCACAGCGAGGCACTCCTTCTCTGTAACGCTATAATTCTTTTCATGCTTATTCAACACATGGGAAGTATAGGCTACAGGGTGGTCCACACTTTCATTGTCAAGCTGAGCCAAGATAGCCCCAATAGCAAGGTCACTAGCATCAGTGTAAAAGATGAATTCCTTATTGTAATTAGGGTACACTAAAATGGGTGCTTCTTTGAGTTTCTGCTTTAGAGTCTCAAAGGCTTGCTGTTGGCTGGTGGTCCATTTGAAAGGGACATTACACAATAGCTGGACCAGGGGTTTGCTAGTATCAGCAAAATCAGGAATGAATTGTCTGTAGTAACCCATCATGCCCAGAAAGACTTGAATCTCTTGCAGATTGGTGGGCAGAAGCATTTTGTCAATGGCTTCAACCTTCTTGGTCATTGGACAAATTCCCGTTTGGGTTACTTCATGGCCCAGGAATTCAAGGCACTCTTTGAAGAAAGCACACTTAGAAGGCTTTAACTTGAGGCCAGCTTCTTGGATCTTTATGAACACCTCTTTAAGATGGGCTAGGTGATCTGTGAAAGTTGCGCTGAAGACTGTTATACCATCTAGGTAGACTAAGACACACGACAACTTCAAATCACGCAGGATGGAATCCATGGCCCTCTGGAAAGTTGCCGGGTCATTACAGAGCCCTTGCAGCATGCAGATAGGTTCAAACAATCCTTCTGATGTAATGAATGCAGCCTTCTGAAGGTCTTCAGGAGAGAAGTCAACTTGCTAGTAACCAAACGCCAAATCCATGGCAGAGAAAAACTTAGAACCTCCAAGGCGTCAAAGGGTATCATCAATGCGCAGTAAGGGATAGGAATCTTTCTTGGTTAGAGAATTCAACCTTTGATAGTCCATCAAAATCCGGTGTCCACCATCCTTTTTCTTTAAGATGAGCAGGGGGGAAGCCCAGGGACTTTGAGAGGGAGCTAGCAGTCCAGCATCCAGTAGTTGTTTGAGCTCCTTAGAAACCTGCACATCTTCCACTTGGCTGTGGCGGTATGGCTTGGCACAAAAGGGGGGAGCATCTCCTGTGTCAATCTGATGAATCACACCTTTGGCTAGCCCATAATCAGTACTATCTTTAGCAAAGATGTCTGAGAACTGATCTAGTAAATCAAGCACCTCTTTCTGTTGAACCAGGACAACTGAGGGAAGTCTTGGGCAGTGAACAGAGATAGGACTTGAGGCTTGTCTTTGGGTAGGTTAAAGTCTTGAAACGTTCCAAAAGGGAGAAGAGACAAGACTTCAGGAGCATTTAACAAATTTATGTAACCAACAACCTGTCCTCTGGATACTGTCATAGAAAGTGCAGTAAGGTTGACAACTAGTAATTGAACGGGATCATTGTGGGAAACATCCAGAATTCCAGGACAAAGGTAAGGTTTGTTACGCCCCAACAAAGGAGGGGAGTACAGCTCTAAGAAAGTCTGTTCAGGTAGTTCATATGATATCTGGGAGTCTATGATAGCCTGAGAGCCTGGGGGGATGGTGATAGCAGACGTGGCCATGAGAGGGATTTCCTCAGTTGCAGGACAAGCCATGGGAGGACACTTCATGTTGGTGGAATGGGTTTGGTATTTTAGGGTGAAAACTCCAGTGGGGTACTCTAGAGTACATGTCTTTAAACCTTTTCCAGGAACTTTGATTGGCTCCTCAAAGATCAGAGGGACTTTTTACCCTAGGATAGAAAGATAACCATCCTTTAGGTTGATGATCCCATTATATTCCCAAAAGAACTGGGTATCAACCAAAAGGTCATAGCTCTCATTTTCTAGAACAACAGCCGGCGCAGCCAACAGGAGTTTACCAAATCACATTGGTAAGGCAGAGTATGCACCAATGGCACAAGTCATGGAGAGACCAGTGGTGCCATAGGATTGATGGTAGTTGAGATCAGGGGCCAGCTTAAGCTTCTTCATCAGTTTAGAAGAAACAACGTTGACCAGAGAACCGGTGTCCAGGATGGCTTTGATCTTGACCTTCTGGATAGATATCTCTACTCGGGTGGTGGTGCGTCCAAAGGGTGGCAGAACAGCCAAGATATCCTGTGCCTCAGCTAGTTCCTTGTCCCATTTCTCAATCATGCATTGTAGTCCCAGAAACTACTTATATACGTTCTGGAGAGGGAGTGAGACAGATACATTCTTGAAAACGGCGTCTGCAACTTCAGCGGCTTCCTCTGATGATTCCACTAATACAGGGGACCATTTTGCCTGAGTAAGATAGGGGCAGGAGACAACTGCTTTGGCCTCAGACAAGGGCTTGGTGGTAGTTGTAGTCTTCCCAGATTGTAGCTTGTAGGGAACTGCAATAGAGTCAGGGATGGCAAGAACAGAATACCCATATGCATCATGGTCTTCAACATCAGATTCATCCACATCAGAATTGTCAGAAATATCATGGAACAGGAGGAGGATAGGAGGAGCTTCATCATCAACAGGCTCAGAGTCAGTAGCAGGCAGCAGTGTAAGAGGAGACTGGGAAGAATTGTCAACCAAGAGTGTCTCTGCCTCTAGGTTGACTGTTCTTTTCCCGACTGATCCTTGGATCAGCTCCTTCAACCTGCGGATTGGTGCAGACGCAAGAGTGGTGGCCTATCTTGTTACGGTAGAAAATCAAATGGAAGGAATAGTGCGCCCTTGTAAAACCCAAAATCAGCAAAGAACTGCAGCCAAACCCCTAAAAGAAATTGACAACTTAAATGCTGCCATAGACAAAAATGGGTCAAAGCTGGAGTTGCTCAAATAGCCCTCAAAAATCTGGACCTGCCATATTTTTCCCCAAATAATTATGACAAGAAAATTACACGTTATACACTATTTGGGGATGGCAGTGCTCAACCTGCTGGTTGCCGGAATTTTTTGAATTATGACGTCATCAACTTGAATTCCAACGCAGGACCACCAACTGCTGAAAATATTCTTGCCAGCCAATCAGAAGCTGCAGAATTCCCTCCTGCCCCATCCTAAACTCCCTTAAGACTTTCCCATTCCCCCTCTAGAAACTTGTTTCTAGATAGCTTAATTTTGCTCAGAAATAAAAGAAAGTTTATCCCAAAATGATGGCCTATCTGAGGCTGTTTGCCCCTGTCCTCAAAAGACTAGCCTTTGTGGCTGTCAAGGTTGCCGTCAACTCCATGGCTGCGACTTGGCCCGCTCTTTACATGCCAATGCCTTCTGAATCTTTCTCAAATTTTCCTTTACAAGTCATTTGCTTGTTGACAATTTTAACCTCAATCTTCTGCTACACCACCATTGGATCCAAGATGTTGAACCCGTCCTCCCAATTTGGCCTCCTGCTTGTCAAGCAACTCACAATTTGTTTATTATATCCTCATTGTATTTCCTTGAATCACACAGCTTACCATTTCACTCTAACATATCTGACCGCAGTTGTGGTAACCTTGACGTCAAGGAGGATTTTGGGAGTTCATAGTGAGGATACAAGGGCCGCAAGAAGAGGAGCCAGAGTTGGAAGCAGCACAACTTTCCCAAACAACTGCCCCAGAATGGGTAAGATGCATATCTTGGAGCAGTGTCTTTATACTTTTCATGGAGGACAGCATAGCCTTGTGGGCCTTGAAATGGAGGCATAGGAGTTGATTCACCTTGAGGGCCTGGGCGCAGACCATATATGCTCCATGCGCCGTCAATTGTCTGCTTGTTATTAACTGTTGTCCCTCCATGTAAAATCTGTTGGCAAATTCGGCTAATGTCTCCTTGGGCTTGAAGGATATGTGCATGAAAGCATCATTTTTCACCTCCAGGCTAAGATCACCACCAAACTTGTCAATCAGGAGCTGTTTCATGTCCTCCCAGGTCTCAATGGAGGGCAACTCTGGTACAACTACCTCTTGAAAGGTTGGGTGTAGGCAAGTCAGAATATGTTCTTTCTTAACTTCATCTGATGCTTGTCTCATAGCAGTCTTGTAAATAGTTAAGAAGGCTGCAATAGTTGAGGTTTTAGGATCAAAGACTTGCTTAAAAGTAGGCTTGAAGTGTGCCTCAGGAGTTGGACCACCATTGTTGCTATTGAGTACATTTATGCGCGGGGATAACTCAGCTTCAGATTCAGAGGGGGGTTGTCTAGCCCACAGTTGTCAAACACTTTCTTCAAGGGTTGTCAGAGTCTTGGTGGTTCTGACACCCGTAGTGTTGGCTAGAGCGGTCTGTCATTCAGTAATATCTAGGCGTTGTCCTTGGTTAGTGACAACTGTGGAGAGCTCAGCCAGTTGCAAAGTAAGGGATGGCCCCACTGATAGGCAAGGGGCAAATATGTCGTTTACCAAATTGATCAACTCACTCATCTCCTGTACGTCCCTGTCCAACTCAGTCTGGTCTTGTTTCAAATGATCCACCTCATTAGCTAGGGCAATCAACTCTCTGGCACAGTGGATTCAAGGAGCCCCCGCCAACCCAGGACAACAGCCATCCTCCTTGTTAACCCCAAGTGGACTAGCGGCAGCCGTCACTACCTCACGTAAAGCAGCAACTTCTTGCTGTAGTTCAGCAACCTGAGCAGTCAGTGCAAGAACCTAGGGATCAGGTTGAGGCATTTCAGTAGGACGTTCTTAGCTACAAGTGGAAGCACGTAATTCCCGGATGGCTTCCCAGATTTTCTGCTCTCTGTCCACCAGATAATCAGCAGGAGAAGAAGGCGGAACATCAGGTTTGGGAGTGGACAGCTCATTCACCTGACTCTGAAGTTTGGCAATAGCTGCGGCAGTGGTAGCTCTCTCTTGATCAAATTACGCACTGAGTTCATTTAGACCTTGGGCTGCAAGGTCAGCTACCTGTTGCAATTGCTCAAAGGAATAGACACTGAATGCATTGAGCTGTTGCACTAGGCGCTCAAAATTGGAGAGATAAGCATTTAGGATGGAGTCTACTTGAGTGCGCCAGGGTTGTTCTAACTGGTGAAACTCATGTAGTCACTCCCTAACATACTCAGGGATGGACTGGAGTATTTGCTTGATGTAATTGACTAAACGTGTTTGAGAGGTGACCAAATCACGCTGATTGTCAAATATCAGGGAGAATAGGGAATGAATCCATTGTTGGTAGGCGGCAAACTGGTCCCAATGAGGGGTAACAGCTGCTTGTAGAGACAAGATTTCTTGAACGTGGAGTCCCAACACCATCTGGTGGTGGGCCAAGGCGGGCTGTACAAAGGATGAAAGCAGATGATCATCAGAGCCAGCTGCTGGGAGGAGATGTTGTGGAAACTAAGGGGCCACAATTAACTCATAGTATTCAGCACGGCTAAACTGTAACTGAAGGCAAGAGATGGCCCCATCCTGAGCTATCCCAAGGGCTACTGCCATGACTTGTTCCAAGTCAGGGGTACCCATAAGGTAAACAACTAGGCGGGGACCATTCCCAAGGTTCAATACAGTAGGGACAATAGGCGGGTCGGCGATGTCTTCCTCAATAGGAGGGCTGATAATTTCAGGCAAAGTTGACTCCCAAATAGGCAGAGGCAAGGGACCTGCAAACGTAGATGCAAAAGGGATCACCAAGGGTCTAACAGCCCCTGTAGTGAGCACCATTTTTGTTGTGTTCTGAGGCGCGGCACAGACACACAACGGGGAATCCTAACCTTAGGATTGGATTTGTACTAAGTCTTGGTTAGATGACAGGGAAGGCAATTGCATTTACCTTGTGGCCCTGGATGAATAATCTCTACTAGGTGTGGCTAGAGAGAGGCGCGGAAGTACAGAAGACACAAAGATAAAAATGTGAATAGAACTTAATATCTATTTGTGAATGTTAAATGGAATATATATTGGTTAGGAATACCACAAAATACTACCAGGACAGTAGGATCACTTGCCACAAGCATGAGTGGGGTGAGTGAGTTGCGCAGAGCCAGGAAACCAAACAATCATATTTCCTGAAGCAGAAGCCAGTTCATTTCAAGAGTTCAAAAGCAAAAGCGAGAGATTTGTCTTCAAAATGGCCCAACAAAGGCAAAATCAAAACATGGTGAATGCTGTTATTCACAAAAACCTGGGCCAACGGAATTTGAAAAAGTTTTACCATGACAGATGGGCATACTTATACCCTGGGTTGCCAGGAAGATGCCCATTGCCATCCTTGCAATAAAGTGACATGAACCTTTGGTTCAAACAGATCATACCATACTTGTTATTAGTTTTACTTCATCTACAGTCTACTCCTCGTGGCTCCGCTCCCCGTGCTCACCTACCCCAAGAAACTGCGGACCAGCCGCCCAAACTTTACCATCCACCAGGAGCTCCCTTTGGCACAATACATTTTACCGAGTACCCACCTAACCTGGTGTATTTGGAGTTTACTCTGGAGGAGATCCTAATCCACAACCCTGAAGCTAGAACTAGAGAGACAGAAGTCCTTTACAGAGAAGGCACCAAAATTATCTGGCCCCCTCTGTTATTCCAAGACAAGTATAATTTTCTACCTGCATATTTGGTTCCAATGACGCCGCCCCACACCCCGCAGCCCAACTGCCCGCAAGAATCCATTGCCACTGATAAATCCACTTCCACCCAAGTATTTGGGGTGATGTATATCACCCTCACATGATTGATTGATTCCATGGTGCCTACAAGCAGACCTTGGGCAGTCCTTGGAAAATTGTTATCTTATATTGTAAAGTTAGCCCCAATCCTGTGGTGGGCTCTCCCTGCTGGGCCCGCGGGTTGTCCGCCCGCAAGTTCTCAGGAACCCCCCACGGGTTGGATCCCTGACAAAATGCTAAAATTTAAAATAAATTGTTTAGCTTTACTAAACTTAATAGTGATACTACACTTATTTAGGTTTAGTTTTTATTTATTATTGGAATATGCAATTTTAAATTTAAATAAATATAATTGAATTTAACTTTTAATAAAGCAATTAAATGAAATTTTAATTAAACATCTGATAAGTAATCTAAGCCTAAAAATACAATAAAATATATTTTATTGATTTATTAAATTTAACTTTAATTCTGTTCTTGGACAGGACAACCACCTAGTCTTAAGTATTTCTGATTTAATTTCCCTAAACTTCAAATTGATTCAGGCCAAATTATTTTGGAGCTTTTGATCAACTTTCAATTTACACCTATTTAAGGGGCCGTCTGTTTTGTTTGCACTTGCTTTAAGTAGCTAAGATTTAAAAAAGTAAACCGGTATAGTTCAATTTACTAGGAAGAATTGAGAATATATCGCTGAAAACAATTGCAAGTAAAACAAATGGCTTCTTTAAAAGGTACAACTCGACTTTTAAAATGATTTGATCAAAATTTATCAATCAAAATGAAATTCGATCCCAAAAAAATAATTCAACCCCCTTCTGGAATAGTTTACATCCATTTTTTCAATGGTACAAGTGGGAATCAAGAGTCTTTTTCATGGGAGAGGCAATTTTGCTTAAAAGATTTACTCCAGGTGAAGATTAATAATCAATTTATTTTTAAGCTTTATTTTCTACTCTTTATTTTCTGGACATTTGACTGAACTTAAAATTTTGGTATAACTATAAAAAATCTATCTGCTAGCCTAAAAAATCATATTCATTTTAATGCTGCTCTTATCAGATTTTGTTACACTGATTTATACCAAATATTTAAGAATTAGAAGTTGTTATATTATTCAAAAGTGAATTAAATTTTTTCATCCAAATGAATAACTTTTTATCTAGTCTTCTTGAGATTTAAGCTATCTTGAGATGTTAAGAATTCAGCAGTCTATTAGGCCTGTTAACAACTTGTTATCAAGGTTTCGCCTTTTTTCTACTACGGTCAGTAGATTCCAGGAAGAAGCAGGTATTGTTCTAAGATTCGCTTTTAAGATTCGAAAATATATTTTCATTAATTTCTTAACCCAGAGCCACCCAACTTTATTCAATAGAGATTCTATTTGAACATTTTTCTAATTCGAGCTTTAGCTCCTAGACCTACCTCTTCTGTACCTCATGGACAAGTTCTAAAGGGCATAAACTATTTAAAAACTCAAACAGACCCAATCGCTAAAGCTGATGAGGAATACCCAGAATGGCTGTGGACTTTACTAGAGCCCAAAGAAGCCCCAACAGATATTCTATCTCGTGCTTACCAAAGAAAGAAGAACAAAGATTCCATCAAGGCTAAGAATTTCTTAAAGAAACGCTAAGTATTATGCTTTGGGGTATCTTGCTAAATCCGCGATATCTATATGCCTTATAAAATGGATGTTTGGATACTTGTAATCTTATTTCAAACATCGAGTTCGCACTAAAGGGTTCCAAATGGGTTAAGCATTGCTTTTAGTTTTTGATTTGCCTAGGCTTACAATTTCCTTCAAATGTTTATAATCAATGAGCGTTTTTTAGTTTTAAACAAAAAATTAATTTAACTTTCAATTTAGTTGACCTCAATCCATATCATAGGTAGAAGATTATGCATATAGGATCACATGATTTTTTATTTAGTTGTATAGTAGTTCAAGAAAAAATAGACTCAAAGAAAAAATACATTGGATACTTTTCTCTGAGTGTCCTATTTTTATTTATCGTTTGACTTAGCCTATCCTATTTCCACTAACAATGCCGGAAAACAGAAATATTTGTCGTTAAGATCAGCTAAAGCTAATCCCACAAACTCTTGTAGCTGTAACCTTACTCAGTGGTCATAAAAATCCCGGAAACCCCCATGTTGTAAAAAATCTAAAGGAAGTAAAATAATTGATACACAGTAGTTTTAAAAGCTATGGCAACAACTGAAATGAACTCAGATTTAAACGAAATCATTTCAGATTTAAACGAAATCCAAGTCGCGTGAGATTCAGGATTCAAATAATTTAAATAGTGTCAGTTAATAAATGAAATGTCAAACCAAAAACGAAATTTCACTTGCCCATTATACGAAATTATATCAAACATCAAGCGGTGTAGTTCAAACCACAAACGAAATGAACTGACACAACAAGTGAAATGGATGGATGCTATTCCGGAGTATATTATAATCCAATCAGGATTCATATGAGACACCGACAGAAGGACCAAAATGAAACAAAATCTGAGTACTCTAGAAGCGAGATTACACAAGCATGAAACGAAATGAACTCACACAAGATGTGTAGTATGAGCAGCCTAAAATAGAAAAATAACAGTTTAACAGCCAATCAACAGCTATCCAATTTAGAAACAGAGGCATTTTATTCATTTTCATGGCTCCAGATTTGTATGGAATGGTTTTAAGAACCTTCCAAATATGGACTCGAGATTACAATAAAAATAAATCATTAATTTTTAAAATTTCTACTTTTAGTGATTTTATCCTAGGTTTTAGTTCAAGATGGTTTTCAACAGCAACATTTTCAACTGCGACAGCAGCCAAGCCAGCTTCAATGGAGGCAAGGCTCAGAACGTGGAGGCACCTGTTTACACCCAAGCCTTTGAGGCGGGTAACGAGGAAGCTGACCTGTTACTGTCCCCCAACCCATATGGCTTTGACTTATTTGAGAGTCACTTTGCATCTAGTGCTGCCCCCACTCCCACACCCACCCCTGCACAAGCTGCCCACCAACCAACCAATCAGGATGGCAACCTTGATTCAGAACAACTTCCTGCCATCGCCCAACCTGCCCCTCCCTCAGCCAATCAGGCTTCAGCTCCCCCCACCCAGCGCCCCAAGCGACAAATCATCACCACCCAAATTCTTCAGGAAATTGTGGCTCTCAAGCTGCAGGGTCTGTCCTGGGATCAGATCGCTGACCAATTGCAATTTACCCGAGCTACTGTCATGCGGGAATTCAACAGCATGATGAACAGAGGGAATCAGATTGGGGCGGCCAAGAAGCCCAAGAAGGCCCAAGAGTCCCAAATAACTGAGGCATACCCAATCATGCTCGACCTCCTCCAGCGGGACCCCAAGCTTCCCTTGACCCAGGTCTGGAAGCAACTTGCTCACCATGGCATTTGGGTGTCTGAGCGCATGGTGCAGCTCTGGATGTACGGAAAGGTGGCTTCAATTAGGGTTCTTACAAATTTTGCCGGCGACCAATGGGATGGCGCTGAGGATTCCCCATATGACAACGCAATTGAATCAACCCTGGTCTGTTGCTTGACTAGTCTGTCAGATGATGTCATTTTCATCTCCTACTACAAGCTATCATTAGCTTTTGATGACTTTGGTGAGCAAGGAAGAGCCACCACTCAAAAAGGAAGGAAGAAGGTCAAGAAGGGGACGTTTATTGGTGCATTTCTGGCTGTGTCAGCCAAGGGTTTTGTCTATTATTGGACAAACCCTGATTTCATCAATGGATACTCGTACAGCCACATCCTCAGTGGATTGCTCAACTCCTGGGATGGCTCAAATTCCAAATACCGGGTTTTCTTGAACCACCAGATGGAGGGAAGCTCCACTGCCCTCGAGGCCATCCAGGGGAGCGGACACCAGGCCTCAGTCTACCCTGTGGCCATGCCAACGTCCATCTGGCTGATGTTGTCTTCTTCAACATTGAAGATACACTACGGGAGCGCCGCCCTCAGGCTTTCAACGACCTCTATCTTGGGGTCCTTGATCACAATTTTCTCTTTGGTCGCCAAATGATGGCTGACTTGTTTGCGCAAATGGTTTTCCATGTGAACATGGGCAACCAATCACGTAAGGATAAGTGCCTTCCACCTCAGGCCACTGCCACTTACCAGCCCATCCAGCCAATGACCAATGAGGAGTACAACAAGCGTTATATGGCAGCCATCACGCGTAATCCTCCTGCCTCCACCCCCACCACCAACACCCCTAACCTGCAAGCCCAACCCACCCAATCCCAGACCCCCCAGGCCAGCACTGCTTCTACGTCTTCCTTCCCGCGTTATTCTGCCTCCTAGGCATCACTCCCCCCTGCCTCAATAAACCCCCTGTCACCAAACATTTTATATTTATATTATCTTTATTTTGAATTTCAATTGTTCATGTTCTCTTTGTTTATATTTGGTTTTATTCTTTATGTTCAGCTTATTTCTATAAAATCATATATTTACTATGGTGGGCATCTAGATCCAGAACACAGTTATTTTTAGCACCAAACCATAGCCCCTTGTGAAAATATTAACAACAATTTGGTGATCAGCTAAAATTGAATTAGAAAACTATAGTGTTAACTGTTTTTAGATAAAGTTGTTACTGATCCAAATTCAAAACCTTAATGATAAACTTTAAGCCAATCAGGAGCCAAGTGATAAAGTGATTGTTGTGACATAAAGGGTCATTCAATAATTCTTTGATGCATGTGCGCTAATGAATATGATTGGCTGGATGTTTTGCCATTGTACGCCATTGCCGCTGTGGCAAGTTGTTGATGGACTAGTGCCCAATCAGCTGCTGGGTTGGCACTAGTCCATCAACAACTTGCCACAGCGGCAATGGCGTACAATGACAAAACATCCAGACAATCATATTAATTAGCACACATGCATCAAAGAATTATTGAATGACCCTTTATGTCACAACAATCACTTTATCACTTGGCTCCTGATTGGCTTAAAGTTTATCATTAAGGTTTTGAATTTGGATCAGTAAAAACTTTATCTAAAAAAAGGTAACCTATAATTTTCTAATTCAAATTTAGCTGATCACCAAATTGTTGTTAATGTTTTCACAAGGGGCTATGTCAAGCGCTAAAAATAATATAGTAATCAAGGAAACAATGCCAACACAAAGCAAACAACACATATTGAGATGAGCGTAAAACATATACACAATGGGTAAAAAGATGAGATAATGTGATAAACGGGAAAACAAAAAAGAATAAACAAAGAGGCAACAGTATCAAAATAATACAGAATTTATAGGGGCAAAAGCTATAAAAACATATGGAAAGGTTAGTAAAAAAATAAAATAAGAGAATTGGAGAAGCTGCTAAAAGACCTTGACTTGGTGATTGCCAAAATTAAAGAGATTGACTGCAAGGTCAAAGCAAGAGCTAAGTCTGCCATACTTGAAGGGGACAAAATTGAAAAGGTGTCTGCCAAAGCACTCACGGCCAAGATTCCAGACACCTCCAAAACAACAATTGAGCAACTTTTAAATGTCCAGAAGCACATTGTGGAAGGCCTTCAATTCAAGTCCTTTGCCCTCTCCGCGCCATCTGTCTGGACAGATGACCCAGAAATGTATGCCCACCTAAGTCCCGCAAAACGTACCCAAAGAAATGACACTGAGCAGCCAGCACAACTGGTTACACTGAGAATAGCAAAGCCTGCTGAGACTGCGGGCAAGGAGGAGACTGCAGAAGGTAATCTAAAATAATAATTAATAAAAATTTCCAAATACTTACTTTTTTTTTAGAAGAAGTCAATGGTGAACTCCGCCAGGTCCTGGTCCCTTTTGTCCCCACCACATTCTACGCCAACTACACCACTCATGTAGCCAAGAAGCTTTTCCTGTCCCCCCTGTCTTACAGGAGCTTGAAAACTGTATCCATGGGTCTTTTCTGATGTTGCAGGAGGCATTGGCTGGGCTTACACATGGAGAGGGGGCATCCAAGTGGGCAGTTACTGCCTACAAGGATGCCCAACTGGTCCGCCTGGACCCGGTATCACTCAGTGGAGTTTACACAGTAAACTCCATTGAGCTTGTTTGGGATGTCCTAGTGACGCTCCCATTCAAGAATATACTGGAGATGGGCTGGGCTCATGCGGCTGCTTGCTTCTGCTTCCTGGTGGAGCACACCCTGTCCTACTTGCTGGAGAACTTCAGGCGTGTGGTAGAAAAACTGGCTGTTGCAGATGCAACAGCTGTGAAGAAGACCAAAATCCTCCTGGCAGACTTCGGGCTGGCCTGGAGTGCCAACAAGACAGGGGTCCCAGAAGCTATGGATCTTACCTTCAGCAAAACTAAACATGAGAAAAAAATAAGCGCAGTATACAACAAACTGTGCGAGTTTACAGAAGCCTTTGCTGGGCAAAAGCTTCACCTTGTTGTTTACCTGGGGTTCCTCTTTTACTTCAGGATGAGTGCGTTGGTTGAGGACCTGGACAGGGTCCTTCTGGGGATTGACGAGGCCAGGCTATTCCTGGATGGGAAGAAGGTCCCCCCCAGGTACGACTCAGTGGATCACGTCATCCAGGACGCCTTGGTCCTGGCTGGCATCTTTGGGTTTGCAGCCCCACCAGAAAAGCTGCTCCTCCATTCCCACCTCACCATCCTCTCTTTTACCAGCAGGCAAGAATATTTTAACCAGGGTGTATCCACTGTCCACAGTGTGGCAGTAGAGGTTGTGCGCCACCTCCATTGTGGGGTGGGTACATACCGCCGAACTCACTATAGGCGATCTTAATAAATTCTCTCTTCCAAATAATTCCATTGCAATTTATAATATTTTTATTATAATAAAATTTTCTAATTCTTATTTTAGCAAACGAGATCTGCAGAATATATCCCAGAGAAGGTCTTAATAAAAGCATAATAATATATTTCAATAAAATCTACTTCTGATTTGGACACATTACATTAACTTTTTTTTGATTATTATATTTATTTTCCAAATGTGATATTAATGAGTTTGCGTAATCCAGTATCAAGCGTTTGGGATACCCTTAGATGGCATAGTAAAATAATATACAATAAAATAAATAAATAACTTACATCTATTGATGGATCTTCTGAATGTGATTGCAGGTGTAGAAACATCTAAATATAAAATGATAGTTAATAAATGTTGAATAATAAATTAGAGAATATAAAAAAGTTGGACACACTAAGCCTTTAATTGATTGGCTGTTTGGCTAGGCACACAGGGATGAACAAATCAGCGTAACCATAGAATTTGGCCACGGTCTCAGCTGGGAGGGTATGGATCCCAGCCTGCAGCAAATCAAAAAGGTCCTCTGTCCCAGTTGGGGTTCCTTGCTTGACGACTTGCTTGAGCCACCCAAAGACTTCCTCTATGGGATTTAGGAAGGGCAAATAGGCGGGGAGGAAGAGAAGGCACATATTTGCTGTGGCCAATTGCTGGGGGGCCACTGCAATGCTTGTGTCAATTGATGGAAATTCTTCAAGAATATCCGCCACCTTGTGGAGACCAACATTGACCAGCACAACTACGTTGGTGAAGCCCGGGCTTGTGCGCCTCAGGTGCTCCTGGACCAATTGGAGGAATGATAGGAAGGTCCGGCTATTGTGAGATCCCAATATCATTTGGTAGAGCTCAACCCCCTTTGGACCAAGGAGAGCCACCATCAAATAGGCTGTGGCGCGGACTGCATCACGCCAAGCCACCCCATCATTGGAGCCTCTGGGGACATACCCATACTCATTGCGCATCGACAAGGCAAACACTGATTTGTCAATATAGTAAAATTTGACTTTCCCCTTGGCTTTGAGGGCAGTATACACCTCTGTGTAGTTTTTCCAGGTATTGATATTGGCTGAGCTGTTCCAATTGTATGGGGATACCCCAAGTTTTTTCCAGGAAAATTGCATTCCCTTGACCAGATGGTAGAAAAAGGAAATTGAGGCCTTGATCCCAAAAGCAGACTTGACCATAGCCTGTATATTTGCCAGTTCAAGATGGCAGTCCCAGGTAATCCACTGGCAGATTGCCCATTTGTGCTCCTTGGTGAGCATGGTGGAAATATGTATGGATTTCTCCGCGGCAAGGACTCAGCCAGTATCAATGAACTTGTTGAAGGTCTTGCTGGCGTAATTGGGATCCACCCCAACAAGAGCCGCGGCCGCCTTGTAGTCACCCAATTACCGCATTAGCTTAAGCAGGATGATGTGTTTGATGTTGGGAATGCGCTTCTGGGCGGGCTTTGTGGGTTCAGACAAGCCAGGATTCTGATTGATGACAGGCTTGTAAGGCATGGGCACCTTGTTGTAGAAGGCTGCAACTTCCTTTAGCACCAGCTGTCCCTCATTGATTTGGTAGAACTGGGGCTCCTAGTCATCCTCCTGATTGCCATCACTGACGTATAGCTCATAGCTAGTATCAAGTACAGGCTTCACCTTCTCCAGCATGGCTGACGGGACCGAATCTTGCCCGTACACAATGTCAAACACATACAAAGTAAGTTCTACCTCCTTGTTTCTAACCATTTTTGTTGTGGTAACCTTGGTGGGCTTCCGGGTCAGCTTTGGGACCCAAGAGTTGATGCTCCGCACCCTAGCAGCTTGTGCTCCTTGAACCGGCTGTGTCAGTGCAGCGTCACTATGGAACTCTCCTCTCCCACCTCCCTCCTGAGTAGGCACTTGTGTTGTACTAAGTCTATTCTTTGACCTGCGGGGGCGACCGCAACCGCGGCGCACAACGGGTGCAATGGTAGTCTGTTGTTGTGTTCCTTTCATTTTTAGAATTTAATAAAATATTAAATAAAACTTAATTAAGTTACTCTCTAATTTTAATTTTTGCTTTTATCTGTTTATGGATATTCAATTATTATTTTTTTCCCACCCAATATCCCAATTATAGATTTTTTATTTCTTAGTTAGTTGTTTTTGGTTTTACAACACCCATTTTAGAATACTCAAAAAAAATCCACCCTTTTCCCCAGATTTTACTGCCGAATTCAAACACCCAACACAATATTTTTAAAATTTATGTTTCAGATCTTGTGTCTTATTTTAGATACCTTGGTATCATTCATGATTACAATCCATTGCACACATTGCGTGAGTGATTTTGTTTAAATTGTGAGTTGCTATTGTGTTTTGTTTTTGGATTGAGTTTTGACACACCTTGCTTGGGTGTATTTTGTCACCGATTCACATAGTAAATATATGTACACCGAAAGTCAACTCACACCATTTTGTTTGTGAATCAATGTATTTTGTATTATATTTTGAATGGTTTTGCTTTGTGTGTGAGCTTTTTGTTGCTGTGTTGACCCATTTTGCCCATTAATGCCAATAAACCCTGTCAACAGAGTATATATTTTAACCTGAGACTTGGATTTCGTTTAAATCTGAAATTGTTTCGTTTAAATCTGAAGAATTTTTGCTTGTTGCCATAGCTTTTAAAACTACTGTACTGATCTTAATTTTATTTTAACTACATGTCCCAATTTCAACTGTTTTTTAATATTATTATACTTAAATGGAGAGCTAGAAAGTTGAAAGAATGCCCTTGTATCCAAATTGGGTAGCCTTCAGTTGCCTGTTAAATTATGTGTATTATATTTTAGGATGTAGATCAGATACATCTTGCATGATTTCATTTTGGCTTGTGTCTGTGAAATTCCATTTGGATATTCTCTGGGTTTTTTCTGTTCAGCCCTTCTGTTGGTGCCTTGTTGGTATCCCAATTGAATTATAATACATTCCATAACAACCCTAATTCATTTTTCTGGCTGTACTTAGTTCTTTTGTTTGTGGTCTGGGATGGGTTAGATAATGTTTGATCTAGTTTTTCATTTTAAGTGGGCTTTGTTGTGGTTCTTGTTTGGTCTTTTACCAGTTCACCAGAAATATTCAAATTGTTTGCAGTCTGGAACTTGCCTGAGCTGGATTCTGCTTAAGTTTGGATTCATTCTGCTTACAGATAAATTATTTTTTCATCCTTGTCATGAACCACAATATTCAGGCACTTTCAATTTTACTTTTAGAAGTGTCACATTTTGAAAGCAAATTTTTCTAGTTTCCTTTTACTCCTCAAAATGGACATTGGCCTAAAAAAAGCAATGACCTCATTTATGTTCCATCTGGTGACTTGATTGATCCTTGACCCACTTATGAGGGTGGCCAGCAGTTTATCTGTTCTCCTACTGTTTTTTGGTAAGCATTTACATTATAAGAATAATTTTGGTTCTCCAAATAAGTACAAGTTCTATCCACATGTTCTCTTTGTGATTTTTATTGTACCTCGGTACCCTCTACCTAGTCCCATCTAGAGGAGACTTCTGATAATTATCCTTCCCAGGGCCTTAAGGTAACTCCCTTATTCATCCCTGAAGACTAACCTCACAGCTTAGTACAAACCCAATCCTACAGTTAGGATTTTCTGTTGTGTATCCTGGCCAGGCCTAAGAATACAACATTCCTCACAAGTATAAAAACTATTGTATATTGTAAAAACATCTTACATCATGAAGGTAGGGGTGACTATCTAAGACCAGGTAGAAAATAACGGTAGTTTCTCTTTATTTATAATTCTCTATGTAGCAATTGCAGAAAGAGATCATAGTAGTTGAACTTCAGTGCAGCTTGAGCCTACTCGCAGTTTGAACTTCAAAATTCATAACCTTTCTTTACAAAAATGTTGCTTAAGAAAGTTCAGACAAAGGGCTATTGGATACTAATAAAGGTGGCACGGATAATAGCAAATATCTCAGCCTTTTTACTTGCAATATATATTACCGCTTCTCTCCAATATGTATTTTTTCTAATTCGGGCTCATCTTTATTTATTGTTGATTCTCTATATGGCTTTACATTGAAGTGTTGGAAAGTAGTTTTTAATGCTATCGTTTACAAATAAATGGGGGCCTTAAATCAAATCGCTTTACAGACTGGCTCTTATGAAAACACGTATAATAGGCTGAAACTTGATTTCGAAACTTGGATACCTGACAACCGATATAATTTATCTTAATAGATTTTACTTACATCAGAGAAGGAAGGTGTCCTTGGCAATTATATACCCAGCAAAAGCTTTATAAGTATATATTGGCTCCTGAATAGAAGGATTTGGCGAGGCCATTACTGGTTCATATGATCGTTTATTGTGAAATAGGTATAGAAGAGGCACATGGCAGAATGTATACTTTTTCTAGAATCTCAAAAGTAAAATAGACATTGGAATGGAAGTAAAACCCCACTGGGTTGATAGAGCCAAAACAGATACGTTTAGTTTGTGCCATACTGTTTTGCATAACTTGATGATGAATCGTTGTTTGGTGAACTTTGATAATTAATAGTCAAGGGAGTTTTAGGCAGGCTGCTTAATGGGAAATCATCAATGGCCCATAAAGCTGCTCCAACGACATTTGTAAAAATAAAAATCCAATTTAAAAAAGGAATCATCTCTAGAGCAAACGCCACACTACCAAAGGACATGTACTCCCATTTGTTTTTTAAAACATGGTGGCGAGTCTGTGTAAAACTAAGTCCGCGAAACGGCATTAAATCAGATAAGCGTAGACCCCAGGCGAATACCAGCCCGTTGACATAACAATATGTTATTGTTCCAAATACTGGAATCAAATGAAGTGGAATGGTTAAGAGCATGGTAAGTACTTGAACCAAGGCGTATGCGATGGAACCAATGAAAATTTTCCACCCCATTCCCTGGGCTGGTCTATCAAGTATGGATTCCTTATAGCCTTTCAGTTTGATAGTATGTGCAAAAATCTGGTCCTGGAGAATCGGCAAAAATATAAGGGAAAAGATTATAGTGAATAGAGCACTTTCAACAATCATGAAAAGGATACATATGATTATCGCAAGCCAACCAGGCCACCCATGGTTTTTAAGTAGGTTAGATGTCGGGGATATCAAAAAGCTAAACCCCACAAGAGAGCCAAGAGCGACAATCACCATTATGACAAGTCCACAGAAACATTTTTTCCAGAGCGATGGATGGAAAAGAAAAAACTTTATACCTTCCAGCGGATAAAATGAAGAACGAGCAACCATTGAAAGTACGATAATTGTCTATATTCCAGGACTAATCTCGACTAAAATGATGGAACTAAAAATCAATATGACTGCCGATGCTGAGTGATTCAGCTAGACTAAAAACTGCTTATAGATTATGTACTGATGGCTTGTTTGTTGAGAGCAGTTTCAAAACAGCTTTTTGAGGAGTCGTTAGGGCTTTCTGATGGTCGCATCGATTTAAAAAGCGAGTTTTAATTAGTTTTATATGCAATGTGAAAAATAGGGAGCCCAAGTAGTCACGATTAAAGGTTTAAATTAATTGGCTGGCTTTTTTAACCAAGTCCGTTCTTATGCGAATAAAGGTGTATGTTTGGCCCCTTGAATAGCATGTTGCCTTCAACCCCCACTTTTGCTTTGGAAATTATGAAGGTGCCATTAGAGCTGCTTTAGCCAGCTTCAGCTCTGTGCCACTCCTATCAAAATCTGATTTAAATATTTAAATATTATTGAATGTCACTTTATATGTAGCGGGCCAGGGTTGGAAGCTAGCTGGGCTGAGCTGAAGCATTCCTAAGTGCTATGATTTCCCAGGAGTAAAGATGTAGAACTAGTTAAAATTGTAGCTTAAGGCAACAAACCATCTCATTTGCTTTGTAAAAGGCTGTATGTCGTTTAGTTAAGGAAAATGGCAAAATTCATATGTGGTTTCAAAAGGCTTGATCGTTAGCCAATGAAATCGGATTTTAGCAAAAAAGGATCCAGTTCAAAAATAAATGAATTCTAAACCACACTTGAGCTACACAGCTAAGATGTATCTGGGTAAAAGGCCAGTTCTTACAGCCTTGTAGGTTCAAAGACAGAGGTATTTACCTTCCAGACAATGACAGTTCCAAAGACAAACTCAGAGGCAAAAATAGAGATTTGAAATAAACTTGGAAAAAGTCAAAATCAAAAGTTTGATGAAATACTTGTGTCTTTATTTGAATGAATTGGCTGGCTTATATACCATTGAAATATATGTGAATATGGATAAAAATAGGTTCCTAGAAGTTTGGGCTAAGATTGAGTGGATACTGTAAATGCTGGGTTTCCCATAAAGGTGCATGGCTGAAGTTCGAGTATTTGGCAGTTATACCACATTTTCCCCTTCCTCATTAGGCCAATGTAATTTCTTCCATCAATTCCCATTTATGACATAATCAAATATTTATCTATCCTGATCTGCTAGATAATATTTACCTGATGTTGCCTGGCCAATCTCATAATAGGGTCCAGACCACTTAAGCAAGAACTTCTTGAAAAGAAATTGTGCTCCTGTCGAGGGTCTGGATGTAAAGCATTCTGGCTACCACCAACCTACTTAACATCAAGCCATCGCCCGATTTGGTGCCCTTCCAACATACCGTTCAACCTACTGAGAATGGTAACTAAGCAATATCACATGGCTGTCCAAGTATCCAGTGGCTCAAACCCATCCCGCACATGACCAACCCCTAGGTTTGATCTAACTAAATCCCCACCACAGTCAAGTATATATAAGTCTAAAGTATTATCCAATAAAATAAACTTCTCTTATTTCCTAATTCCATATTTGAAGCTTCCCCAAAAGGCGCTCCTCATCACTGGTAGCAGAAGTAGGGTTTTCAACCATGACCATGAAAGAGAAAATGACTGACCAAAACCTGCCCACCTTCTCTCACTTACTCAACCAGGCCACGTCCCAGGAGACCTGGAAAACGTACTTCCGCCCCCACAACATTGACGAAGATACACCTAGTGGATGCACCATATTCAAAGGTCTGGTCATGCCCAAAGCATGCACCAAGATAATTCAATACAGTCGCTCTCTTCAACCACAAACAAACGCACAACCACCTATCACAGGTGAAGTTACCAACACCAAATACATTGGTATTGAAAAGTTCTTTGGTAAAAACAAAGAAAATGTCATCAACTGACTTGACCACTCAGCTGCTAAACTGCGCCAGCCGCATCCCCCATGAAAAATGGGTCCAGGAAGCCAGCAAGCGCCTGTACGAGGCCACAGCTAACTGGTTTGCTACCTGGGTCGGCTTACAAACTGACAACCAGCTTGAAAACTGGGAAGAGTTCAAAGCGGACATCACTCACAATTTCCCCGTCACCAAATCCCTCCAAGATATTGCAATACAGCTCAGTGATCTTCCTTAGAAGACCACTATCACAGCTTACGCCAATGAATTTGAGGAAATACATTGTAAAATCCAAAACCCAGCGCAATCTGACAACATGCACACCAGCGCCTCATTCATCAACAGAATGAAACCCTCTGTTGCTGCCCTCATCTGTCCAGAGGCCAACACCTCCATGCCTGCGCTCATTGCAGAAGTCAAGCACGCAGAAAACGTGCAAACATGGAATATGCTGCACGCAACGGCAACCACTCCTCAAACAGCAATGGCAGAGAAAACTCCAATGGCAATAAACTCCAGAATACCAACCATAACAATGACAACACCAATTGCAAAAATGGCAATTGCAGAAAAAAGCGCAAACTGCTCCTGTCCCAAGAAAGAAGACACCACCAAAGTAAACAATTCTGAAATAGCAACCTGCTATGAATCTGACCCCACATTCTCTGACCTCAAAGGTCTCAAAACAGAGGAACAGAGGAACAGGGAAAAGAGGAGGGGGAACAGGCTTAAGTGCCCCTGTCTCCCCCAACTTGACAAGAAACTGTACCAAGGCACAAAATTTGCTGCTTGCATCCCACATGTCCCACAATCCTCTGTTTTTATGAACATAAAAATTAAAGATCGCTCATAACTTCTTATCTGCCCATGCACTTACAAATCACAACCACATAAAATTTTAT
Source organism: Entomophthora muscae (assembly GCA_014839935.2). Classification (NCBI taxonomy): domain Eukaryota; kingdom Fungi; phylum Entomophthoromycota; class Entomophthoromycetes; order Entomophthorales; family Entomophthoraceae; genus Entomophthora; species Entomophthora muscae. The sequence goes on along the minus strand of QTSX02000771.1, from coordinate 323,953 downwards.
TTGTTCTGGTGCACAACACATTAAGGTAGCAAACCTTTTGTAACCAAGTACAAAATGTCAGTTGTTAAATAAACTTCAAATACGCCAGAATGGCAGATAAATCAAAGGTTCTACTCAAAGGTGAAACAACTCCCTTCAGAATTGACCTCCAAGGCATACAAACGTCCATCAAAGGACTTTTCATGAACAACATAAAATACGACATTGTAGCAGGCATGGACTGGTTCACCTGAGTGAACCCCAGCGTATGTTGGAAAACAAAAACCATGACCATCAAATACAATGGAGTCAATTTTAACATCCTCAAAGAACATAATGACCTCATTCTAAGAGACACAGTATTTGTCCAGGCCATAAACCAAGATGACTCAGAACATCTAACCAAAAACAGTACCCTTCACATAATGAGGTACACTGAATTCAATTACATGCAAACAACCAAGATCCAATTCCCAGAACTTGCGGCACTCCTAAATGAATACACCCATGTATTCAAGGAAGAACTCACAGTGTTACCCCCTGAACAAGAGGTCAAACATGGCATTGACCTATTTAAAGCCATGCCCAAATCTGCACCCCTCTACAGACTCTCTCCCATGGAGACCCAAACCCTCAAAACACACACTGAGGACAATCTAGCAAAAGGATTCATTCACCTGTCTGAATCCCCATGGGGGACAGCAGTGTTCTTTGTAAAGAAAAAAGAAGGCACTCTGCATCTAGTAACTGACTACAGAGCACTAAATGCAAGCACAGTAAAGAATAAATACCCTCTTTTACTTATAGAGGATCTGTTTGCAAGACTCTCAGGTGCCAAATTTTTCTCCAAAATCAACCTCACCTCAGGTTACAGCCAAGTTGAAGTAAAGGAAAAGGACATACCAAAAACTGTGTTCTGTTGCAACATCTTTGATTACTCCCTCTTGGGGAATTAACACCCCAAGTAAATACCAAGCAGCTCACCGAGTGGTTCACCGCCCAGGCAATAAACTGGTGGCATCATTATAAGTTAACCATTTATGACAGGGATCACTCAATCCAGGTCCTAAATAGAACATAACTTGATTAAGCCTCGTGACTCAAGAGGAACATTACCCAGATAAGCCCCATGATCTCCATGACGTACATGGACAACATGTTGCTTATCATGATACTATATAAGATTCTATATTCTTATCCAATAAAGTATCATTCTCTTCTTAAACTTCCCCTTTATTTTGTTTATTATACTTCCCAGAAGTATAAAATTGACAGTGGTAGCACAGGTAGGTTATCCATACCTACCCAACTCAAAGGAAAAATTCCTCTCAAGAAAAGAACACAAGCAATGTTGCTCCCTAACGGTTGGAGAGATTACAAAGTAGGACAAGACATCCCCCCAGGCCTTGTCATCTACAATAATCTCCTTGTACCTATTGACCAGTACAAAGCCCTCAAAACCCACAGACTTTTCCCTACCACGCCAACCACAACAGCAACCACACAACCTGAGATACCCAATATTGTGTTTCAACGCTTATGTACCGCTGAGATTGGCGCCTTTGCAAGACTACACCGGGAAAACACTTTGCTTTGAATCAGCAGCACTGAGAGTAAGTTCAAACAGGTGGAGTATCCCCAAAGACTCTGGGTCAGCAAAATTGCCCTCTGTGTCACAGGAACTGCTTCACGCTTTGTTACCAAATGGCTAGCCCAAAATCTTGACCAGAAGAAAAATAGGAAAGTGTTAAAGGCTGCATTCCTTGAAAAGTTCTCCATGAAGGACTCAGACGTGGTAATTACGACCAAACTTTGAACCTTCAAAATGACAGGAACCATCAAAGAATACATTGCAGCATATGATGAACTACGCAACTGTACACCCAATATCATCAACTTTGATGAACCTAAGCCACACCTGGACTTCTACAATGGTCTTCCCACACACATTAGATGTCAGTTCAACATGAACCGCTGCAAGAACCTTGAGGATGTATTCCTAGAAGGAAAACACTCAGCTCAGAAGTCTGACAATCTACACGCCACCAACAAACACAAGGAAACCCCTGCAGTTAAAAGAGAGCCTCACCCCAATAAGCAAAACAACCAAGCCAACAGTACCCAGTCTCAAACTGGGAATCACACTGCACAAGCCAACCAGGTCAGCACCAAAGATACCAACAAGGAGGGAAAAGCTCAGGGGAGTGCTTAGGTGAGCCACTCTCCCCCCTCTTCACAAGATTTGTACAGAGAACAGGACATGGACTCAATCACCATGATCCAGGTTCCCTCCAGCAATCCTCTACTGTTTGCCGCCCAATCTGGAAATAAACTCCTTACCTATCCTTTCTGTTTTTGCAGATACCAGGGCACAGCACTATTTGACACTGGAGCCAATCAATCACTCATTAACAAGAGTTTTGCAGACCTCATGAAGTTACCTACCATTCAGAGTAGCATCAAGAAAGTCATCATGGCGGACAACCACAGCACACCAGTTACCCACAAGACAAGACCTTTACAAGCCCAAATTGAAGACGCCCAAACAACAATTGACGGCCCCATCATTCCAATCCCCAAATACAATATCATACTTGGATTATATTGGATGCAAAAGACAAAGCCTCACATTGACTGGGACAGTGCCACCCTCACTATCCAGCGAGGAGAAGTCCACCATCACGTGTACCCAACACATCTTAACACTCTCATGAGGGACCACATATTTGTAAAGATCATGGAAACAGAGAAAGAAACTGATATCAGCAAAATCAATTGGAGCACATGTACGTATGAGGTCATACATTTCAAAAACACAGAAACTCAACACAAACAGAACCCAATTAGAGACCAGCTAGTCAATGAATTTCCCTCTGTATTCCAAGAAACATTACCCGGGTTGCCCCCTGATTGGGGTATTAAAAATGAGATCAGCCTAAAAGGCAGCATGCCTAAAGCACAACCCATCTACCTCCTCCCACCACAAGAAGACAACGCTCTGAAAGCTTACCTTGACAAAGCACTCGAGAAAGGCCTCATCAGACCCTCAAAATCACCCTTCAGCGCTGCTGTCTTCTTTGTGGCAAAGAAAGATGGAGGCCTCCACCTGGTCACAGACTACAGGCTCCTCAATGAGGTCACAATAAAGAACAGGTATCCCCTGCCCCTAATTGATGACCTTTTTGATGCCCTGGCGGGGTCCCAAATCTTCACAAAAATTGATTTAACAGCAAGTTACCAGCAAATTTGCGTGAAACCTGAAGACATTCCAAAGACCGCGTTTCAAACTAAATACAGATCCTTTGAATGTGTTGTCCTCAATTTTGGTATGACAAACGCTCCCAGTACCTTTGTAACCTTCATGAATTAATTATTCAAGGAACACATTGGGAAAAGAGCAATCATCTACCTGGACAACATCATCATTTACAGCCCCAACCTACAAAAACACTGGGAAGACGTCCTCGCAGTCCTCTGTACCCTGCAAGAAAACCAACTAGTTGCCAAACCATCCAAATGTGAGTTCTTCTCAACTTAACTCCCCTTCCTTGGCCATATCATTAGCAAGGACGGTATCAAGCTGGATCCAGACAAAATACGCGCTATAACAGAGATGCCAGCCCCAAGGAACAAGAGCAAACTCTGCACTTTCCTTGGAATGATAGCCTATGTACACAGGTTCATCCCTGACTGGGGCGCCCTAACAGCTCCCTTGTCAGCCATTACCAGAAAAACAAACAAATTTGTCTGGACACCCTTACAAGACCAACATTTCCGCCAACTGAAAGAGCGCATGGTTACCGCCCCCATCCTGCAATATCCAAACCGTGAGGGTATCTATGAGCTAGAAACCAATGCCTCTGATTATGCCATAGGAGGAGTCCTCCGTATCCAAACGGCCTAAAAGGACTTCCTCCTTGTAGCATACAAATCAAGGAAGCTATTGGACGGCGAGCAAAGATACCCTATACTGTAAATTCAGAACCTGAATGTAAAAATGCGGGATTGTCAAATCCTTGGTCCAAATTTTGAATCACTTTTGCGGGCAACTCAGCTGAGTGAAAAGTAAAATATTTAATAAAATCAACTATTTAATTTGACTTTTTTTTGGTTTATTTAAATTGGCAAATTTCAAATCTCTTGAGCAGATAACTCAACTAACAAAAGACAAAACCCAACAAACAAATGCGGGATACATGAATCAGAAATGCAGGATTCTTATGTGCAATTTGAGATTTCCTGTATATTAAACAAATCATAGACATCATGTGAAAATTAACAAATCTGAAATTGCGGGATTGTTAAATCCAAGAACCAAGTTTCAAATCATAATTGCGATGAATTTGAAATAAATATAATTTATGGGTGTCTCAAAAAGGATGTTAAAGGATATAGAGTGGATTTGTGCTAATTCTTTTAGGAATCATAAGCATTCTTAAAAATCATCCTATTCCATTTTAGGTTGGCTAAAATTTAGATTGTAATATTCACAAAATTGACATATATAACAATAAAATTGACTAAAATATACATTCCTCTTCTCAAGTTTAAAATTATAATAAAATTTTTATTATGTCTTCTTTCAACAACAACCAAGTCAATGAGCTGTTCCCTGGCCTTGACAAAATTATGCAGGGTTACACTGTGTCTTCTAATAGTGAAGCCTCCCTCTATGGCCACTCCCAACCCGCAGGCCCCTCTGAAAGCGCCACACAGGAGTCTGTTCTTTCCCCTGCAACTTCCAGCATGGCCCTGTTTGCCCACCATGCACAGGAAGCTGACAACCCAAATCCCTTATCAGCAATGGCATCTGGAACCAGCCATTTTAGCCATGGGGTCACTCAGAGAGCCCAGAACCCCAAAACAGCTAATCAGATGGCATTGACCAGTTCACAAGATGGAAATATCCCTCCCCCAGCCAATCAGCCTGCAAGACACAGAAGAAGATTGATCACCCCAGAGATTGTTCTCAAAATGGTCAAAAAGCAAGGCAAGCTTATGTCCCTTGGGGAAATTGCAGCCACAATGGGTTTTGCAAAGTCAACTGTGGCTGCAACCCTGCGAGCCCATGCCGACTGTGGCCCCCACCAAGAAGACCCCAACTGGTGCCTGTACCTCAACCAAAGGTGACACAGCCCATCCCCTTATGATGGCCATTATGGAACGTGACCCGTGGATGCCCCTGGTCCAGGTACGTCTCCAGTTGGGACTCCACGGCATCTTCACCAACAAAAGAACGGTGAATTCATGGATGCACGGAGTTGTGGTTGCTGCTAGAATCTTGTTCAATAAAGTTTTCAGTGGCCCCATTTTGGTGGATACCAACCCCTACAATTCAACAATTATTAATTTTATCAAAGGAAGGGCAATGAGGGCCCGTAATGACGTAATATTCCTGTTGTATGCTAAGATCTTGGCCAGTATCCAAGACTTTGGAGAGAAGCGCATCCAGTCTGACGTGTACAAACGCGGCCCAATCTTGTATTGTTTTGTCAGGGTTTTATTGGCAGTTTCCCCATTGGGCGTCAATTATTACTTGACAATTTTGAACACTGCAGATGGGTATGCCTACCAGACGGAGCTCAAGGCCATGCTGGAGGAGTGGGCCACACAAAACACCATGCACACAGTTGTACTGAGTGCAGAGATGAAGCAGCAGGAATGAGCTACCCAAGAAATCAGGGCTGCGGGGCATACCTGCTGGTCCTACCCCATCAACTACACCAACATGCATCTTGCAGATGTATGTCTTTACAATTTTGGTTCCGCCCTCAGGCGCTTGAAGCCTGCCACCTACAACAAACTATACACCCAAATTGATAAGGGGTATGAGCTTTTCCCTTCTGCGTCCGTCCAGGACTTATTTGATCTCATCATCTTCTATTCAAGTGATAGTAATAAGTCCAGAAAGGACCCCTGTCTCCCCCACACCAGTCCATCTGTTTTGTCAAGCCAGTATATGTGACGGAAGAAGAATTTGAGCAATTGAAGCAAACTGCTCTTGCTGCCCCTTCCCAGTCAACAGACCCTGCCTCCCCAACCCCCCATCAAGCCACCTGCCTTCCAACCCTGACTCCCAAGCCACTACCCATTCCCTCCCCACTATCTCTGATGCTGCCCCTTTCACAGGCGCAGATGAAGGCGACGTCCATTCTGCCCATTCCCTCCCCTTCCCGTCCTTTGATTAGTGAATAAATCTTTTCTTTGTGACAACTTATTAAAATTGATATCTCTCTTTCAATTCATACTTAATAATATTTTCTTTTTACATTGTTAGCATTCCCCATATGTAAAGAATCTTGTAAATTGATGTGGTAACATAATTATTTCCATGGATATTTTTCATCATTGTTAATAAATTAAAGACAATAAAGATAAATATTACATTAAAATATTGCAATTAAAAGTCAAATCTTGATATTTTGATATTATGTGCATAACTCAATGAATTTTGTTTAATAAAATCCATTGTAAACTTGGCCTTTTCCATTATAATTTAATGAAATGTACTGTGTTTATATTAGGGCCATTAATGCTTAGTAGAGATATTGAAAATCAGTGCATTCTACAGCCTGTATATTTACCTATTGGTAATAATTCTATAAACTTTTCAGACAGATTTTACAAGGTAATAATAATGTAATGTGCTAATAGATTACTGTTTATTGTCATTAATTGGCTGATTTTCTTTGCTGTGGTGATTGTGCATTTTCTTATATTTCCGCACTAGTATTAATTGGTTGGCTTCACATCCAATTGCACAGGCAATAGGAAAACAAGCCGCCACCCTGAGACTGGACGTGGTCAGGGTGGCAGCTTGTTTTCCTATTGCCTGTGCAATTGGATGTGAAGCCAACCAATTGGATACTAGTGCAGAAATATCAAAAAATGCACAATCACCACAGCAAAGAGAATCAGCCAATTAATGACAATAAACAGTAATCTATTAGCACATTACATTATTATTACCTTGTAAAATCCGTCTGAAAAGTTTATAGAATTATTACCAATAGGTAAATATACAGGCTGTAGAATGCACTGATTTTCAATATCTCTACTAAGCATTAATGGCCCTAATATAAACACAGTACATTTCATTAAATTATAATGGAAAAGGCCAAGTTTACAATGTATTTTATTAAACAAAATTCATTGAGTTATGCACATAATATCAAAATATCAAGATTTGACTTTTAATTGCAATATTTTAATGTAATATTTATCTTTATTGTCTTTAATTTATTAACAATGATGAAAAATATGTATGTGCTGAATATAGTACTATAAAAAACAGTTTTTTGATGGAATTTGAACAATATGTCAACAATCTATATCTTAATCAACAAATTAGAAGCACACCTTCAAAAGGTTGTTGAGATATAAAGAAATATCAGGGAAACAGTGACAGGGAAGTTGGGTAACAAGGGCCAGCCACTGATACAGTCAAAAGAAGATGCCCTGGATGAGTTGGGAAATATTATAGATGAAAAGAATAAAGAAAAATTACTTAATCTACAGGGAACTATTTTATCAAGTCTTGAATTCAACAACACAGCCTACAATTTGTGGGAGTTCTGGAAGGGGGCCAAAGAAAACAATAAGAAGATAAAACTAATTGAAGAAACAGAAATTCAGAAGGAAATTAACACCAACAAAGAGGAAACTGACCAAATGGAAACAGATGAAAATGAAACACAAGCAAGAAGCAGAGGCGCATCAAGAAATACCAAAGCTTTAACAAATGAAAATCAAGAGGAAGCACAAGTTGCAAGAAGAATAAGAAAAATTAAGCCTAATAAAATTAATGAAGAGCATTCAACACTCATGAAGTCTGCCAATATGGCGCCTGTGGCTGAGGGGGCCACAGGGGAAACAATCAGTAAGTTTTTTTATGCTTAACTTATATTTATTTTAGTCATCACCCGGGATGGGGATGAGGTCGCAGAAGTGGCAGCTTTTACGCCGAGTTGGTTTTATGAGGGCTACCAGTCACTGGTGGCCCCTATAAAACAAATAAATAAAAATCAAATAATTAAAATAGTTCAGCAGAATATGAATATGTTTTTTAATAGTGAAGCTCAAGATAGGGAATATCAACAACCCGCAGGGTGCTTGCCATGGATAAGGGAAGCATACAAACTAGGATTAACAATCAAAATCAAAGAAATGAATGAAATTTGCAGGGATATAAAACTGAACTTCAATGAATACATTTATGAAAGCGTTCAAAGGTTCCCCTTCACAAATATCAATGAATACAAAAAAATTAATAAAAACTGACTTTCAAATTGAGAATGAATATCTGAAATCTGCTATTTTTAATGAAATTTTTAAAGCCCTATCAAAAAAAGTTGGGGATGCAGTCCTTGTGAATAATCTTAAGCCTTTATTGATATTGTTTGCCAAGGCCTGGGGGGCTGATACAAGTCAGGCGCCCCCAGAACCCTCTTCAAGTTCAACCAAAAGTCCTATATCAATAGGTTAATACAAATGTTCAAAAAATTGTGCATGTTCTTGGAGAAATAGACCTCGCAAAGGATCCACGTCACGGTGTACCTGGGAATCCTGCTCCATTGCATACTGAAAGCCAATGTGAAAAAAATAGAAGATGTACCTATACAGATCAACATATGCCGCGTAGCCCTAGACCTCCAGAAAACACCACAGGGATACAGGACAGTTGAGCACATCCTCTATGATTCATTTGCATTGGCAACTCTATACGGGTACTACATGTCCCCAAAAAAACCTGCTAATTGATTCCCTCACCTGTTTGCCTTTTATAAGACGTTTGGCCACCACTGGGGTGTTGAGCGCCACCCCTCTAGCAATTGGCGCCAGAGTCATCCACCACATACAGAAGAGTATGTGGTCCCAATTGGACGCATTAGCAGAAAATTTAATTTTGGGGTATAATTCCCCGGAATAAACACATTCCCCTTGCAATTCACATTCCCCCAATAAATCATTTTCCCTTGCAACTTAAAATTTTTATTTTATTTTTTTTATTTTTTATTTTAAATATTAAAATTTTAATACCAAATACTTCACTATTAAAATTTTACTGGTAAAATTTAATTGTGAAATATTTAATATTAAAATTTTAATATTAAAATATTCACTGTTAAAATCTTTAATATTGACATATTTAATATCAAATATTTTGATATTGCATAAATCACAATTTAATAAATTTTTTATATTTCAATTGTTTAAACTTAAATATTTAACTTTTAAGATTTATATTTAATATTTTAATTTTAATATTTTAATTTAATATTTTAATTTTATTTTAAATTTTAGTATGTAAATCATAATCATTAATATAACTAAGTATATTAAAAGACTTTAGTTATAGTTGCCAATACGTCAAATAAAAAAAAGAATTAAAATGTTTTTATTTACTACTCATCGAGTACAGGTCCATTTATATCAAAGATAAACATGGAGAATTGAATTTATCCACATCATGAGGCCCGCTCCACTATTGTTCTAAACAAATGATTGTTTACAACTAGATTTACCTTTCCCTTGTAATATGATTTGATAAACATATTTAATATACTTGAACTGCGTCCTAAGTACAAATTAGTAAGGAATACATAAAAATCATTGGTTGCCGTGTTGTGTGGCTATAGTGGCACAGAAATAACAAAGATCATATGATGACACGCAAGGTCCAATTTGTGGCTTAGAAAAGCTAAAGTACTATCAACAATTAACAATTATTTAAATAAAAAATTCTATTCCTATCTTTTTTAATTTATTCATTTGTTAGCGCAACAGTCAATACAATATTTAGTGCATTATAATAAAAATATATTCTTCATACCTAGTATAGTTAATTTTACTTACCTTTTCTACGTATTCTTATATCTCTATAATACAATCACACGTCAAATTATTATATATAAATAATAATTTTTGAGTCCTAATAAAAGCAAAATAGATAAAAATAAAAACAAAAAAAACCCAGAGCGCCCATTCATCTGATTGGCTCAGAGGCCAGGGCTTTGGGGAGGAAGGATTCTGAGTGCTTGTAAAAAGCCGCCACCACATCGGGTGGCATCGCAAATTGGCTGACCTCAAGAATATTGAATAGGTCCTCGGTGTCCTGCAGAAGGCCTTGTTTCACCTTATTCTTGATCCAATCAAACACCTCCTCAATTGGATTCAGGAATGGGGAATATGGCGGGAGGAAGAGAAGTCTCATCGGACAATCAGCAAGGCAGTGGCTGGAGGAGTGGCTATTCTTGTCAATAGGGGGAACTTGGACACAACCAGATCCACTTTGTGGAGCCCAACATTATCAAGCACAACAACATTGATTGTGCCACTATAATTTATCCAAAGGTACTCCTTAACAACTTGGAGAAAATCAAGAAAAGTCCCACTATTGTGGGAACCCTTGATCATTTGGTATTGGTCTAACCCGTGAGGACCAAGAAGCGCAACCATGGAATAGGTCTGGGAACAGACAGCTGCACAATGGGCTATGCCGTCCTTGGACCCCTTCTTGACCCACCCATGCCTAGACCTTAGTGAGGAGGAAAACGACAATTTGTTGATATAGAAGAACTGTACGTTGCCAGTCTCCTTTAGTACCAGATACGTCTTGGCATAAATGTGTCAATCCTTGATGGACTTTTCACTGTTTCTGTTGTACGGAGAAACTCTGAGCACCTTCTAAGAGAAGCCCAAATCAACCATTGTTTTGTAAATAAGGGTTTTAGAAACAGAAAGCCCAAACTCTGTGGCAAGCATTGATTGGACAGCAAGCGTGTCCAGGTAGAAATCCCTGGCTACCCACTGCTTGATTGTGTCAATGTGCACAGGCTATAAGAGTTTTGGCTGCTGCTTAGCCTTGGTGGATTTGGCAATTTGCCCGGTATTGCCATACTTGGTGTTGATGTTGGCAATGTACCTGGCTGTGACACCAAATTGGGACGCAATATCCCAAACCGCCATTCCCCCGTTCAAGCAGTTGAGGAGAGCTTCACGCTTGCTTGCAGTGGCGCCATCAATAGTGGCATATGACACAGGCACAGGTGGCTCAACAGTGGCTGTCAATGGCTCAAAGGTGGTGTCAAAGACGCAGGGGAAGGAAGTAGCAACTCTTGGGTCAAGAGTGCGGAGCTGAGTGACAACTGGGTACACAGTGGAGGTGTAAGTAACCTCAGTGTTCCCGGTGACCCTGGTGTAGGAGACTTTTGTGGCAGGCCTTGAGAGTGGCTTCTGCCTGGAATTCAAGCTGGTTGATCAGGCCTGGGACGCAGGAGGTGGTTGGCTGGCAATGACACCTTGGGAGGCCTGTATATTGGCATGACTCCCCTCAAGTTGGGTTCTGGGTCTGTTCTTGGACCCTCTGGGACGCCCTTGTGGACGGGCTGCCCTGCAGGCTGGTGCAGGAGCGGGTTAGGAATGTGATTGATGGTCCATAAAAATAAAATTAAAAATATATTTTAGATTAAATATGTATTTATTTGGGTTTACTTTTTGAGTTGTGAGTAGTTATTTTCTCTTGAGTTAGCCTTGAATAGTAACAGAATTTCTATATCTGTGATTTGAAGTGAATAATATTGTATACTTTCCAGGTTTGGATGATTTTAAAGATCAATCACTTTTTATGTCTAAACATGGTTATTGATATTGAATTTTTAGTTTGATTTTAGTTGTGGTGGAGCTTCTTGATTTGGGTTGGTGTTTCCTAGTGTGCTTACTGTACATTCAATTTAATTTCCAGTTCCCGCAATTAATATCTGAGTTTACTAGTGGCATTCAAAAGTGATTTGAAATTTGGTTCTTGGATTTGACAATCCCGCAATTTCAAAAAACATAGTAAACTTAATGAAAATGGCTGATGGATTTGAACGCTTCAAATCTGATTCCAGTTAATTCATTTTGTCCATTGGAAATATGCAGTTTGACTTGAACTTTGCAAAGTGTCTATGAGTTCCTGCATTTTCAAATATTCAAATAAATACTCACAAAAATCAATTTAATTAAAAAAGGCCATCCCTCAAAAGTGATTCAAAATTTGGACCAAGGATTTGACAATCCTGCATTTTACGTTCAGGTTCTGAATTTACAGTACACAATAAGGAATTGGTTGCCATCATACACTGCCTCATGAAATGGCAATGCTATCTGGAAGGAGCCCAGACGTTCAAAGTACTCACTGACCACAAGTCTTTGATATTCTTCAAAACACAACAGCACCTGTCAAGAAGACAAGCCAAATGAATGAGCCTCATACAGAGATACCCCATGCAATTTGAATACAAGCCAGGCAGAGAGATGCTTACTGCAGACGCCCTATCAAGGCTATACAATAAACACATCCTCTGCACTGATGGCAATCCCAACTGGCCCATGTTAATCATGGGGAATCTCCAGGAAGGGTTCCCACCTGGCACACCAATGGACATCCAAGAGAAAGTCCTCAATAACAAACATCTGTTCAAAAACGTATATGGTATCCTTCACCAAATCCTTCCAAATAGTGACACTGTACCCTACGTCCCGTCAACACAAAAGATTGACACAATCCTCTGTTATCACAGAGACTTGGGACACACCCGTAGCAGAAACTTGCATGAATATCTCAATACTCACTACTGGTGGCCCAACATGCTAGATGATATCAGAGAAGTATTGGAACAATGCAAGGTCTGTGAGAAGTACACCCAAACCAAAGCTCCACCCAAGTCAGTAGTACCTGTATCCATCACACAACCCTTCAAGGTATGGTTGTTAGATATTGTGGGACCTATGCCTGGTGAAAGTAAAGGAAAGAAGTACATCATCACCGCCATCAACTATGCAACCAGATGACTTGTAGCACAAGCCACAAAGGAGCACAAAGGCAATGATGTGAGACAATTCATTGGCAAGGAGATCATAGCAAAGTTTGGAAATCCTGACCTCTTAATCACAGATAGAGGCACTGAACTCAAAGCTATTGACACCAACATATATCTTGTCAAAAATGGAATAAAACACGTCACAGCCAGCCCATATCACCCACAAGCAAATGGACGTGTAGAACAACTAAACAGCTCTTTAGTGAAAGCCCTCAGTAAGTTGTTTGCCAACAATCCAAAAGCCTGGGTTGACATGCTACCAACCGCCCTTATGGTCTTCAGAACACGAGTCAACTGCAATACGGGAAAAAGCCCTTATGAACTTGTCTATGGTCAGAAACCCTCACTTGTTAGTACAATCACGGGACCACAACTGCCACTTCCAAAGAAGATACCAGACAGTAATGACCCAAAAGTACTACAAGCCAGAAAGGACCAAGAAGCAATGGAACAACAAAGGGTTCAGCGGGAAGCAATCCCAATACAACAAGAAAGGTTCCAAGTCAGAGACAAGATCTGGGTTTTCAACCATGACCAACACAAATTAGACCCAGGGTTACACAGACCAGGCATTGTCATGGAGGTGAAACCCAATAACACCTTATCAAAGAAATTGGAGCTCAAACTGAACTGAAATATATGCACCATGACTGACTCTGTTTGTGTAAGGCAAGAGCAGCCCAACAAAATTCAAGGCTTCCTATACCCAACACCAAACTGGACCAATATCAAGCCTGTATACCAGATACTCTCAAGAAGGTTCCCAAGGCTCTGCCTTCTAGCACCCCAGGGGGAGATGTCACAACATTTTTGATTACTCCCTCTCAGGAGATTAACACCCCAAGTAAATCACCAAGCAGCTCACCAAGTGGTTCACTGCCCAGGCAATAAACTGGTGGCACCATTATCAGTTAACCATCTATGAAGGGGATCACTCAATCCAGGTCCTAAATAGAACAAAACTTGATTAAGCCTTGTGACTCAAGAGGAACATTACCCAGATAAGCTCCATGATCTCCATGACGTACATGGACAACATGTTGCTTATCATGATACTATATAAGATTCTATATTCATATCCAATAAAGTATCATTCTCTTCTTAAACTTCCCCTTTATTTCATTTATTATACTTACCAGAAGTATAAACTTGACAGTTCTGTACACAATTTGGATCATTTAAATGTAGAGTAATGAACTTTGGGATGACCAACACTCCCGCAACTTTTGTCACCATGATGAACCAAGCACTAAATGGCCTCTCAAATACATTATGCTACCTCAACAATATCATCATATTCTCAAAAACAAAAGAGGAACACCTCACGCATGTCTGCAAGACACTCAATCAACTTGCAAAGCACAAACTTTATGCAAAATCAAGTAAGTGCCAATTTATGGAAAAAGAACTCCTGTTCTTGGGCCACATTGTCTCTGACGGTGGCATCAAAGAAGATCCAGACAAAATAAAAGCCTTAAATAACATGTAACGCCCCACCTCCATTAAACAAGTTAGATGCTTTCTTGGTATGGTAGCTTACCTAAGGAAATACATCAAAGACTGCAAGAAACTCACCTCACCAATCAATGACTTAACCAAGGGTAATGCCAAAAGGAAAAATCTGGACACCAGAATATGACAAGAATTTCCAATTATTAAAACAAGCTTTGATTGAAGCACCAATCTTGCAATACCCTAATAATAACGGGTGCTACAAGCTTGAGTCAGATGCCAGTGACACCGCCATAGCGCAGTCCTGCACATCTGCCAGCCAGGGCAGCAAGACTTCCTGCCAGTATGTTACAAAAGCAGTAAACTAACTAATACTGAGCAGAGATACCCAATACACGATAAATAATTGCTAGCAATATACCACACATTCAAGAAATAGAGATGTTACTTAGAAGGACATTTAAACGTCTGAGTACTAACTGACCATAAATCCTTAATATATTTCAAAACTCAGAACACACTTGCATGGAGACAAGCCAAATGGATGTCCCTGCTAGAGCAGCTCAATTTGGACATCCAATATAAAAAGGGGGCAGAGCTGGTCACAGCTGATGCTCTCTCTAGACTATGTTAGCCTAGAGAGGATTACCCTGACCACCTGGACCCTGACTGGCCAAACCTGTACAACACTGAGTATAAAACCAAAGTGAAAGACCCTTCAACACATCAACTGACCCACAATACATTAGTAATGAATGAAAAGTATTTCCATGTATCAAATGGCACTGTATACCAAATCATGAACAACAAACATGTCCCGTACATCCCACTCACACAAAGAGTTGACACCATATTAAGACATCACCACCTACCAGGACATACAAATGCTAACAACCTATATCTCACATTAAAAGAGATAGTATGGTGGCCCAATCTCAAACAAAATATATTTGATGTTCTGAAAAAGTGCACAGTGTGTGAAAAATACACCAGCATCAAGGCTCCACAGCCAACAGTTAACCCAGTACCAGGCCCTGAACCATTCAAGGTTTGGGGGCTAGACGTAGTGGGCCCCTTCCCAGAAACAAAAAAAACCAACGTTTCTTAATTGTAGCTATTGACTTTGCCACACACTGGCCCATCTGCTGGGCAACAAAAGACCATAAAGCAGAAACCATCAACTTTTTCATTAACAAAGAATTCATAGCCAACTAAAGCACTCAAGACTACATCATAATTGATGGAGCAACCAAGTTATCAGGTCATGTAGTAAACAACAACTTAAAATCCAAAATCATTAAACATTCCACAACCTCTCCATACAGGCCACATGCCAACAGCAGAGTGGAATGCCTAAGCGGCAGCCTTATCAAGACCCTAGAGAAAATAATGGATTGCAAAGCCAAAGACACATGGCCATTATATGTGAAACATGCATTACTAGTATCCCAAGTCTGCACCAATCAAGGAACAGGCTATTCACCGTTTGAGCTAGCCTACGGGTACAAACCAGAAATAATTACCTGCAACAAGCAGCCATATATAAAGATCCCCCTGGGGAAACCCCCCCACAGTAGAACAAGTACCAAATCTACAACACACCCGCTTCAAAGCTAAAATAGCAGAAATAAAGAGGCTCAAAACACAAAGGGTAACCTCCACAGAGGAACCACTTCCCATCAACTCCCCTGTCTGGGTTTAGCTGGCAACCAAAAGAAACTAGACTCAGTGCACCATGGACTAGGAAGAATAATCAATAAAGACCAGATCACAACACCTATCTAGTAAAATTCCAAGGTGCCAAAACCCCAATTGTCAAGAAATACCACATAACCCGTCTCTGCCCCAGTAAAGGAGAACACTTGACCAGACTGATTCCAACTAGTAAACAGCTCCAGGAGCATCAGGCGGCAGCTGTGAAAACAAAGCCCTCTCCTGATGCACCAGAGTAACCCCTTAAGGGGGGTGTCAAGGGTCTGGATGTACAAGCATTCTGGCTACCGCCAACATACTTAACATCCAGCCATTGCCTGATTTGGTGCCCTTCCAAAATACTGTTTGACATACCAAGAATGGTAACCAAGCAATATCACATGACTGTCCAAGCATCCAGTGGCTCAAACCCATCCCGCACATGATCAACCCCTAGGTTCAATCCAACTAAATCCCCACCACAGTCAATTATATATAAGTCTAAAGTATTATCCAATAAAATATACTTCTCTTCTTTCCTAACTCCATATTTGAAGCTTCTCCAAAAGGCAATTCTTATTACTCCCATGTTTTTGAAGCCCAGTACTTCAGAATCAATGGGTATCTTAGCAGGCTCAGGAGATGTCATCCCTTTAGCATAAACTTATCCACTGCCTCTGTGAAAGTCTTGGTGGCTAAACTTTGGCTTTTAAAATCCTGATAAGTTTCAGAGCTTAAATTATTAATATCTAGCCCATGGATTGAAACACCATATTTCAGTGATCCAATTGCTGGGAGGCAATCTCCCCAACTGAATGAAGAAGGGCCCCAAGATTGAACTTAACTAATGGTGATCCTACTGGAAACCCATCATCAACATATATACTAATTATCCCAAGACTCAAAATCTTCCCAGAAAGGGATTAAGCTTGTATAAACAAGTAGTAGGTGGAGTTTTAGGCTAGGACATACCAAGGGGCATAGGGGTGAAAAATAGGAGGAATATGAGCTGTTTTGAAATAGGGCATGTGGCGGTGTTGGGGACCAAATTGGTATCATACTGAGTCCTGGTATTTCTCAGTAGGAGTCAGAGGGGGAATTCCTTCATTGGGGAGACATGTCAGGAATATTCCAAGCAGGGGGAGCACACCAAGAAAGGCGTCTTCAAACTGTACTAAAGGTAATAAGTATCTACTAATCTGAGAGAAAATATAGATTTATTGATTTTTGAAGATTGGAAAGAAGTTGTTGGAGCAATTGCTCCTAACCAAAAATATCAGTTTAAATACTGATGAGGGAAATTGAGGATGTGTGCCAAGTTTAACATGTGATCTTGCTGTGTATCCTGGAGGTGAAACAATGCCTTACAGCCCTGCAGGTAAGAAGGAACTGCTGATTTGAG
Organism: Entomophthora muscae; assembly: GCA_014839935.2. Lineage (NCBI taxonomy): Eukaryota > Fungi > Entomophthoromycota > Entomophthoromycetes > Entomophthorales > Entomophthoraceae > Entomophthora > Entomophthora muscae. The sequence continues at coordinate 306,565 of QTSX02000771.1, read as the reverse complement.
GTCTGTTTGCTTCTTATGGGTTTGGATTTGGGTCCCTAAATGGTCTTGCAGGCTTGGATGCTTGGTATTACGGAGGCTTGGGTATTGATCTTGAACTGATTAGTTGTTTGGTGGTGTTCCTTTTAATTGATAAATGAATTTTTTTGTTTTTTAGATTATTGGCTGATTTTGTCTTTAAAATTCCTGGTTTAACTGTTTTAATCAGTTTTCATCCTTGGATTTTGTTATGTTATCTCCTGGCGTAACAATTGGTTTGGTTTTCAAACTAAACTAGATTCATTATTGATTTCTGGATTTCCATCCTTGTTTTTGCTTTTCAGTCTTAGAAAAAAATGCAGAATATTGTGAATATACTTCTGGAAAGTATAATAAATAAGATAAAGTAAAAAATTAAGAAGATACTAATACTTTATTGATATGAGTTTAGAGTATTATATAGTATCATGAGAAGCCACATACTGTCCATGTACGTACCACTGCACCTTGTGTCATATAAGAGGACATAACCTCTTTGAAATCATGAAACATAAGATTTGGTGGCCACATATGTGCCAAGACATCTTGGATCTACTTGAGACTTGTGTGCTGTGCAAAAAGAACACATCTAAACCTGTACCCCCAAGTCTGTCCTGCTCATTAAGGCCATTGAGCCCTTCAAACAGTGGGCCCTCAACATTGTTGGACCTCTCCCTAAAGAAAGACTTGTGAAGAAGTACATCATCACAGCCATCAACTACTTCACCTGTTGGCCAGTAGTATGGACAACCACTAATCACACCACCACCACCATCACCTGCTTCATTGGCAAGGAAATTGTGGCCTGCTTCAGGTGACCCAAACGCCTCATTACAGATGGTGGCCCTGAGCTTTTTGGGCATGTCATGAAGGCATACTGCATCAAGCATGCCCTTCAGCTAATAGTCACAACTCCATACCATCCACAAGACAATGGACGTGTGGAGTGGCTGAATGATTCACTGGTCCAACTGATCACCAAACTCTAACAAGAACATCCTAATACTGGGTGGACTGAACACTTGCCCACCGCTCTAATCATCTTGCAAGCGCAAATCAACAGGGTAATGGGTTCAGCGCCAGAAGCCTGTCCTTTGGGGAGTCCAACAGCTTGGCAGGAGTAGAACAAGGGAAACTAAAATCCACAGTCTCCGCAAAGCTCCCCTTGTTGCCTACACCTTCTCTGAGCTAGTGGCGCGCCAAAGCCCAAGAAATTGAGCACAAACAAATTGAGGGAAGAACAAAACACCTCAAGGCCAGATACTCTGTAGGTAACCCCATCTAAGCCCTCAACCCCAATTCAGCTAAGTTAGAACCCAACCACTTAGGGCCCTTTAAGATAGGTGCAGTCTATGACAACCACACCTATCAACTTAGAGATGCCCAAAGAAACACCAAAAGACTCCACCACAATTGCTTGCACCCCTGCTGTGCTATCCCCACACAAAGGTTGTTTATGTAGACCTTCCCAGATCTCCCACAGACTCTGATCCTGGTGTCTGACAGCAAGCAGGGGGCAAGGGGGTGTTACAACCAAGTTTCTAGACTTGCCTACCAATGTATCTTACAATACACAGGGGGCGCTCAATTAGTTGCCCCTTGACACATCTAACAACATGAGTCAATCTGATGGCAATGTCAAATTGCGGGCACTTCCTCCTAATTAGGAGCACTACCAATTTGATCTGCTGATACCGCACAAGTTATTCCTCAGCTTCAAACCTTACATGGAACATGCCACCCCCTTGTGACACAGTGGCTTTCCCCATATAGTATATTAATTGCAGTATTCCATAATAAACAACACCTTATTCTTATCATTCCTGTCCTTTATATTGGGCTGTTGTCTTTCCCAATTCAAATACTGAATCTTCATTTGTTCAGTTGCAACACTGATTCCTTGCAGCTTGCTTGCCCCACTAATACTGGTGGCAAGTGATCCTACCGTCCATGTAGGGTTTGTGGTAAAACTACACAGTATATAATCCCTTTCTTTATATCCAATAAAATTTAAGCTCTATTCACATTTTTGTCTTTGTGTCTCCACGTACTTTGGCGCCTCTCTCTAGCCACAACTAGTAGATATTATTCATTCAGGGCCACAAGGTAATTGTATAGCCTTCCCTGCCATCTAACCAAGACTTAGTACAAATCCAATCCTAAGGTTAAGATTCCCTGTTGTGTATTTGTGCCGCGCCTTGGAACATAACAAAAATGGTGCTCACTACAGGGGCTATAAGCCCCTTGATTATCCCTTTTGCAACCATGTTTTCAGGTCATTTGTCTCCTCCTATACAAGAGCCGACTTCACCTGAAATCACCAGTAATTCTATCAAGGAAGCCATTGCAGACCCACCTATTATCCCTACTGCACTGAACCTTGAGAATGGTCTCTGCCTAGTGGCCTACCCTTTGGGTACCCCCAACTTAGAACAATTCATGGTAGTAGCCCTTGGGATAGCCCTTGAAGGTGCCATCCCTTGCCTCCAATTACAGTTCAGTTGAGCAGAATACTACAAATTTATTGTGGCTCCACAATTTCCACAGCATCTCTTCTCAGCGGCTGGCTCTGCTGAGCACCTGTTGTCTTCCTTTGTACAACCCGTCTTAGCCCATCATCAGATGGTGTTAGAGATCCATGTACAGGATATTTTGTCCTTACAAGCAGCTGTCACTAATCAATGGGATCAGGTTGCTGTGTATCAATAGTGGATACACTCCCTGTTTTCCTTGGTATCAGACAATCAGCGCAACTCTGTCACCTTCAACCTGCTTAGTTAATTCCATCAAGTGAATGCACCAGGCCATCCCCAAATATGTCAGGGAGCGTCTACATGAGTTCCACCAGTTGGAACAGCCCTGGAGCACCCAATTAGATTCCACTCTGAACACCTATCTCTCCAATTTCAAACAACTTGTGCATCAGCTCAATGTGTTAAGTACTTAATCCTTTGATCAACTAAAAAAGTGGCAGACCTTGCTGCTAGAGGCCTTTGCAAGCTCAGTAAAGAGTTTGCTCAAGAAAGGGTAGCTAACACCGCTGTCATTTCCAAACTTCAAGCTCAAGTAGATGAGCTGTCCACTCCCAAGCCAGATGTGCCTCCTTCTCTCCCATCAGACAATTTGATGGATAGAGAAAAGAAACTATGGAATGCCATTTGAGAGCTGCAAGTGTCTACCCGCAGTCAAGATTGCCCTACTGAAGCACCTCAGCTGGATCATTAGGTGCTTGTTTTGACAACTCAAGTTGCTGAGCTAACGCAGGAGGTTGCTGCCCTACGCAAAATAATGACGGCTACTGCTAGTCCAACTGGAGTCATTGACAAAGATGGCTGCTGCCCCGGCGTTTCAGGAGTTCCCCAAATCCACTGTGATAGAGAGTTAATTGCTCTAGCTAATGGGGTGGGCCACTAGAAACAATACCACTCCAACCTTGACAAAGATGTGCAAGAAATTAGTGAATTAATCAATTTGATAAAAGACAGGCTCACTCCTTGCCTTTCAGTGGGTCCTTCCCTGATCACCTGCCTGACCAAGCTTTCTACAATAGTAACCACACAGGGCCAACACTTATATGTTACTGAGCAACAGACCACTCTAGCCAACACTACAGGTGCCAGAACCACCAAGACTCTGACGACCCTTGAAGAAAGCGTTTGACAACTGTGGGCTAGACAACCCCCCTCCAAATCTGAAGCTGAGTTCTCCCCGCGCATAAATGTACTCAATAGCAGCAATGGTGGTCCAGCTCCCATGGCACACTTCAAGCCTACTTTTAAGCAAGTCTTTGATCCCAAAACCTCAACTATTGAGGCTTTCTTAACTATTTATGAGATAGCCATGAGACAAGCATCAGATGAGGTTAAAAAGGAACACATTCTGACCTGCCTACACCCAACCTGTCAAGAGGTAGTTGTACCAGAGTTGCCCTCCATTGAGACCTGGGAGGACATGAAACAGCTCCTGATTGACGAGTTTGGTGGTGATCTTAGCCTGGAGGTGAAAAATGATGCTTTCATGCACATATCCTTCAAGCCCAAGGAGACTCTGGATGAGTTTTCAGATAGATTCTACTTGAAAGGACAGCAATTGATAACTAGCAGACAGCTGGCAGTGCATGAGGCTTACATGGCCTGCGCTCAAGCCCTCAAGGTTAATCAACTTCTGTGTCTCCATTTTAAGTCTCACAAAGCCATGCTTTCCTCTATGAAGAGCATAAAGACACTGCTACAAGATATGCACCTTACCCATTCTGGAGCAGTTGTGCAGGAGAATTGAGCCGCCTCTAATTCTGGTTTGTCTTCCTGTGGTCCTTGCATCCTCACCATGAACTCCCAGAATCCTTCTAGACGCCAAGGTTGCCATAACTGTGGCCAGATAGGCCACTATTCTTGATTCTGCACAAATCTTCAGGTTGAAGGAGCTGATACTAAGGAGCAGGCTGGAAAAGAACAGTCAACCTAGAGGCAGAGACGCTCTTGGTTGAAAATTCTTCCCAGTCTCTTTCAATTCCCCCCTTGTGGGGTTCCTGTCCACCAGTCCCCAAGTGTGTCCTGGATTGTAGCCAGGGACCGGCTGGAAGGGGTTGTCATTCTCTAGTAAGGGGAAATGTATCTCAGAAATATTTATAGGGGTCAAAATGGGCTTTTATTCACTCTCAGAAGGAAGATCCCCTTAGAAACCTTCTGGTATATGGCCCGGGGGTCAAGGAAACAATATGGATTTGCCAATACTTGGAGTCCTCCAACAATATCTTGGACTCCTTGTACTTGGTCTTGGACTTCTGCACCTTAGTCTTAGACGTCTGCTCCTTAGACTTGGACTCCTGCTCCTTAAACTTGGACTCTGGCACCTTAAATTTGGACTCTGGCACCTTGGAATCAGACTTCTGCGCCACGCTTAGGATCCAGCTCCTTATTCTTGGGCTCCTGCTCCGTTATCTTGGGCTTCAGTTCTAACCAAGCTCCTGCTGGTGATCAAAAGGCTTCCAAAACATCTTGGCAGAAACTCAGAAGACCTGGGAAAGACTTTCAAAAGCCTTCCAAAAGACCCTGAAAAGACATCAAAAAGACAGTCAAAAGACCCAGTAACTTTCCAGCCAGCCCCCTTCTTATAGTGTCCTTTTACCAAAGGTTCCGCCTTTAAAATGGCTTTCTTTGTAAGCTTAAACCATTGCTGCTCACTTTTCCCTATAATAACTTAAGCTTACATACTTACTTTCTCAAAAGCTTAAAGTATTAATTCACTATTTCCTTGCTTATACTTTAAGCTTTTGGCTTCCAACCAATCATTTTCATCAGAAAACCTGCCAGAACTCAACCAATGAATGCAGAGTGCGGAAATAGACCATTTCTGAAGTTCCACTGGGATCCAACTATGAAAATCATTTCCACAGCTCCAACCGCTCAAATCAACAACTCTTTGTGCACCAAAGCGTTAACCGGTCCATTATTCTGGCACCATTTCTTCCTGCATTCAACCTAAACCCATTTAAATAGTAGAATACTATTTAAATTGTTCTTTCTGGACCTCTTCAACATTTTCCCCATATATTTACAAATATAGTAAAATCCAAAGAAAACATCCCACCAAAACAACTTTTTATCCTGCTCTCATATCAACATACCTTTGTCTATCCTAGGAACTTAATAAATAAATATCTTACCCACACTTCTATCCACATTTATTCTTGATTTTAATACTAAACCAAGGAAAAGTATTTCACATCTTCTCACTTCGGCAAATCAATTTGGCAAAATCTTGGCTCATTTCTCCGGACCACCAGTTCTTCACCATCATCTTTGGATCTTTCAGCCAGCTCATATTCCAGCTCTTCAGCTTAACCAGCAATCAGTCCATTAACTTCATCAGTCCTCTGTCTACTCCTGCACTATGATCAGGTAGTCCTGTGTCATAATCTTCTTGTCCCTCAACTTATCCTCAACCCTTTCCACAACAAACCCTCACTAGGAACCTTCTTTGTTCCTTCTACACACTGAACCATATTGGTTCATTCCATTCAATATGAATTAACAGTCCATCAACTAGCCTTCACTATGACCAAACAGTCCCTCTTGCTAGTTTTCTCTGTTAATTCCGTGAACCACCTTGGTTCTTTATCTCAGCCCCCATTACCAGAACTTGTAGACCCAGGCATGAGTCTACATTGAACTGGCGTTTGACTGGGCCCTCGCAAGTGGCAGTCCACTTAGGCCATTCAACCATAGATCAATGTCTATATGTTGTCTTTTTCACCCAGGTTATTAATTCTGGGCTTTCAGTTGCAGAGTAATCAGCTCTACTTCCCAGAGGCCTGATCACACCAAGTTCTGCAGCTTGCTTCCCCAAGCAAGCAGCCTTGGTGACACCTATGAGCAATTTATACCCTCTAATTTGCACCTTGGGTTTCCTCAAAGCTCTCATAGGGGCATAAACGAGGACACCCTACCAGTCTGTTAGGTAGGGTGCTTGCTCACAGACCTCCCATAAGTGTATAAGGGTACGTAGAGCCCTCAGAGCTCTTCCCCTCCCTGGCAGCCTGCATTACCTGCCCGGGGTCCAAAACCTACTCCCCCCAGACAGACAAAGTTCCCTGCTTGCTATTTCAGTCCTCACCCTTCTGCAGCCACAGTTTCCTGCGGGGTGAAGCACTATAGCCCCAAAGCAGCCAATATCTTCTGCTGGGTGGAGGCAACATCTGCCTCTGGTAGTCCTTTGTTACCTACCAGCCAGGCCTTACTCACCCTAGTAGTCCTATGTTACCTACTAGGCTCCTACCTGCAACAAACAACCAAACTTTTGCTTGGCCAACATTAGCCCCGCCTGCAAACCACCAAGCATGTGGATCACCACACCCCTCCACAGCTGACTCTGAGCCTGCTGACACTGAGGCTCCTCCCATTCTGCTGCTGTTCCACAATATCTCTGATAACTCTGATATTGATGACCCAGAAGTTGATGATCCTGACGCCTATGGGTATACAGCTCTTGCTGTTTCCAAAACTATTGAGGTTCCTTATAATTTATGCTCTGGGAAAACTACAACAACAGCCAAGCCTTTGTCTGAAGCCAAAGAGGTTGTCTCTCGTCCATACCTCACTCAAGCTAAGAGGTCCCTTGTGCTTTTAGAGTCATCTAAAGAAGCTTCTAAGGTTGATGACGCTGTATTCAAGAATGTTTCAGTCTTGCTTCCTCTACAGACTGTCTATAAAGAGTTTTCAGGCTTGAGATGCATGATCAAAAAGTGGGACAAAGAGCTAGCAGAAGCCCAGGACATCCTGGCTGTCCTCCCTCCCTTTGGTTGTACTACCATTTGTGCGGAAATATCCATCCAAAAGGTGAAAATCAAGGCCATCTTAGACACTGGATCTCCTGTTAATGTTGTCTCCTCAAAGCTTGTCAAGAAGCTCAAACTTGCCCCCTACCTTAACTATCACCAGTTGTATGGTACAGACAGGCTATTCATGACTTGTGCTATAGGGGATTATTCTGCGCTTCCCATGCAGTTTGGAAAACTACTCTTAGCCGCACTCGCTGTAGTCTTGGGAAATGAGAGTTACAATCTCCTAGTTGGTACTCAAATCCTTAGGGAATACAATGGGATCATCAACTTAAAGGATGAATATCCATTTATCTTAGGGTATGAATTCCCTCTGATCTTTGAGGAGACTATCAAAGTTCCCAGAAAGCGCCTCAAGATGTGTGCCTTAGAATATCCCACTGGTGTCTTTACTCTAAAGTACCGTACTCACTCATCTAACATGAAGTGCCCTCATATGGCTTGCCCTGCATCTGAAGGGATTCTGCTCCTCACCACCTCTGCTGTGAACATTCCCCCTGGATCCCAAGCTATCTTAGACTCTCAGATATCATATGAGTTACCTGAGCATGTGTTCCTGGAGTTGTACTCTCCTCCCTTGCTAGGCCGCAACAAACCCTATCTCTGCCCAGGAATCTTGGACATCTCTCATAAGGACCCTGTTCAATTTCTGGTTGCAAACTTAACTGCTCTCCCCATACATGTGGTTCATTATTTTTCTTGTTATGCCTAAGCGCTGGACTGATTATTTTATAACTTAATTACATTATTTGTATTCAAATTATTCAGAAAGGTTAAAATACAATCAATGTCAAATCTTTAATTGATCTTGGGCTTATATATTTTAAAAAAAAATATATCAATTTTAGAATTGAAAATTGCACCTTATAATATTGCTGGAAATATCTTAAGTGCAACTACATACTACAAGCTAAAAATATTTATGATGAGTTGCATGGGAGAGTAATAGCAGCCCCAAAGCTATAAATGCTATTACCCTATCTTTGGCTCATCATAAATATTAATAGTTTGTTTCAGAAAAAAAGGTTGTTGTTTTTGAAAGACTGATAACTGTATTTAAAATATACCCTCTAGTAAGTTGCCCTACTTCATGAACTTGCCCTAATGCACCACTAGCATCTTATGATATTTTTGTTTCTCTGGTATCATCAAGTGATTTCAAATGATAAGTTATCTCAGAATATTCTGAGAAACTTTCAAATGTTAAAGGTGAAGTATACAACTTCCCATCTTTCATAAAATATGAAAGATTAATGCGCAGATTTCTAACTTTGAGCTCTTTCCTTATAGACCTAACTTTTCTCTCATAAATATAAAAGAATGACTTTTGAGAAATATTTGAGCCTGATAGCACTGATTTATATAATTCTTTTCTTTTTTCTTCTTGCTCAAAAATATTTTTAATATCATTTAAATTCTTAATATAAAGCTGATTTTCTTTCTCTTTTAATGTTTTTGATATTACACCAAAGTGACCATCAACAATGCTTTTTCCATGACATTCTACAAATCTATTGTATTTAATAGACCCTTTAATGTATTGTGTGCCTCTTTAAATAGATAATATAAGAATTCATAGGATCTAAAATGGTTTCCATTATCAGTCCATACTTTGACATTCTTTATTTTTTTAAACTTATCTGATTTAAGAAGACTTATTAGACATTCACCTGAAAACAAAGAATCATGAGACAATATTTTAGATAAAAATCATGGTATTCATATTTAACTTTATTGTTTTCTTTAAATACCAATGCAAACCCCAATAAAGAAATAGGTCTTTTGGAATAAAAACAGTTATTGGTTTCAATTGGACCACCACCAACTTTTAAATTCTCCTTAAAATCTATAACTATAATACATGATTCATTATCTAATTCATTGATATCTTTCTTATATTCCCTATTTTGATGAGCATAAAAGACTTGGTGCTGATTAATAGCTTTTAAGTCACTGTTTATAGATTCTGGCAATAATAAGTTTTTACTTTCACATTCTTCTTTTCTTTTTTCTAAGGATGATTTTAAGTTACAAATATTACACATGTCAGTTTGTTTTTTACTCTTGATTATATTTTTTGGTATTAATTTATAATAAGTTGAAAGTGATATTGAAATTTCATTTTTTATTTTCATATTTTCATATATTTCTTTCTTTGTTTTTAATAGAGAATATTTTATTTCAGTTGAATATTCATTCATTTCTTTTTCAATGTCTTTATAAATTTTTTCTGGTGCTTTTTTTGTAAACTGGCTTGTTTTGAAAGAATTTTCCAGTAGGTTTTTAATTATTTTTTTGATTATTTCTTTTTTTACTAAATAAATTTTTTGGCTTTTTTTATTTAAGCTTACGTTTTTATTTTTATTTATTTTTCTTGAGTATTCAAACTCACTTGTGGTTATATCAAATCCCATATCAGTAAGCTCTTTTAAAGAGTAACTGGAAGTTACCAGAGATCTCAAGGCTGGGAGATGCTTTTGGGGAGCAGATTTCAGAATATTCTTTAAGCCATCAATTATCCCATTTAGTTTCTGATTTTGAATCAAAGGAATGAACTCTGTTTTTCCAAACTCAGTTTGAGTGAGGAAGTGATTAATGAAGGAATTAAGGTTGCCACCAGAAACAAAGAGGAATGCTTTCTTTAGCATAGCAATTCTTTCTATTTTTGTTGATGCTCCTAATATGGAAAATGGCTGCATGGCAGAGGTGAGTTAACAGATTCAATAATATTGGATTTATGATTGATGATAAAGAGATGCTTTGTAGAGATGCCTTGCAAAAGAGTACTGGTTGGAGGGATGATATCTTTTATAAAGATAGTTTGAAGTAAACCTTAGGTGGTGCTTTATCACTTATATACCAAGCCTTATGACACCATTCTGAAAGAAATGATGTGATAGCTTTTATTAAAATTTCAACTTAAATTTATATTCCTAAAATAAATGAAATACCTTGTTTTCATGCACAAGTGATATATGTGGAGCAGCTAAGCATCATTGTTACATCATATCCTCTTTTTAATCACTGTGAATAAATTAAAATGATATATTAACTTAATTACAACTCTTCTGCATATTTTTAAAATGATAAAATATTAAAGAATTATATTTAAAAGATGCTTAATTTGAGGTTTGCAGCTCACTTGAACCTCAAAATTAATCTAAACAGCAATCAGATAAATGTGCTAACTTCAAACTACCATAAAATCCTAAATAATTGAGCTTTTTAAATAAAATAAAATGCAAAAATAATGCTCTTGATCTTACCTTTAATTTCGTTAAATAAAAAAGTATATATTTATTAATGAAAACATTACCTTTTTCTAGCTTAAAGCAATCTATTTTATTTCATTATCAAAATAATATAATAAAATATGGCATATGCTCTTTTAAATTGCTTTTGCTTCAATATTTAGTATAGTATACATATTACTTTTTTAACACCAATAAAAAGATAAGATTCTTAGCTTCATTCTGATAGTTTACAGTGTGGAAAAATATTAAATTTTTGTTGAGTTATTACTGTTTTAACTATAAACATTTGTGATTTGATTTTTTCAAAATTGAACTGTGTTATGCTGCAACTTGGGCAGCATGTGTATTAGAAAACGGCCTAATCCCTAAAATAATGATCCATGTGTTTAGAGGGCAGTTTGTTGGCTATGGCAAGTTGCTGAATGATCCTGAGGTCCTATTTCTACATCCCTTTGGTATGTTCCAGGATTTCAATTTACCCAAAGACAAGCCCCAAGTCCTATTCTTGTTCACTGCACAAGATTTCCCGCAGCTGTCCCCAGTCCAACAGAAGGAGGTGCTTAATTTTCTAGATCAGTTTTCAGATATCTTTGCTAAAGATAGCATTTATTATGGTCTAGACAAATGAGGAATTCACCATATTGATACGGGTGACGCTCCCTCCTTCTGTGCTAAACCATATTGCTGCAGTTGTGTAGAGGACACCCAGGTGTCTAAAGAGCTCAAACAACTTTTAGATGCTGGACTACTGGCTCCTTCCCAAAGTCTGTGGGCTTCCCCTTAATCATACTAAAGAAAAAAGCGAAGGCCATTGTATTGTGATGGACTATTGGCAATTAAACTCCTTAATCAAAAAGTATTCCTACCCCATACCGCGTATTGATGATACTCTCTGCAGCCTTGGAGGCTCTAAGTTCTTCTCTGTTATGGATTTGGCATCTGGTTATTGGCAAGTCAACCTCTCTCTGGAAGATAGGCAAAAAGCTGTGTTGATCACTCCTGAAGGTCTGTTTGAGCCTACATGTATATCTCAAGGGCTATGCAATGCCCCTGCTACCTTCTAGCAGGCCATGGACTCCATCCTTTGACCTGAAGCTCTCATGTGTCTTAGTATACCTAGATGTTATAAAAGTCTTCAGCACTACCTTTACAGATCACCTGGCTCACCTCAAAGAAGTATTCATAAAGATTCAATAGGCTGGCCTTAAACTGAAACCATCTAAATATGCTTTCTTCAAGGAACGCCTTGAATTCTTGGGCCATGAGGTAACCCAGACGGGGATTTGCCCCATGACCAAGAAAGTTGAGGCCATTGACAAAATGATTCCATCCACTAACCTGCAAGAAGCTCAAGTCTTTCTGGGAATGATGGGTTACTACAGACAGTTCATCCCCAACTTTTCCAACGCTAGAAACCTTTGGTCCAACTGTTACGTAATGTCACTTTCAAATGGACCACTAGTCAACAACAAGCCTTTGAGACCCTTAAGCAAAAACTCAAAGAGACTCCCATCCTAGTGTATCTTGACTACAATAAAGAATTTATCATTTATACTGATGCTAGTGACCTGGCTATTGGAGCCATTTTGGCTCAACTAGATGATGAGAGTATGGATCACCCTGTAGCTTATACTTCTTGTGTCCTCAACAAGCATAAGAAGAATTACAGTGTCACGGAAAAAGAATGCCTAGCTGTGTTGCACACGGTAAAGAAGTTCTGCCATTATGTTTATGGCACCCATTTCACTGTAGTCACTGACCACACTTCACTTAAGTGGTTACAATAGCTTAAGGAACCAGAAGGACAACTAGCTAGATGGGCTCTCCGCCTGCAAGTCTACAGCTTCACGGTACTACACTGTCCCAGGATTCAACACCAGAACACAGATGGATTATCCAGAATGTCCATCCTTGCTCTTCACCCTGCTGAAGCAGACTGACTGTATGAATTAATTGGATATTCTTCCTTTTGGGGGAGCAAGACAGAAGAAGTTCAAATTGCCCTGTCCAAGCTATCCAAGGACACACTCATTTGAGACAACCAGCTTTTCAAAAAAGTGCGAGACCAATACCTACCTTATGTATGGTCTAGTCTTTGCCTTTTGTTGGTACTCTAAGCTCATAAGGAGACGGGGCATGGGGGCATTGCCAAGACCTATGACTGACTCCAGAAAAACTACTTCTGGGAAAATTTTGGCCTGCTGATTCCAGACGTCATTGCTAGTTGTCACAACTGCCAGCTCCAGAGACCTTGAGCTGCCTTGCACAAGTTCAAGCTAGTTCCCCTTCAACACACCTTTCATACTGTCAGCATTGACACTGTGGAGCCTCTCCCTTGCTCCCGCTCTGGCTGCTGCTTCATCCTAATTGCTGTTGATAATTTCAGCAGTGGGTAGAAGCTCACCCTACTAAGGACATCACCGCTAAGACAACTGCCGCCTTCCTGTTGCAAGATGTATTCTATTGCCATGGCTGCCCTAAAGTGTTGTTGTCCAACAATGGGACTAACTTTAACACTAAGTTATTGACCTCTGTTGTTGAGGCCTTGGGGTCTCACCAGACTTTAGCTGCCTCCTATAATTTTCTACCAACAGGGCAGTCAAGCGTGCAAGTTCAACTCTGGTTTCTATCATGAGAAAACTCACTTACTCTGACAGTGCAAACTGGGATTGATACTTACCTGCTGCTCTATTTTTGTATTGCCTTAGCAAACATTGTGTCACCAGTTACTCCCCCTTTGCTATGCTGTATGGGTGTGAGGCCATCACTCTGTTGCTCCTGGGGCCCCCTACTCTCCTCTGATAAGGCTATGAACCCTGATTACTATATCAAAGATCTTGTCAATCGTATAATTGACATACAGGCCACAATGTATACTTCTGCATACAAGCCCAAGATGCTTGAGCTCTCTCCTGACAATGCTGGCTGTTCCCCTTTGCCTGAGTTCAACATTGGGGACCATGTTCTCTATTATCAGCATAGAGTAGGAGGAAGGGCTCACAAGCTAGATATGTTGTGGGTCAGGCCTCTAGAAGTGACCTTCAAATGAGGGTCAGAGTACACTGTGAAACTCCTCTCTAGTGGTCGTTTGTTTTCCCAAGTGTATGTCAAGTTCCTCGGCAAGTACTACCCCCTAAGGCCAATCTAGAGGGGTCAATGCTGTGAATGCCGCCATTCACCATATTTTGCTTTTGACTTCAATCATTTATTTTGAGGAAAAATATATCTCTTTTGCTTTTGCCCCTCAAAATGAGTTTTTATCTAAACTGGAAAATACAATTATTTGGTTTCCTGATTCTTTGCAGCTTGCTTGCCCCACTAATACTGGTGGCAAGTGATCCTACTGTTCATTTACTATTTTGTGGTAAAGCTACACAGTATATATTCCATTTCACTTTTACCAATAAAAATTAAATTCTATTCACATTTTTGTCTTTGTGTCTCCACGTACTTTGGTGCCTCTCTCTAGCGACAACTAGTAGAGATTATTCATTCAGGGCCACAAGGTAATTGCATAGCCTTCCCTGCCATCTAACCAAGACTTAGTACAAATCCTATCCTAAGGTTAGGATTCCCCGTTGTGTATCTGTGCCGCGCCTCAGAACATGACATGTTTGGTATCTGGTCAGCTTACAGACACCACCAATGGTGGTTCTGCAAGATGTTACCTGACCTTCTAGGAGGTTGGGGGTTGATATCCAAGCAGGTTTAAGTTTGATTGTTTGGGCGCAGGGCAGCTGCGCCACACTAAGACTCAATTCATATTGCTGCCACCTACTCTTAATCAATCATTAAGTTTAAATCTATGATCTTCACAAGCAGACAAGGCTTCAGAGACAGGTTTCTGGGTGGCGGCACTTTGGCCTAGCCACACCCAGAAAAACTATTGTTGAAACAGTAGACTTGACCTGCCAACAAGGTTATGACTAAATGGGTTTGTGACCTGCAACCTAACTTCCCAGTAACCCGTAGCCAAACTAGGAAGTCAACTCAAATTTCCAAATCCCTCAACATGAACAGATAATGATCCCTTATGGTGAATACCTCAATTTGGCGCTTGACTCATTATCAGGATAAATCCATCCCCTTCACCATCCAACCAAGTAATCAACACAATCATGTTCCTGTTATCCATGATTCACAATAACTATACAATAAATATCTCCCAATAAAGAATATTATCTAGTTTCCGAATATTTTCCCCTTGTAACTCTGCTAAAATAGCACAGTTACAACACTATGTCCATAACAAAGCCCATTGTTAAAAATAGATGCTAAGATGGCATATTTTGGGCCTGCTTCACAGCCAATAAAAGAGGGGCATCCAACCAACCAAGGAGAAGGTGGATGTTGAATTTTACAGAAGGATTCTTGATCAGAATCTTCACCTATTTATGAAGGGTATACATGGGGTGGGACACACTATCTAGAAAGACGCCATCTAGAAAATGTGTCCTAAAATGACATCTAGAAAGACATCATCTAGAAATTGCCATCTAAAGCCCCTATGTCAAATTTCTGGCTAAACGGCGCTGGATAACTTAAAAATCAATAAAAGCCCAATTTTTTTTAAAAAACAACAGGAAAAACATATGGCTAGACTCGAACTAATACAATGATTCCAAATCTGCAACAATAATATGAGATCAGCTAGTATCAACTATAGTGTGCAAAGCTTCAAAGTCAACACCCCCTAAAACTTTGATATTTCAGTATTAATTTTTGACCCTATATTAAATATGTATACTGAAAATAAACTAAAAATCAAATATTTGAAAGGAAAGAATTTATTAGTGAAGAAAGTGGATTAGGCTTTAGCCCCATGAGCCTTGACAATGCCTTTGAGATGGATAAGGGGCCTTCTCTGGTGTAACAGGCCAAAACCTCCTTAGTAACACTTGCAAACTTGAACTGCTAGTCTGCATGCTTGGATACAACAGCTTTGTTTTTAATAGCCTGGGGGTAAAGCTGGTGCCCATGGCCATTATGGATCTTCAGCTTGTTGATAATCACAATAAATCTGGGCTTCTTTATCTTAACCATGCAAGAAAACTGGTTGTGCCAACATTCAAGTGATGAGGTGGTCTTAGTTATGCTGTCCTTAACCTAATTATAGCAGTTCCAGTTAATGGAGTCACTACCCTTGCATATATAAAATCATCAATGAAACATTTTAAAGTTGAAACCCAAATATTACAGATCCTTCTATGATAACAAATAAAACTAGTACAGTAGTTTTAAAAGCTATGGCAACAACCAAAAATACCTCAGATTTAAACAAAATGATTTCAGATTTAAACAAAATCCAAGTTGCACAAGATTCAGGATTCAAATATTTAAAAAAATTTGATTAATAAATGAACTGTCAAATAAAAAAAGAAGTTTCACTAGCCCATTATACAAAATTATATCAAATATCAAGCAGTGCTGTTTAAACCACAAACAAAATGAACTGACACAACAAGTGAGATGAATAGATGCTGTTCTGTAGTATATTATAATCTAATAAGGATTAATATGAGGTACTGACAGAAGGACTAAAATGAAACAAAATTTGAGCAATCAGGAAGTGAGATTCCACAAGCACAAAGCAAAATCAAGTCACACAATATGTGTAGTATGAGCAGCTTAAATCAGAAATATAACAGTTTAACAGCCAATCAGCAGCTATCTAATTTAGGAACATAGGCATTTTATTCATTTTCATGGATCCTTATTTGTGTATAATAATTTTGAGCACCTTCAAAATATGGAATGGTGATTACAATAAAAATAAATCATAAAATTTTAAACTTATACTTTTAGTGATTTTATCCTAGGTTTTTTTCAATATGGTTTTCAACAGCAACATCTTCAACGGCGCCAGCAGCCAAGCCAGCTTCCATGGAGGCGAGGCTCAGGGTGTGGAGGCACCTGTTTATACCCAAGTCTTTGAGGCAGGTAACAAGGAAGCCAACCTATACCTGACCCCCAACCTATTTGACTTTGACTTGTTCAATAGTCACTTTGCGTCTAGCTCTGCCCCTGCTCCCATACCCACCCTGCACAAGCTGCCCACCAATCAACAAATCAGGATGGCAACCTTGATTTGGAAAAACTTCCCACCACAAGCCAACCTGCCCCCTACAGCAAATCAGGCTTCAGCTCCCCCAGCCCAGCGCCCCAAACACAGAATAATTACTGCCCAAATTCTCCAAGAAATTGTGGCACTGAACCTGAAGGGTCTGTCCTGGGATCAGATAGCCAGCCAATTACAATTCACCCAGGCTACTGTCATGCAGGAATTCAACAACCTGATGAATAAGGGGAATCTGATTGGGGCAGCCAAGAAGCCAAAGAAGGCCCCTGAGTCCCAAATCACTGGGGCGTACCCAATAATGCTTGACCTCCTTCAGCAGGACCCCAAGCTTCCCCTAAACCAGGTCTGGAAGCAACTTGCGCATCATGGCACTTGGGTGTCTGAGTGCATGATGCAGCTCTGGATGTATGGAAAGATGGCTTTAGTACAGGTTCTTACCTATGTTGCCAGCAACCAATGGGATGGCACTGAGAATTCCCTGTATGATTATGCCATCAAAGTCACCCTGTTCTGATGCCTGACAATTTTTTTAGATGACGTCATGTTTGTCTCATACTACAAGTTATCAATTATGTTTGACAATTTTGGTGAGCAAGGAAAAGCCACCACCAAGAATAGAAGGAAGAAGGTCAAGAAGGGGACGTTCATTGGTGAATTTCTAGCTATTTCATCCAAGGGTTTTGTCTATTATTGGGCAAAACCAGATTTCACCAATGACTACAAGTACAGCCTCATACTCAGTGGATTACTCAACTCCTGGGATGGCTCAAATTCCAAGCACCAGGTTTTCTTGAGCCACCAGAGAAAGGATAGCTCCACTGCCCTCAAAGTCATCCAGCAACGCAGGCACCAGGCCTCTGTGTACCCAGCTGGTCACTCTGACATCAATCTGGGTGATGTTGTTTTCTTTAACATTGAAGATACACTACAGGAGTGCTGCTGTGGGGGTCCTGTCCACCAGTCTCCAAAGTGTGTCCTGGATTGTAGCCAGGGACTGGCTGGAAGGGATTGTCATTTTCTAGTAAGGCAAAATGTATCTCATAAATATGTACAGGGGTCAAAATGGGCTTCTATTCACTCTCAGAAGGAAGATCCCCTTAGAAACCTTCTGGTATATGGCCCAGGGGGTCAAGGAAACAATATGGATTTGCCAATACTTGGAGTCCTCCAACAATATCTTGGACTCCTTGTACTTGGTCTTGGACTTCTGCACCTTAGTCTTGGGCTTCTGCTCCTTAGACTTGGACTTGGACTCCTGCTCCTTAAACTTGGACTTCTGCGCCACGCTTAGGATACAGCTTCTTATTCTTGGGCTCCTGCTCCGTTATTGTGGGCTTCAGCTCTCTTTATAGCTTCAGTGGCCTTATTATTCCACTTGTCAGTCCAAAAAAGCTCCTGCTGGTGATCAAAAGGCTCCCAAAAACCTCTTGGCAGAAACTCAAAAGACTTCAGAAAGATCCCGTCAAAGACCCGAAAAGACCTTCAAAAGACCTCCAAAAGACTTGGAGAAGACCTCATCACTTCCAGCCAGCCACCTTCTTATAGTGTTCTTTTCCCAACGGTTCCGCCTTCAAAATGGCTTTCTTCAGAAGCTTAAACCATTGCCGCTCACTTTTTCCTATAATAACTTAAGCTTACATGCTTACTTTCTCAAAAGCTTAAAGTATTAATTCACTATTTCCTTGCTTATACTTTAAGCTTTTGGCTTCCAACCAATCATTTTCATCAGGAAACCTGCCAGAACTCAACCA
This sequence comes from Entomophthora muscae, assembly GCA_014839935.2. Taxonomy (NCBI): domain Eukaryota; kingdom Fungi; phylum Entomophthoromycota; class Entomophthoromycetes; order Entomophthorales; family Entomophthoraceae; genus Entomophthora; species Entomophthora muscae. Next base: position 288,127 of record QTSX02000771.1, on the reverse strand, counting down.
ATGAATGCAGAGCACAGAAATAGATCATTTCTGATGTTCCACCGGGATCTAACTATGAAAATAATTTCCACAGCTCAAACTGCTTAAAGCAACAACTCTTTGCGCACCAAAGCATTAACCTGTCCATTGTTCTGGCACCAGTCTTCCCTGCATTCAACCTGAACCAATTTAAATAGTAGAATACTATTTAAACTGTTCTTTCTGGACCTCTTCAAAGTTTTCCCCATATACTTACAAATATTGTAAAATCCAGGGAAAACATCCCACCAAAACAACTTTGTATCCAGCTCTCATAGTAACATACCTTCATCTATCCTAGGAACTTAATAAATAAATATCTTACCAACACTTCTATCCACATTCCTTCTTGATTTTACTACTAAACCAAGGCAAAACATTCTACATTTTCCCACTTTGGCAAATCAATTCAGCAAAATCTCAGCTCATTTCTCCGGACCACTAGTTCTTCACCATTATCTTTGGGTTCTTCATCCAGCTTTCTTCAACAACAGTCACTAAACTTCCACTTGGCCAACATAAGCCCCGCCTGCAAACCACCAAACATGTGGACCGTCACAGCCGCCCTCAGGCTTTCAACAATCTCTATCTTGGGGTTCTTGACCACAATTCTCTCTTTGGTCACCAAATGGTGGCTGACTTGTATGCTCAAATGGTTTTCCATATGAACCTGAGCAATCATGCAAGGATAAGCGCCTCCCACCCCGTGCCACAGCCACTTATCAACTTATCCAGCCAATGACAGACAAGGAATATAACAAGCATTATATGGCAGCCATCACACACAATCTACTACCCCTACCCCCGCCACCACTACCCCCACCTTCCAGCCCCACCCAACCAATCCCAAACTCCCCAGGCCAGCACTGCCTCTATGTCTTCCTTCCTGCACTATTCTGCCTACTAGGCATCACTCTTCCCTGCCCCAATAAACCCCCTGTTGCCAATCATTTTCTATTTATATTATCTTTATTTTGAATTTCAATTGTCCATGTTCTCTTTGTTTATAGTTGGTTTTATTCTTTATTTTCAGCTTATTTCTATAAAATCATATATTTACTATGCCAGGTATCTAGATCCAGAACACAGTTATTTTTAGCACTTAAACACAGCCCCTTGTGAAAATATTAACAACAATTTGGTGATTGGCTAAATTTAAATTAGAAAATTATACAGTAGTTTTAGAATCAATGGCGACAACAAAAATACCTCAGATTTAAACAAAATAATTTTCAGATTTAAACAAAATCCAAGTCTCAGGTTAAAATATATACTCTAATAACAGGGTTTATTGTTGTTAATGGGCAAAATGGGTCAACACAGCAACAAAAAGCTCACACGCAAAGCAAAACCATTCAAAATATAATCCAAAATACATCAATTCACAAACACAATGGTGTGAGTTGATTTTTGGTGTACTTATGTTTACTATGTGAATCAGTGACAAAATACACCCAAGCAAGGTGTGTCAAAACTCAATCCAAAAACGAAACACAATAGCAACTCACAATGTAAACAAAATCACTCACGCAATGTGTGCAATGGATTGTAATCATGAATGATACCAAGGTATCTAAAATAAGACACAAGATCTGAAACATAAATTTTAAAAATATTGTGTTGGGTGTTTGAATTTGGCAGTAAAATCTGGGAAAAGGGATGGAAATTATTTTGGGTATTTTAAAATTGGTGTTGTAAAACCAAAAACAACAAATTAAGAAATGAAAATCTATAATTGGGATATTGGGAGAGAAAAACTCTAATTAAATATCCATATTCAGATAAAAGCAAAAAAATAAGGGATTAACTTAATAAAGTTTTATTTAATATTATATTAAATTCTAAAAATGGAAGAAACACAACAACAGACTACCATTGCACCCGTTGTGCGCCGCAGTTGCGGTCGCCCCGCGGGTCAAAGAATAGACTTAGTACAACACAAGTGCCTACTCAGGAGGAAGGCGGGAGAGGAGAGTTCCACTGTGATGCTGCACTGACACAGCCGGTTCAAAGAGCACAAGTTGCTAGGATGCAGAGCATCAACCCTTGGGTCCCAAAGCTGACCTGGAAGCCAACCAAGATCACCACTACCAAAATGATTAGAAACAAGGAGGTAGAACTTACTTTGTATGTGTTTGATGTTGTGTACCAGAAAGAGTCGGTCCCGCCAGCCATGCTGGAGAAGGTGAAGCCTGTACTTGATACTAGCTATGAGCCCAACGTCAGTGATGGCAATCAGGAGAATGACAAGGAGCCCCAGTTCTACTAAACCAATGAGGGACAGCTGGTGCTAAAGAAAGTTGCAGCCTTCTACAACAAGGTGCCCATGCCTTGCAAGCCTGTCATCAATCAGGATCCTGGCTTGTCTGAACCCACAAAGCCCGCCCAGAAGCGCATCCCCAACATCAAACACATCATCCTGCTTAAGCTAATGCGGTAATTGGGTGACTACAAGGCGGCTGCGGCCCTTGTTGGGGTGGATCCCAAGTACGCCAGCAAGACCTTCAACAAGTTCATTGATACTGGCTGAGTTCTTGCCGCGGAGAAATCCATACACAATTCCACCATGCTCACCAAGGAGCATAAATGAGCAATCTGCCAGTGGATCACCCGGTACTGCCATCTTGAACCGGCAAATATACAGGCTATGGTCAAGTCCGCTTTTGGGATCAAGGCCTCAATTTCCTTTTACTACCATCTGGTCAAGGGAATGCAATTTTCCTGGAAAAAACTCGGGGTATCCCCATACAATTAGAACAGCCCAGCCAATATTGAGAACTGGAAAAACTACGCAGAGGCGTATACTGCCCTCAAAGCCAAGGGGACGGTCAAATTTTACTATATTGACAAATCAGTGTTTGCCTTGTCAATGCGCAATGAGTATGGGTATGTCCCCAGAGGCTCCAATGACGGGGTGGCTTGGCGTGCTGCAGTCCGCGCCACAGCCTATTCAATGGTGGCTCTCCTTGGTCCAAAGGGGGTCAAGCTGTACCAAATGATACTAGGCTCCCACAATAGCCAGACCTCCCTGTCATTTCTTCAATTGGTCCAGGAGCACCTGAGGCGCATGAGCCTGGGCTTCACCAACGTAATTGTGTTGGACAACGTTGGTCTCCACAAGGTGGCTGATATTCTTGAAGAATTTCCATCAATTGACACAAGCATTGCAGTGGGCCCCCAGCGATTAGCCACGGCAAATATGCGCCTTCTCTTCCTCCCTGCCTATTTGCCCTTCCTAAATCCCATTGAGGAAGTCTTTGGGTGGCTCAAGCGAGTTGTCAAGCAAGGAACCCCAACTGGGACTGAGAACCTGTTTGATTTGCTGCAGGCCGGGATCCATACCCTCCCAGCTGAGACCATGGCCAAATTTTATGGCCACACTGATTTGTTCATCCCTGCATGCCTAGCCAAACAGCCAATCAATTAAAGGCTTAGTGTGTCCAATTTTTTTATATTCTCTAATTTATTATTCAACATTTATTAATTATCATTTTATATTTAGATGTTTCTACGCCTGCAATCACATTCAGAAGATCCATCAATAGATGTAAGTTATTATTTATTTTATTGTATATTATTTTACTATGCCATCTAAGGGTATCCCAAACGCTTGATACTGGATTACGCAAACTCATTAATATCACATTTGGAAAATAAATATAATAATCAAAAAAAGTTAATGTAATGTGTTCAAATCAGAAGTAGATTTTATTGAAATATATTATTATGCTTTTACTAAGACCTTCTCTGGGATATATTCTGCAGATCTTGTTTGCTAAAATAAGAATTAGAAAATTTTAGTATAATAAAAATATTATAAATTGCAATGGAATTATTTGGAAGAGAGAATTTATTAAGATCGCCTATAGTGAGTCCTTTGGTATGTACCCACCCCACAATGGAGGTGGCGCACAACCTCCACCGCCACACCGTGGATGGTAGATACACCCTGGTTAAAATATTCTTGCCTGCTGGTAAAAGGGAGTATTGTTAGGTGGGAATGGAGTAGCAGCTTTTCTTGCGGGGCTGCAAACCCAAAGATGCCAGCCAGGACCAAGGCGTCCTGGATGACGTGATCCACCGAGTCGTACCCAGGGGGACCTTCTTCCCATCCAGGAATAGCCTGGCCTTGTCAATCCCCAGAAGGACACAGTCCAGGTCCTCAACCAATGCACCCATCCCAAAGTAAAAGAGGAACCCCAGGTAAACAACAAGGTGAAGCCTTTGCCCAGCAAAGGCTTCTGTAAACTTTCACAGTTTGTTGTATACTGCACTTATTTTTTTCTCATGTTTAGTTTTGCCAAAGGTAAGATCCATAGCTTCTGGGACCCCCGTCTTGTTGGCACTCCAGGCCAGCCCAAGTCTTCCAGGAGGATTTTGGTCTTCTTCATGGCTGTTGCATCTGCAACAGCCAGTTTTTCTACCGCACGCCCAAAGTTCTCCAGCAAGTAGGACAGGGTATGCTCCACCAGGAAGCAGAAGCATTCAGCCGCATGAGCCTGGCCCATCTCCGGTATATTCTTGAATGGGAGCGTCACCAGGATGTCCCAAACAAGCTCAATGGAGTTTACTGTGTAAACTCCACTGAGTGATACTGGGTCCAGGCGGACCAGTTGGGCATCCTTGTAGGCAGTAACTGCCCACTTGGATGCCCCCTCTCCATGTGTAAGCCCAGCCAATGCCTCCTGCAACATCAGAAAAGACCCGTGGATACAGTTTTCAAGCTCCTGTAAGACAGGGGGGACAGGAAAAGCTGCTTGGCTACATGAGTGGTGTAGTTGGCGTAGAATGTGGCAGGGACAAAAGGGACCAGGACCTGGCGGAGTTCACCATTGACTTCTTCTAAAAAAAGGTAAGTATTTGGAAATTTTTATTAATTATTTTTAGGTTACCTTCTGCAGTCTCCTCCTTGCCTGCAGCCTCAGCAGGCTTCACTATTCTCAGTGTAACCAGTTGTGCTGGCTGCTCAGTGTCATTTCTTTGGGTACATTTTGCGGGTCTTAGGTGGGCATACATTTCTGGGTCATCTGTCCAGACAGACGGCGCAGAGAGGGCAAAGGGCTTGAATTGAAGGCCTTCCACAACGTGCTTCTGGACATTTAAAAGTAGCTCAATTGTTGTTTTAGGGGTGTCTGGAATCTTGGCCATGAGTGCTTTGGCGGACACCTTTTCAATTTTGTCCCCTTCAAGGACGGAAGACTTAACTCTTGCTTTGACCTTGCGGTCAATCTCTTTAATTTTGGCAATCACCAAGTCAAGGTCTTTTAGCAGCTTCTCCAATTCTCTCATTTTATTTTTTTACTAACCTTTTCATATGTTTTTATAGCTTTTGCCCCAATAAATTCTGTATTATTTTGATACTGTTGCCTCTTTGTTTATTCCTTTTTGTTTTCCTTTTTATCACATTATCTCATCTTTTTACCCATTGTGTATATGTTTTATGCTCATCTCAATATGTGTTGTTTGCTTTGTGTTGCCATTGATTCCTTGATTACTATATTATTTTTAGCGCTTGATATAGCCCCCTGTGAAAACATTAATAACAATTTGGTGATCAGCTAAATTTGAATTAGAAAATTATAGGTTAACTTTTTTTAGATAAAGTTGTTACTGATCCAAATTCAAAACCTTAATGATAAACTTTAAGCCAATCAGGAGCCAAGTGATAAAGTGATTGTTGTGACATAAAGGGTTATTCAATAATTCTTTGATGCATGTGCGCTAATTAATATGATTGGCTGGATTTTTAGCCATTGTACGCCATTGCTGCTGTGGCAAGTTGTTGATGGACTAGTGCTAACCCAGTAGCTGATTGGGCACTAGTCCATCAACAACTTGCCACAGCGGCAATGGCGTACAATGGCAAAACATCCAGCCAATATATTAATTAGCTCACATGAATCAAAGAATTATTGAATAACCCTTTATGTCACAACAATCACTTTATCACTTGGCTCCTGATTGGCTTAAAGTTTATCATTAAGGTTTTGAATTTGGATCAGTAACAACTTTATCTAAACACAATTAATCTATAATTTTCTAATTTAAATTTAGCTGATCATCAAATTGTTGTTAATATTTTCACAAGGGGCTGTGCAAAGTAGCAAAAATAATATGGCAATTAAGGAAACAATGTCAGCACAAAGCAAACAACATATATTGAGTTAAGCGTAAAACATATACACAATGAGTAAAAAATGGAACAATGTAGTAAATGGGAAAACAAACAGGAATAAACAAAGAGGCAATGACATCAGAATAATACAGATTTTTTTGGTTGAAAGCTATAAAATATATGGAAAGTTTATTAAAAAATCATATGAGAGAATTGGAGAAGCTGCTGAAGGACCTTGACTTGGCAATTGCAAAAATAAATGACATTGACCGCAAGGTCAATGCAAAACCCAAGGCTGCCGTCCTTACTGGGGACAAAATTGGCAAGGTTTCTGCCAAAGCACTTATGGCCAAGATGCCAGACACCCCTAGAATAGAAATTTAGCGTCTTCTCAACATTCAAAAAACTGTAGTTGAGGGCCTGCAATTTAAGTCCTTTTTCCCTCTCTGCGCTGTCTGCCTGGGTCAACAACCCTGAGATGTATGCCCACCTCAAACCTGCAAAGCGCACAAGAACTGAGGATACAGCACTGCCTGCTCAACTGCTTGCACCAAGAATGGCCAAGCTGGCTGAGGCTGCGGGAAAAGAAGAAACACGCAAAGGTAACCTAATAATATTGATTGATTTATATTTTAAAATACTTACCTTTTTTTAGAAAACATAAACAGTGAAATCCGCCGGGTCCTGGTCCACTTAGTTCCTGCCACATTCTACTCAAACTGCACCAATCATATGGCAAGGCAGCTGTTTTTGTCCCCCTTGTCTTGCAGGAGCTTGAAGACAGAATTCATAGGTCTTTCCAAATGACAAGGGAAGTGCTAGACGGGCTAACGCAATCTGAGGGGGCATCTGAGTGGTAAGTTACTGCCTACAAGGATGTCCAACTGGTCCGCCTGGACCCAGTGGTTCTCAGTGGAGTTTACTGTGTAAACTCCAAAGTGCTTGTTTGGGAAGTCCTGGAGATGCTTCCATTCAAGAACATACCAGAGATGGGCTGGGCCCATGCGGCTGCTTTCTTCTGCTTCCCCCTGGAGCATACACTTCTTTACCTATTGGAAAACTTTGGGCACAAGGTGTTGAAATTGGCTGTTGCAGACGCAACAGTTGTAAAGAAGACCAAAATCCTCCTTGCCAACTTTGGGCTGGCATGGAGTGGCAACAAGACAGGGGTTCCTCTGGCAATGGATCTCACATTTGCTAAAACAAAACATGAGAAGAAGATTATTATTGTGAACAATAAGCTGCAAGTTTACTGAAGCCTTTGCTGGGAAAAGGCATCACCTTGTGGTTCACTTGGGGTTCCTCTTTTACTTCATGATGGGTGCAAACGTCAAGGACCTGGACGGGGTCCTTCTTGGGATCAACAAGGCCAGGCTCTCCCTGGATGAGAAGAAGGTCCCCCCGGATACAACTCGGTTGACCATGTGATCCAGGACGCCCTGGTCCTGGCTGGAATTTACAGTTATGAAGCCCTGTCAAAGAAGCTGCTTCACTCCCACCTGACTGTACTCCCTTTTACCAGCTTCTGTGAATATTTTAATCAGGGTGTATCCACTGTCTACGGTGTGGCAGTAGAGGTTGTGCGCCACCTCCATTGCGGGGTGGGTACATACCAAAGGACTCACTATAGGCACACACAATAAAAATATGATTCCAATAAATTTTATTACAATTTATATTATTTTTATTATAATAAATTTTTATTTAATAAATTTTTATTTTTCTTATTTTAGCAAACAAGTTTTGCAAAATAAATCCTGGAGAAAGTTTTCATAAAAGCAAAATAATATATATTAATAAAATTACTTCTATTGTGTACACTTTACATTTAACTTTTTTATTTGATTTTTATATTTATTTGTCAAAAGTGATATAAATATATTTGTGTAATCCAGTATCAAGTGTTTAGATATCCTCAGATGCCATAATAATAAAAATTAATATAAAATAAATGCATTACAAACCTTCATTGATGGATCTTCTGAATGTAATTGTGGGCTTAGAAGCTTCTAAATATAAAATAATAATTTATAAATGTTAAATAATAAATTATAGAATATAGAATATAAAAAAGTCAGACACCCTAAGCCTTTAATTGATTGGCTGTTTGGCAAGGCAAACAGGGATGAACAAATAAGCATGGCCATAGAATTTGGCCACGGTCTCAGCTGGGAGGGTGTAGATCCTGGCCTGCAGCAAATCAAACAGGTTCTCAGTCCCAGTTGGGGTTCCTTGCTTGACAACTCGCTTGAGCCACCCAAAGACTTCCTCAATGGAATTTAGGAAGGGCAAATAGGCAGGGAGGAAGAGAAGGCGCAAATTTGCTGTGGCCAATTGCTGGGGGCCCGCTGCAATGCTGGTGTCAATCATTGGGAATTCCTTGAGAATATCAGCCACCTTATGGAGACCAACATTGTCCAGCACAATTACGTTGGTGAAGTCCAGGCTTGTGTGTCTCAGGTGCTCCTGGACCAATCAGAGAAATTCTAGAGAGGTATGGCTGTTGTGAGATCATAATATCATTTGATAAAGCTCAATCCCCTTTGGACTGAGGAGAGCAACCATCAAATAGGCTGTGGCGCAGACTGCAGCATGCCAAGCAACCCCGTCATTTGAGCCTTTGGGGACATAGCCATATGAATTGCACCTAGACAAGGCAAATGCTGATTTGTCAATATAGTAAAATTAAACTGTCCCCTTGGCTTTGAGGGAAGTGTATGCCTCAGTGTATTTTTTCCAGGGTTTGACATTGGTTGGGCTGTTTCTATTATAGGGAGATACCCTCAAGCTTTTTCCAGGAAAAGCACATTCCCTTCACCAGATGATAGTAAAAGGAAATTGAGGCCTCAACCTCAAAAGTAGATTTAACCATGACCTGTATATTTGCCTGTTTAAGATAGAAATCTTGGGTTATCAACTGGCAGATTGCCCATTTGTGCTCCTTGGTGAGCATGGTGAACACATGCAGGGATTTATCCGCGGCAAGGACATGGCCAGTATTAATGAACTTATTGAAGGTCTTTTGGGCATACTTGGGATTCACCCCAACAAGAGCCACAGCCGCCTTGTAGTCACCAGATTCCTGCATGAGCCAGAGAAGGATGATCCACTTGATATCAGGAATGCGCTTCTGGGCAGGCTTAGTGGGCTCAGATGAACTGGGATCCTGGTTGGTGCCAGGCTTGCCAGGCAAGGGTACCTAGTCTTAGAAGACTGCTCCTTTTTAACACCAGCTGTCCCTCATCAGTTCTGTAGAAATCAAGCTCCTTGTCCTCTTCCTGATTGCCATCACTGACGTAAGGCTCATAGCTAGTGTCAAGTACAGGCTTAACTTTCTCCAGCATGGCTGATGGGACCAAATCCTGGTGGTACACAGTGTCAAAAACATACAAAGTAAGTTATTCCTCCTTTTTTCTAACCATTTTGGTAGTGTTAACCTTGGTGGGCTTCTGGGTCAGCTTGGGGACCCAGGCTTGGTGCTCTGCACCCTAGAAGATTGTGCTCCTTGAACCAGATGTGTCAGTGCAGCGTCACTATTGAACTCTCCTCTCCTGTCTCCTTCCTGAGTAGGCCTTGGGTTGACTAACTCTGTTCTTTGACCTGTGGGGGCAACTGCAACTGCAGCGCACAACAGGTGCATTGTCACTCTGTTGTTGTGTACCTTCCATTTTAAAATTAAATAAAATACTAAATAAAATTCAATTAAGTTACACCCTGGTTTTAAATTTTGCTTTTTATCTGAATATGGTGATTTAATTAGAGTTTTACCCATCCAATATCCTGATTAAATATTTTTAGTTTCTTAATTGGTTGTTTTTGGGTTTACAAACCCATTTAAGAATACCCAAAAAAATTCCATCCAATTTCCCAGATTTTACTACCAAATTCAAACACCCATCACAATGTTTTTAAAATTTGTGTTTCAGATTTTGTGCCCTATTTTAGATAACTTGGTATCATTCTTGATTACAATTCATTGCACACAACATTTGAGTGATTTTGTTTACATAGTGAGTTGCTATTGTGTTTTGGTTTTGGGTTAAGTTTTGACTCACTGCGCTTGGGTGTATTTTGTCACTGATTCACATAGTAAGTATATGTACACCAAAAGTCAACTCACGTCATTTTGTTTGTGAATCAATGCATTTTAGATTGTATTTTTAATAGTCTTGCTTGGCGTGTGAGTACTTCTTTGCTGTGTTGACCCATTTTGCCCATTAACACCAAAAATCCCTGTTAACAGAGTGTATATTTTAAGCTGATGGTTGGACTTTGCTTAAATCTGAAATCATTTTTTTAAATCTGAGGTATTTTTGGCTGTTGCCATAGCTTTTAAAACTACTGTATATTAAAAGTGTCTTTTTAATTGCTGTGTTACAGGGAGATAGTACTATCAAAGTGGTGTTAATTTGAGTTGATTTATTATATGTGATCATAAATTAATATCATGCTTTATTCCCAGTTAATAAGAGAAAGGCTTGGTTTTATCACATAAAAATATAATTTATTATTTGTGTCACAGCTCATACCAGAGTCCAACTAGACTCCCACAGGGGAGGCGGCCGGGCCTGGAAGGCCATGTACACAATAGGCACAATTTGGACTAGGCAGTTAACTTCAGTAGCTAGGGGGCGCCAACTCCTAGTATGGGGCACAAAATGGTCAGCCAGCCCCAATACTGTGATGTAAACAAACCCCAACTTACTGAAGACTTGGGCAGGAGGCAATTGGGTAGGGGGAGCAGTAGGAATCTCCTTCATAGCAGGCGGGAGATCCAGATGATGGGGGTGAAAGTACTCCAAGTCAAGAGTTCAGGGTGGATTGACTGAGGTAGCAGGTGTCAAAACAGCAGGCTCAACCCGCCAGCAAGGTTCCAAACAAGCAGGTTTGTGACCTGCAATCCAATTACCCAGCCACTTGAAGCCAGACTAGGAAGTCAACTTGAATTACCAAATCCAATAACATGAACAGATGCTTATCCTTCACAGTGGATACCTTGTTTTGGCGCTTGACTCGTTACCGGGATCAAGCCACCCCCTTTACCATCCAGCAGTGTGATCATCACAATCATGTTCCTGTTATCCTTGATTCACATTAACTATATAATCACTATCTCTCAAGAAAGATTATTATCTAGCTTCTAAATATTCTTCCCCTTGTAACTCTTCTAAAACAGCACAGTTACAACATTGGTAGCACAGGTAGGTTCTCCATCCTACCTTATCTTGAAAAATTCCGCCTGTTGCCCACACACGCCGCAGCCAACAAATCCTCAAAAGAATTATGTCTAGCCTCCTGCCTGACTGGACCCCGTACACCCCTGGTACCAAGATACCTGACAGCTTTGTCCTGTACCAGAACACGTGGTCTCACTACCTGCCTTCAACGCCATGTCTGCACAAGGGCTCTTCCAGACCCACTATTCTATTCTGAGACCAACCAACAAAAACACCATGCCCGCCTACGTAGCCCAAAGACTGCAAAGTGCTGCCTTGGAACCTTTTGCCGTGGCCAACAACAACAACACTGCCACATGGACCCAGTCCGCCCAGAGTAAGCTGGTCCAGATGGAATGTCCACAGAAATTTAGGATTACAGAAATCTCCATCTGCCTGACCCACAACGCTGGCACCTGGTGTGACAAGTGGCACAAGGAACACGCCAACAAGAACTGGGACACTTTCAAGTAAGATTTCCTGGCAAGATTTATGCTTAAGGATACAGCGCTCATGATCATGATGAGGAGCGCCCTTTGGGGAATCTTCAAATATGAAATTAAGAAAGAAGAGAAGTATATTTCATTGGATAATACTTTAGACTTATATAGACTTGACTGTGACGGGGATTTAGTTGGATCAAACCTAGGGGTTGGTCATGTGCAAGATGGGTTTGAGCCACTGAATACTTGGACATTCATGTGATATTGCTTAGTTACCATTCTTGGTAGGTCAAACAGTATATTGGAAGGGCACCAAATTGGGCAATGGCAGGATGTTAAGTAGGTTGGTGATAGCCAGAATGCTTTACATCCAGACCCTTGACACACACCCCTTAAGGGGTTACTCTGGTGCATCAGGAAGGGACTTTGTTTTCACGGCTGCTGCCTGATGCTCCTGGAGCTGTTTACTAGTTGGAACCAGTCTGGTTGAGTGTTCTCCTTTACTGAGGCAAAAGTGGGTTCTGTGGTATTTCTTGACAATTGGGGTTTTGGCACCTTGGAATTTTACTAGATAGGTGTTTCTGTCTGGTCTGTGCTTGATGATTCTTCCTGGTCCCCTATGTACTGAGTCTAGTTTCTTTCTGTTGCCAGCTAGAACCCAGACGGGGGAGTTGATGGGAAGTGGTTCCTCTGTGGAGGTTACCTTTTGTGTTTTGAGCCTCTTTATTTCTGCTATTTTAGCTTTGAGGCATATTTGTTGTAGATTTGGTACTTTTTCTACTGTGGGGGGGGGTTTCCCAGGGGGATCTTTATGTATGGCTTCTTGTTGCGGGTAATTATTTCTGGTTTGTATCCGTAGGTTAGCTCAAACAGTGAATAGCCTGTTCCTTGATTGGTGCGGACCTGGGATACTAGCAATGCATGTTTCACGTATAATGGCCATGTGTCCTTGGCTTTGCCATCCATTATTTTCTCTAGGGTCCTGATAAGGCTGCCGTTGAGGCGTTCCACTCTGCTGTTGGCCTGTGGCCTGTATGGAGAGGTTGTGGAGTGTTTAATGTTTTTGGATTTTAAGTTGTTATTTACTACGTGACCTGATAACTCAGTTGCTCCATCAGTTATGATGTAGTCTGGAGTGCCATAGTTGGCTATGATTGCTTTTTTTAATGAAACGGTTGATGGTTTCTGCTTTATGGTCCTTTGTTGCTCAGCAGATGGGCCAGTGTATAGCAAAGTCAATAGCTACAATTAAGAAACGTTGGTTTGTTTTTGTTTCTGGGAAGGGGATCACTAAATCCAGTCCCCAAACCTTGAATGGTTCAGGGTCTGGTACTGGGTTGACCATTGGCTGTGTAGCCTTGATGCTGGTGTATTTCTTGCATAATATGCACTTTTTCAGAACATCAACTATATTCTGTTTGAGGTTGGGCCACCATGCTATCTCTTTTAATGTGAATTATAGGTTGTTAGCCTTTGTATGTCCTAGTAGGCGGTGATGTCTTAGTTTGGTGTCAACTCTTTTTGCAAGTGGGATGTATGGGACATGTTTGTTGTTAATGATTTGGTATATAGTGCTATTTAATACATGGAAATACTTTTTGTTCCTTACTAATGTATTGTGGGTCAGTTGATGTGTTGAGGGGTCTTTCCCTTTGGTTTTATACTCAGTGTTGTACAGGTTTGGCCAGTCAGGGTCCAGGTGGTCAGGGTAATCCTCTCTAGGCTGACATAGTCTAGAGAGAGCATCAGCTGTGACCAGCTCTGCCCCCTTTTTGTATTGGATGTCCAAATTGAGCTGCTCTAGCAGGGACATCCATTTGGCTTGTCTCCATGCAAGTGTGTTCTGAGTTTTGAAATATATTAAGGATATATGGTCAGTTAGTACTCAGACGTTTAAATGTCCTTCTAAGTAACATCTCTATTTCTTGAATGTGTGGTATATTGCTAGCAATTATTTATCGTGTATTGGGTATCTCTGCTCAGTATTAGTTAGTTTACTGCTTTTGTAACATACTGGCAGGAAGTCTTGCTGCCCTGGCTGGCGGATGTGCAGGACTGCGCCAATGGCAGTGTCACTAGCATCTGACTCAAGCTTGTAGCACCCGCTATTATTAGGGTATTGCAAGATTGGTGCTTCAATCAAAGCTTGTTTTAATAATTGGAAATTCTTGTCATATTCTGGTGTCCAGATGAATTTCTTTTTGGCATTACCCTTGGTTAAGTCATTGATTGGTGAGGTGAGTTTCTTGCAGTCTTTGATTTATTTCCTTAGGTAAGCTACCATACCAAGAAAGCATCTAACTTGTTTAACAGAGGTGGAGCATTGCATGTTATTTATGGCTTTTATTTTTTCTGTATCTGCTTTGATGCCACCGTCAGAGACAATGTGGCCCAAGAACAGGAGTTCCTTTTCCATAGATTAGCACTTACTTGGTTTTGCATAAAGTTTGTGCTTTGCGAGTCAATTGAGTGTCTTGCAGACATGTGTGAGGTGTTCCTCTTTTGTTTTTGAGAATATGATGATATTGTCAAGGTAGCATAATGTATTTGAGAGACTGTTTAGTGCTTGATTCATCATGTTAACAAAAGTTGCGGGAGCGTTGGTCATCCCAAAGTTCATTTATTCAAGTTGCCCAGACATTTCTGACTGGTACAACGGGCCCATAGGGCCATAAAGGAATGATCAAAAGTCTCGTATACAATAATAAAAAAAGAAAAATAAAGAGGGGGCAAGGAAACCTGCAGGGCAGGAGAAAAACCTTGGGTGAAGGAGGAAGTTGTGAAGTAGAAGAGTGCTTTGAGCTATATATTCCACGCTGGGGATAATATAACTTTTAGGATTTTGGATGGTGGGTGCTGTCAGTCCAGATTAAAATGTTATTGATCCCAGAAAAAACCGGGCCAGACAAAAATTTGGGCCTTTGGCCCGCGTTTTTTTGTTGCTTGAATACATCTGTTGTGTGGCCAGTGATGTGTGTGTGATTTTGAAGGGGAAAGATTTGGGTTAGAACCCCATTTTTTGGCCCTAATGACTAGGAACATGAGTTGAAACTTGGCAGAAGATCCAATTGAAATGTGCTGATCCGGAACAATCCGGGCTAAAATTCCTTGGGCTGTCTGCCTGTTTTTTTGTTGAGCAGACTTTTACACATTTTGTGTGGCTAAATCTGTGTGCAGCTATGGTTTCAGGGACAATGCCTAGGGTTAGCGCCCTCAAAATGGTGGGATGTAAGCTCTAGGGCTGGTGTGTTGTGGAGTGGTAGATCAAGGGGCTAGTAACTGATCCAAATTAACCCGGGCCATTAGCCCTTTGGGCCTTCCGCCCGGATTTTTTTGTTGGAGGGCTGAGCCTGTTACGGGATGATCCATTATGTTTGTGGCTGAGATATGGTGCGGAATTGCAAGGCTGTGCCCACAGTGCAACTGGTAGCTCACACATGAGTACCAGTCTGCGGAAAATGTGGCTTTCACATTTTGTTAATTGCTAGGCCACATTTTAGAATTGCTGACCCGCCTTGGATTATGTGGCGTTATTTGGTATAGATATAAAGGGTCTGATGGTGGAATGTGTTGTTCAATGGGAGCAAATAAGGTTCATTTTTGCGGGCTGTGTTTATCCAGAAACTGTGGTCCTTTGGCTTGGGTTTTTTTGGTACCCAATAACTTCCATGCTTGCCTGCTGCTATGGTGAACTCTGTTAATCCAGATGTAGCTTCTTATGGTCCATTATTATCTGGGAGAGGCAAGGTCATAAATTGGCCTTGCTCAAAGCAGTTATTAGCACGTCTGGGCCAATTGGTACTGCTTTGAGGTTGCAGGAAATCATATTCTTTCCTGGGACTAGGGCCAGAAGTCCTGCAGTGGAGTTTGTCCCATTAGTGGGTTCCATCAGCCACTATACATTAGTGACCCCACCAAAAGTAGGGCCACTGCTGTCATTGGCTGCTGTATCCTTGGCTTTTTTGGGTGCTTTGGACTGTTTGGGATCCCCTGCTGTGTAAGGGGATAGCTTAGTTACTGCAGCAAGTTTGGTTTGGACCTTGTGTCTTGGTCTTCCATTATCCTGTGAATAAGGTCCCTGCTCCTGATTGGGTGTATCCTGGGTTTGGGCCTGAAGCAAATTCTCTTGGGCCATTGCATTGTGGTGAATATCCAATAAAACTCAGGCCGGGTTGGCCATTGATTCCTGCACTGCCAGTTCTGTAATTTCCATTTGTTCATCAACCACATTGTCATGAACTTCCTGGGTCTCATGTGCAGACGTTTTCATGGGTTGAGGTGCCTCCTCTTGGGCACATTCTGTCTCCTTGATTGGTTGAGGCTGAGACAAATTTTGAGCCTTTGCATGAGCCTTTTTCTGGCGGGATTTGATTGGTTTTACAACTTCATACTCAGCCATGGTGTCCCAGGCCAAGGCTACAAGAGCATTGGATTGGGACCCAGTTGGTTCACTATTCTGGTGCTCCTTGGTGGTGTCTTGTTCTGCGGCCCAGACTCCTGCTATGGTTGTAGGGCAAAGGGCCTCTCTGTGGCCAAGGGCTGAGCACAGCGGACAGATGGGCAGAGTTTGCTCAGGGAATACCCTGAACTTGCTACTAAGGATGTCATCCTTATTGAGAATAGTTGTGCAACAGGGAATGGATGACAAGCTGTCATCTGCAAGGGGTTTAATCTTGGCCATGGCTTTTGGTGTGGTCAGGTGGCCCATGAAAGGATTCTTGAGCAGTTCAAACTGCACTATTTCTCCATACTTGGCCAGCCCTTCCTTGAGCTGGGATTCAACCTCCCCTCTGGGTATGTCTAATGGCAAGGCCTTAAAGGACATAAAGAGGGTGGTATCTTGATTGAACCAGGTGCGGGTGGTTGGTAGGACTTTCTGGGTTTCTTACCCTTGGGGTCAGTGATCTCAAGAGTGAAGGTTTCCTCAGCTGCCTGATCAGCATCTGCTTTACAGAGAAAGCCAAGATCAAAGAAGTCCTTCATTGAGTTTTGGTGAAGTGCCACAGCTTTGGGATATTCTATGGCAACTGCTTTTTCTGTCTCCTGGAACTGAGTAGAATCACCTCCAAAGTTGACTCTAATCCCATGGGGCACAGGGGACTTGGGGAGGGCTCTGGTAATAACTTGGAACCAGCATTCAGAGGTCACAAACTTCATCCATCCTTCTGATGAAACAAATGGTCCCTTCTTGGTGGTTCTTGTAGGGCTCACCAGTTGGCCCTTGACAGGGCGCTTCTGGCCCTGGACCACCTTGGCCCAGGATCTGGAGTTGTTGTTAGTCATACCTTTCTTACCTATAATAAAAGCCTATAGTAAACTTAGAATCTTATGTGCTTTGATTGCTTTATTAATGCTTAGATTCCAAAAAGTGGAGCTAAGCTGTGAAAGAAAGGTGTTGTCATCCCAAAGTTCATTACTCTACATTAAAAGGATCCAAATTGTGTATGGAACACAGTTTTTGGTATGTTCTTTTCCTTTATTTCAACTTGATTGTAACCTGAGGTGAGGTTGATTTTAGAGAAAAATTTGGCTCCTGAGAGTCTTGCAAACAGATCATCTATGAGTGTAAGGGGATATTTATTATTTACTGTGCTTGCATTTAGTGCTCTGTATTCAGTTACTAGATGCAGAGTGCCTTCCTTTTTCTTTACAAAAAACACTGCTGCCCCCCACGGAGATTCTGATGGGTGGATGAAGCCTTCAGCTAAGTTATCCTCAGATGGGTTTTGAGGGTTTGTGTCTCCATGGGAAAGAGTCTGTAGAGGGGTGCAGGTTTGGGCATGGCTTTACATAGGTCAATTCCATGTTTGACCTCTTGTTCATGGGGGTAACTCTGTGAGTTCTTCCTTGAATACATGGGTGTATTCATTTAGGAGTGCCGCAAGTTCTGGGAATTGGATCTTGGTTGTTTGCATGTAATTGAATTCAGTGTACCTCATTATGTGGAAGGTACTGTTTTTGGTTAGATGTTATGAGTCATCTTGGTTTATGACTTGGACAAATACTGTATCTCTTAGAATGAGGTCATTGGGTTCTTTGAGGATGTTAAAATTGACTCCATTGTGTTTGATGGCCATGGTCTTTGTTTTCCAATATACGCTGG
The DNA here is from genome assembly GCA_014839935.2 of Entomophthora muscae. Classification (NCBI taxonomy): domain Eukaryota; kingdom Fungi; phylum Entomophthoromycota; class Entomophthoromycetes; order Entomophthorales; family Entomophthoraceae; genus Entomophthora; species Entomophthora muscae. Next base: position 270,232 of record QTSX02000771.1, on the reverse strand, counting down.
GGTTCACTCAGGTGAACCAGTCCATGCCTGCTACAATGTTGTAGTTTATGTTGTTCATGACAAGTCCTTTGATGGACGTTTGTATGCCTTGGAGGTCAATTATAAAGGGATTTGTTTTGCCTTTGAGTAGAACATTTGATTTATCTACCATTTTGGTGTATTTGAAGAGGGATTTGACAGCTGGTATTTTGTACTTGGTTACAAATGGTTTGCTAACCATAGTGTGTTGTGCACCAGATTTGAATAAAATTTTATGTGGTTGTGATTTGTAAGTGCATGGATAGACAAGAAGTTATGAGCAATCTTTAATTTTTATATTCATAAAAATAGAAGATAGTGGGACACATGGGATGCAAACAGCAAATTTTGTGCCTTGGTACAGTTTCTTGTCAAGTTGGAGGGAGAAAGGGGCACTTAATCCTGTTCCCCCTCCTCTTTTCCCTATTCCTCTGTTTTGAGACCTTCAAGGTCAGAGAATGTGGGGTTAGATTCATAGTGGGTTGCTATTTCAGCATTGTTTACTTTGGTGGTGTCTTCTTTCTTGGGACAGGAGCAGTTTGTGCTTTGGCTGTGATTGCCATTGTTGCAATTGGCGTTGCCGTTGTTATGGTTGGTATTCTAGAGTTTATTGCCATTGGATTATTCTCTGCCATTGCTGTTTGAGGAGTGGTTGCTGTTGTGTGCAGCATATTCCATGTTTGCACGTTTTCTGCATGCTTGACTTCTGCAATGAGCGCAGGCATGGAGGTGTTGGCCTCTGGACAGATGAGGGCAGCAACAGAGGGTTTACATTCTGTTGATGAATGAGGCGCTGGCGTGTATGTTGTCAGATTGTGCTGGGTTTTGGATTTTGCAATGTATTTCCTCAAATTCATTGGCATAAGCTGTGATAGTGGTCTTCTGAGGAAGATCACTGAGCTTTATTGCAATATCTTGGAGGGATTTGGTGACGGGGAAATTGTGAGTGATTTCCAGTTTGAACTCTTCCCAGTTGTCAAGCTGGTTGTCAGTTTGTGAGACAACCCAGGTAGCAAACCAGTTAGCTGCGGCCTTGTACAGGCGCTTGCTGGCTTCCTGGACCCATTTCTCATGGGGGATGCGGCTGTAGAAGAGTTTAGCAGCTGAGTGGTCTAGCCATTTGATGATGTTTTCTTTGTTTTTACCAAAGAACTTGTTGATACCAATGTATTTGGTGTTGGTAACTTCACCTGTGATAGGTGGTTGTGCGTTTGTTTGTGGTTGAAGAGAGCAACTGTATTGAATTATCTTGGTGCATGCTTTGGGCATGACCAGACCTTCAAATATGGTGCATCCACTAGGTATATCTTTGTTAATGTTGTGGGCGCAGAAGTACCTTTTCCAGGTCTCCTGGGAAGTGGCCTGGTTGAGTAAGTGAGCAAAGGTAGGCAGGTTTTGGTCAGTCATTTTCTCTTTCATGGGCGTGGTTGAAAAACCGTAGCTTCTACCAGTGATGAGGAGCGCCTTTTGGGGAAGCTTCAAATATGTAATTAAGAAAGAAGAGAAGTATATTTTATTGAATAATACTTTAGACTTATATAGATTTGACTGTGGTGTGGATTTAGTTGGATTAAACCTAGGGGTTGGTCATGTGCAAGATGAGTTAAAGCCACTGGATACTTGGACAGTCATGTGATATTGCTTGGTTACCATTCTCAGTATATCAAACGGTATATTGGAAGGTCACTAAATCAGGCAATGGCTGGATGTTAATTAGGTTGGCGTTATCCGGAATACTTGTACATCCAGACCCTTGACAATCATACGCCAAGTAAAGAACCTAACCCAGACAGGCACTGTGAAGGAACTCACCCGCGCCTATGAGGAACTCCAGCTTTGTATACCTTCTGACATGGCCTTTGAAACTTCAGCCACATACCTCATGTACTATGGCACCCTCAAGTTGCATGTGATGAGACACATGAACCTGGACCAAGTGACTAATCTACAAAACCTGTACTGCAAAGCGGAGAAAGCAGAACAAACCTCCAACGCCTTCCATAAGGCAAAAACGGGAAAACAAGAGAGACCCAAGGACTCCCACACAGGCTGGCGCTCCACTCAATCACCCCCTGGAAACAATGGGAATAACACCAACCATAAACCCACAAGCTCAAATGGACATGGAAATGGAAACAATGGCCAGTCAAATTGTACCCATTTCCATATCACTGCCACACAAGGCAACCATGATGAGGGAAAAGCCCGGGGAGAGCATTAAGCAAGCCAAGCTCTCCCCACACAACTCCCAACTTGCTCAATGATGAGTACTGACCCAAGGACGTGGAACAATTTCCAATGATCCAAGTACCCTCTGAGGACCTAGTACTGTACACCATTGCCAGACATCCCAATAAACTGATGTCCTATCCTTTCCGTTTTTGCAGTTACACAGGCTCAGCTCTCCTGGATTTGGGTGAAGATCAAACCCTATTTAACAGCATTTTTTTAGATAAGTTCAAGCTAACCAATAATCCTTCATGGATTAAAAACGTGGTTCTGGCTGATGAACACTACATTGCTGTGACAAGGGAAACACTCCCTTCTCTGTCATGCTTGAGAACCTCCACTCCACCATCCAAGGTCCTGTCATTGACTTTCCAAGGTTTGACATTGTACTGGGTTTGGATTGGTTACAGAAGAAAAATCCTTGCGTAGACTGGGCAATCTCAGTGTTGACCATCAAGCGTAAAGGTGTCAATCACCAGATCTACCTTGACTCAGTGGACCAACTCTTACGCAACCACGTCTTTGTGCGCATCACAGAGACCCTGGATGAAAAGAAAAACCTGAAGGCAATTGACTGGGACTCCTGCCAGTACAAGATCATACACTTCAAAGATCACCAGGACACCTCCACACCTCAGTATTTCAAAATTGTGGCCTGCCATCCAGAAATCTTCAAAGAAGCGCTACCTGGGCTGCCCCCTGAGAAACACATCCAACACTCCATCCAACTCAAAGGGGCTATCCCCAAAGCACACCCTATCTACAGGCTGACCCCAAACAAGGACAATGCCCTACACGCCTATCTCAAGGAGGTGTTGGAGAAAGGACTTATCTGGCCCTCAAAGTCTCCTTTTGGGGCCGCAGTGTTCTTCATGGCCAAAAAGGATGGTACCTTACGTCTGGTCACAGACTACCGAGCCCTAAACAAAGTTATCATCAAGAATTGTTATCCACTACCACTGATTGAAAATCTCTTTTATGCCTTGGGAGGAGACACAGTCTTCTCCAAGATTGATCTGACTGCAGGCTACAACCAGATTTTTATTAAGGAGGAAGACATCCCCAAGACAGCCTTCCATACTAAATATGGCTCATACAAATGTGTGGTGCTCACTTTGGCATGACAAACACCCCGTCCACCTTTGTGAACTTCATGAACAAAGTATTTGCGCCACACATAGGCAGGCATGCCCTAGTCTACCTAGACAACATCATTGTCTACAGCCCTTTGGTGAAACAGCACCACAAAGATCTAGAGGCAGTCTTTGCTACCTTGGCACAACACAAACTGTTGGCCAAACCCTCCAAGTGACAATTTCTCCGCAAGCAATTACCCTTCCTGGTACACATAGTCTCAAAGGATGGTATCAAACCCAATAGTCAAAAGATACAGATCATATGCAAGATACCGCCACCCAAAGATAAGTAGGAACTCCACACCTTCTTAGGGATGGTGGCCTATGTACGCCGCTTCATACCCAACTGTGGCGTTTTGACTGCCCCCTTATCCGCCATAACAGGTGCCAAATCCAAGTTTGTGTGGACCCCCCAACGTGACCTCTGTTTTAGATGCCTCAAGGAGAAGCTCACAATAGCTCCTATCCTACAATACCCCAAACGTGATAGGTAATATCAAATGGAAACCAACGCCTCAGATACATCCATTGGCGGAGTACTGTGAATCAAAAATAATGATGGTGAATTCCTGCCTGTAGCTTATGAATCACAAAAGTTGACAGATGACAAGTGTCACTATCCTATTCATGACAAGGAACTACTGGCCATCATACACTGTCTAGTCAAATGGTGTTGCTATCTAGAATGGCAGGAATAATTCACAGCATTAACCGACCACAAGTCGCTCATATATTTCAAAACCCAAGTGAATCTATCTTGCCGCCAAGCCGCTGGATGGAGCTCTTGGAGAGATTCAATATGCTCATACAGTACAGACCTTTCCCAAGATTGCCATGGCAGACGCCCTCTCACACCTATATGTCTGTGTCACAAGAAGGGAAAATGGGCTTGACCCAGACTGGCCTCTCTTGGTACTACAAAAAAAGGACAAGGGTTTTCCCCCTGGTACAGCCAAAATAACAAAAGAGACAGTTATCAAAAACAAACACCTATTTGCAGATGTGTACGGGACTCTGCACAGAAAAATGTCCAATGGGACTACCATTCCCTATATCCCCATGCACCAGCAAGTAGACACCATCATATGCTATCACAGAGACCTTGGATACACCAAAGGCCAAAACCTATATGAGTTCCTTAAGCATAAGGCCTTGTGGACAACCCTATATTGTAACGTTCAGGAAGTCCTAGACCAATGTGAGGTATGCAAAAAGTTTGCCAAGAGAGAAACCCCTCAAAAGTTAGTACTATTCATCCATACACAACTACCCTTCAAGGTATGGGCCTTCAATGTTGTTGGCCCCATGCCAGGGAAACACAATGATAAGAAATACAGCATTCCCACCATAGACTTTGCTACAAGATGGCCAGTAGCCCAAGCAGGGAGGGCACACACTGGCAACAACGTGCAACAATTTATTGGAAAGGAGATAATCAGCAAGTTTGGAAAGCCAGAACTCCTGATAACCAATGGAGGGAAAGAATTGACCTCCAAAAACACCAACGTATACCTTGCTAAAAATGGGATCAAACATACCGTGACAACACCATACCACCCACTGTCAGAAAGCCAGTTGTAGGTAGAGGCATTGGGTGGCTCAGGGTGAGGTGCGGCCAAGCCGGCGGGTAGGGCCCACCATAGAATGGGTGCTAACTTGATAATATAAGATACAGATTGCCCAAGTAAGGACCAGGGTCCGGAGTTGGGGACCACGGAATCTGCCAAACCTGTCAAAGTAATGTAGAGTACTCCAAACAGTTGGGTAGAGGTGGTCTTGGCTGCGGCGGTAGGTTCCAGCAGGCAGTCTGGTTGTGGGGTTAAGGGAGGAGTCATAGGAACAAAGTAGGCAGGCAGATAATTGTACTTGTCTTTGAACAATCTTGGCGGCCTTTTGTATCACTTTCCTTTGTGTCCTATGTATTTGGTTTCTCTAGTCCTGGCCAAGGGGTCAGCAATGAGGATGGTCTCTAAGCCGTACTCTGAATAGGCCAGGTTGGGGGTATTCAGTAAAGTGCACAGGTCCAAAGGGGGCTCCCGGGGGGACGGTATAATGCCTGGGGAAATTTGGCAGATTGGTCTTGGGGGAGGGCGGCGGCCTGGTGGTCTACTTGACTGGAATTAAGATGGAAGATCACTAAGACTAGATAGGGTAAGATTTGTTTGAACCAAAGGTTCATAAAACTTTATTATCAAAAATGATGATGTGGTCTTCACCATACTGCCAGGGTTTTTATACCATGGGACTTTGCTTCTTCAATTTTTGCAGGGTTCAGGTTCACAGACAAGACACTGGCGGGGCATGGATCTTGCTTAGAGTCTCAAGGGCAGGAGATCCAGGTAGTGCCTGCTCTGGTGAATAGAAGTGGCAATGCTTTGTTCTGCCGCTACTGTTCACTATGTCACCTGAGTAGTTCAATTGTACTACCCTCTCTGGACGGCATGCTGGCAGTTGCTGGTAGTCATTGGCAGAGATAAAAATAGGTTTTGTTTTAACCTCCTTAAGACAAGCTGCAACCTCTGCATAGGTTTGGGTCTTTGGTGGCTCAAGGTTAGCATTAATCTGATGACTATTTGGGGAATTGTCCTTGGGAGACTGGCAGGTCTCAGAGTAACTCGTTAACTTGGGTATGCAATTTAGCAAGTGGGTGGGTTCTTGTCCACTTTGTGTGACTTGAGTAGTCTTTGGAGGGTCCTCTGTAGTAGGCTGGCAGATTGCAGAGTAATTTACCGGTTCAAGCCTGTGACTTAACAGATTGGCAGGTCCTGGACTGGTCTAGAGGGTTTGATCTGCCTTCTGGGGACTGGGGTTTGACTCTTGGGTTTTCAATACAAGTATTGAAGTGTCATTTATGACACCCACAGGCCAATGGACGTGTAGAGCGGCTTAATGGCAGCCTTGTGCAAGCCTTAGCCAAGCTAACTGCCAGGAGAACTGAAGACTGGTATAAGCAGCTATTGACTGCACTACTTGTGTGCCAAACCCAAGTAAACTGATCCACCGGAAAGAGCCCTTTTTGAGTTGATATATGGCACACAGCCAAATATCATTCAAGAATTAACAGGTCCCAAACTGGAAATCCCAAGTAAAGTCCCCCTGCGCTCAGACCCTCAAGTTATAGAGGCCAACAGCAAGCAAACAGAAAAGTAAAATGAATGTCTGCAAAGAATCTTTGTCCCCATCCAAGGTAGACATGAATTTGAGGACAAAGTTTGGGTCATAATTGTTGATAAAAGCAAACTACAACCCTAGAAAGTTGGACCAGCAATCATTCTAAAGGTAAACAACAATAACACTTACCTTGTGCAAGGACTCAGGAAGTGCAAACAAGACAAGACCCTACACCATTATTGCTTAAGACCCTGCAAAGCAAGACAAAAACAACGCAAACCCGCCCTGCCTGCCACAGAATAACAATTAGTCCAGTATGGCGCCCGGGCTCCTGGCAACCTCCCTGACAACCTACCCCCAGAGGAGGTCAACCTTCAGTTGAGAGGGTGTTGAAACAGCAGGCTTGACCCGCCAGCAAGGTTCTAAACAAGCGTGTTTGTGACCCTCAATCCAATTATCTGGCCACTCAAAGCCAGACTAGGATGTCAACTCAAATTACCAAATCCAACAACATAAACAGATGTTGATCCTTCACGGTGGATACCTTGTTTTGGCGCTTGACTCATTATTGGTATCAAGCCACCCCCTTTACCATCCAGCCGTGTGATCAACACAATCATGTTCCTGTTATCCTTGATTCACATCAACTATATAATCACTATCTCTCAATAAAGATTATTATCTAGCTTCTAAATGTTTTCCCCCTTGTAACTCTTCTAAAACAGCACAGTTACAACACAGGAGTATAGCCAGGAGGGTAAAAATAGTCAAATTTATATTGAATAGAGGATTCAAAAAGAGATGCAAACAGAATAATTAAAATTTGAGCAAAAATAGATAATTCCTGCAAGAAGATAATTATTTCTGGGCATAAACTCGTTTTATTTAAGATTTCAACAGTGAGGAGGGATTCTCCTCCTCACTACTAATACTTACTGGTAATTTTGTGGCATTTTGTACCACCAGAGAACTGATGGCATCAATTTCAGTTAAACTTACAATTTTCACTAGAATTTGTGTACTTGGGCCAGGAGGTGGGTGCTCATTGGTTAGTATAACATGAAATCTTCTTGAACTTCAGCATGCCAAGGTGCTAAAGTTATTTATAGATCCCATAAGCAATCAAGCGCCTAATTGCACAATTGAACAATTGTGCTCCCAATGTACCATTTCCTGATAATTGAGAGGCCCAAATTTGATAATAGAATCAAAGCCAGGGATTTGAGGCTCGTGTGCCTCTCAAATTCTAGTCCATTTGTTAGTTGAAAGGAGGTTTTCTTGCTCTGTGAGATTCTTGGTAAGGGTTCCCAAGCTGTGGGGGTTTTGCCTCTAGGAAGGCCAGCTGATTGTCCAGGAATTCTGGGCTTTGACATCATCCCCTACCATAGTCAAGCTTGCAGAGCACTACTCTTTATCCTGAGACTTGTATTCCTTCAGCAGGGTAGCGCCATTCTCCAGGCTGGATTCTGGTTCCCAATTATTCTCTTCATTAGGGTACCCTTTCCATTTGACCAGGAAGTGAGGTTTTGGTATCAGAGTTTGTGTCCCAGGGTGGCTTCAACCTTGTGTTCTGTGAAGCTTCCTACTTTGATGGGAGGGGGAGCTGTTCTCACTATCTGGTGTGGGAGAGAAAGTCCTTTCTTTTTTATAACAGGTATTGGTGAAATAAATCATAAATCTTCCATCTGGGGGCAGTTCTAATCATTACGCTATGGCACCAATGCGCTATAAGACCTTGTAAGGCTCTGTTTCTCTGGGACTCAAGCTAGCGCACAGGGCAGTGGTTTTAATGTTCTTTGCACTGAGGTACACAAGGTCTCCTACTTCAATTGGGGGACCAGGGCTTTGTTTCTTGTTGACAAAGTCCTTGTATACTTGTACTGCTCTTCTCAGGTTATGGGTACATTTTTCTTGGCACACATGGATGTTGCTGACCTCATCACGTCCATCTGGGTTGTCTGCTTCCTCTGTGGGAGGCGCGTCCCATGTGGGGTTGAATCTGTAGTATGATTTGAAAGGGGATATACCAATGGAGCTGTGGTCGTGGTTGTTGTACAAAAACTGATCCATTGGCAGGTGTGTTACCCAGTTGTTATGTTCCAAGTTTATGTAGCATTGTAAGTACTGTTCAAGGACCTGGTTTACGCTCTCAGTCTGCCTGCTGCTCTGAGGATGATATGCTGTAGACAACAATATTTTTGTTCCCAAGTCCCTTAAGACTTGGGCCCTAAACTTGGAGGTGGATTGGGGGCCTCTGTCTGAGACCTCTTCTTGTGGGAGTCCGTGGTTCATGAATACTTGGTTCCTGAATAGGGTGTCTGTTTCCTTTGCAGTTACTTTGGTTGTTGTTGGTATGAAGTGAGACATTTTGGTGAAACAGTTGAAAATTACAAAGATGGCATTAAATCCTTTTTAATTAGGCAGTTCCATACTGTAAATTCAGAACCTGAACATAAAAATGTGGGATTGTCAAATCCTTGGTCCAAATTTTGAATCACTTTTGCAGGATGGCATTTTTTTAATTAAATTGAATTCTTTGTATTTTTATTTGAATATTTGAAAATGCAGGAACTCATAGACACTTTGCAAAGTTCAAGTTGAACTGCATATTTCCAATGGACTTAATGAATTAACTGGAATCAATTTTGAAGCGTTCAAATCCATCAACCATTTTCATTAAGTTTACTATGTTTTTTGGAATTGCGGGATTGTCAAATCCAAGAACCAATTTTCAAATCACTTATGAATTCCACTAGTAAACTCAGATATTAATTTCAGGAACTGGAATCCAAATTTAATGTACAGTAAGCACACTAGGAAACACCAACCCAAATCAAGAAGCTCCATCACAACTAAAATCAAATAGAAAATCCAATCTCAACAACCATGTTTAGTCAAAAAAGTGATTAAACTTTAAAATCATCCAAAACTGGAAAGGATACAATATTATACACTTCAAATTGCAGATATAGAAATTATGTTACTATTCAAGGCTTTATCAAGAGAAAACAACTACCCACAACTAAACCAATAAATACATATTTAATCTAAAATATATTTTTATTTTATTTTTATGGACTGTCAATTGCATTCCTAACCAGCTCCTGCACCAGCCCGCAGGGTAGCCCATCTATGAGGGTGTCCCAGAGGGTCCAAGAAGAGACCCGGACCCAACTTGAGGGATTCATGCCAATACACAGGCCTCCCATGGTGTCAGCGCCAGCCAACCACCTCCTGCATCCCAAGCCCAATCAACCAGCCTGAATCCCAGACAGAAGCCACTCACAAGGCCTGCCACAAAAGTCTCCTACACCAGGGTCACCGGGAATAATGGGGTTACATACACCTCCACTGTATACCCAGTTGTCACCCGGCCCCGCACTCTTGATCCAAGAGTTGCTACTTCCTGCCCCCACGTCTTTGACAACACCTATCAGCCATTGGCCATAACTGAGGAGCCATCTTTGCCTGTGTCTTATGCCACCATTGACAGCGCCACTGCAAGCAAGTGTGATCCCACCTTCTACATGAAGGTCCCCATCCCCTGTATTGAGCCTGGTAGCCAGGATGCCATGGTACCTGCCAAGGGCCGGCGTTGGTTGACAGATAGTGAGCGTGAAGCTCTCCTCAACTGCTTGAACGGGAGAATGGCGGTTTGGGATATTGCGTCCCAATTTGGTGTCACAGCCAGATACATTGCCAACATCAACAACAAGTATGGCAATACCAGGAAAATTGCTGAATCCACCAAGGCAAGAAGACAGCCCAAACTCCTTCATCCTATTCACATTGACGCAATCAAGCAGTGGGTAGCCAAGGATTGCCACCTAGACACACTTGCTGTCCAATCAATGCTTGCCACATAGTTTGGGCTTTCTGTTTCCAAAACCCTTGTCTACAAAACAATGGTTGATTTGGGCTTCTCCTGGAAAGTACTGGGAGTTTTGCCGTATAATAGGAACAGTGAAAAGACCATCAAGGATTGTTGCATTTATGCCAAGACATATCTGGCACTAAAGAAGACTGGGAATGTCCAGTTCTTCTATATCAACAAATTGATGTTTTCCTCCTCACTCAGGTCTAGGCATGGGTGGGTCAAGAAGGGGTCCAAGGACGGCGTAGCCCATTGTGCAGCTTTCTGTTCCCAGAACTATTCCATGGTTGTGCTTCTTGGTCCTCACAGGTTAGATCAATACCAGATGATTAAAGGCTCCCATAACAGCAGGACCTTTCTTGATTTTCTCCGAGCTGTCAAGGAGTACCTTTGGATAAATTATAGCAGCACAACCAAAGTTGTTGTGCTTGATAATGTTGGGCTCCACAAAGTGGATCTGGTTGTGTCTGAGTTCCCCCCATCAACAAAAACAGCCATTCTGCCAGCCACTGCCTTGCAGACTGCCCAATGAGACTTCTCTTCCTTCTTCCCTATTCTCCATTTCTGAATCCAATCAAGGAGGTGTTTGGTTGGATCAAGAATAAGGTGAAACAAGGCCTCCCTCAGGACACAGAGGGTCTCTTCAACATTCTCAAGATCATCCAATTTGCAATGCCACCTGATGTGGTGGCAGCTTTCTATAAGCACTCGGAATCCTTCCTCCCTAAAGCCCTGGCCTCTGAGCCAATCAGATAAATGGGCGCTCCAGGTTTTATTTGTTTTTATTTTTATTTAGTTTGTTTTTATTAGGACTCAAAAATTATTATTTATATATAATTATGTGATGTTTGATTGTATTATAGACATATAAGAATACGTAGAAAAGGTAAGTAAAATTAATTATACTAGGTAAGATGGATATATTTTTATTATAACGCACTGAATATTATTATTGGCTTTTGCACTAACAAATAAATAAATTAAAAAAGATAGAAATAAATTAGTTTATTTAAATAATTGTGAATCCTTGATGATACTTTGGCTTTTCTAAGCCACAAATTGGACCTTGCAGGTCATCATCTGATCCTTGTTATTTCAGTGCCACTATAGCCACACAACATGGAAACCAATGATTTTCATATATTACTTACTAATTAGTACTTAGGACGCAGGTCAAGCATATTGAATATGTATATCAAATCATATTACAAGGGAAAGTGATTTGAGTCCTAAACAATCATTTGTTTAGAATATAAGTTGAGCAGGCCGCATAATGCGGATAAATTCAATTCTCGTTGTTTGTTTACACAATAAATGAACCTGTACTTGACGTGCTGGTAAATAAACAAATTTATAAATCATATTTTATTATTACACATGTTCATTTTATTAAAATGTCCCTTTATTATTGTCAATCTAATTATATATTACTATTATAATTTAAAATTAAAATTAAAATTAAAATATTAAAAGTAAAATTATAATTATAAATCTTAAAATTTAAATATTAAAGTTAAAATATTCAAAATTTAACTATTTTTATTAAATTGTGATTTATTCAATATTGAAATATTTGATATTAAAAATTTAAGTATTATGATATTTATTATTAAAATTTTAATATTAACTTTAAGATACTGAAATTTTAATATTGAAATATGTAATATTAAAACTCTTATAGTAAAATGTTAATAGTACATATTTCAGTATTAAAAATTTTATTATTAAATATAAAAAATTAAAAAAATTAATTTGCAAGGGGAAAATATTTATTAGGGGATGCTAATTGCAAAGGGAATGTGATTATTCCGGGGAATTATACCCTGAAATCAAAATTTCAGCTAATGCATCTAATTGGATCCACGTACTCTTCTGTATGTGGTGGACAACCCTGGATGTGATTGCTAGAGGGGTGGCGCCCTGTACCCCAGTAATTGCTGAACGTTTGATAAAAGGGAGCCAGGTGAGCAAATCAATTAATAGTTTTTTTCAGGGGGCACATAGTACCCATACAGCGTTGCCAATGCAAAGGAGTCATACAATATGTGCTTGACTGTCCTATACCCCCGCAGTGTCTTCTGGTGTTCAAGTGCTAAGCAGCATATGTCTATTTGAATAGGTACATCCCCTAACTTTTTGACATTGGTTTTTAATATGCAGTGGAGGAGGATTCCCAGGTATACCACAATGTGGATTCTTTGTGAGGTATACTTTTCCAAGAACATGCATAATTTTCTGAATGTTTGCACTAACCTATTTATATAGGATGTTTGGTTGAACTTGAAGAGGGTTCTGGGGGCGCCTGACTTGAATCAGCCCCCCAGGCCTTGGCAAACAATATCAATAAAGGTTTAAAATTATTCACGAGGACTACATCCCCAACTTTATTTGACAGTGCCTTAAATACTTCATTAAAAATTGCAGTTTTCAAATATTCAGTTCCAATTTGAAAGTCAGTTTTTATTAAATTCTTTTCATATTTGTTGATGTTTGTGAAGGGGAATCTTTGAATGCTTTTGTATATATATTCATCAAAGTTTAATTTGATATCCCCACAAATTTCATTCATTTCTTTAAAATTGATACTTGATCCTATTTCATATGCTTCCCTCAACCACGGCAAGCACCCCACGGGTGGTAATTATCCTTGTTTTTAGCTTCACTACTTGAAAAATTGCACATATTCTGTTGAATTATTTTATTTATTTGGTTTTTATTTATTTTTTTACAGGGGCTACCAGTGACTGGTAACCCCCGTAAAACCAACTTGGCGTATAAGCCGCCACTTCTGCAACCTCATCCCCACTCCTAGTGATGACTAAAATAAATATAAGTTAAACATAAAAAGACTTACAAATTGTTTCCCCTGTGGCCCCCTCAGCCACAGGCGCCACTTCAGCAAACTTCATGAGCGTTGGCTGTTCTTCATTAATTTTACTGGGCTTAATTTTTCTTATTATTCTTGCAACTTGTGCTTCCTCTTGATTTTCATTTGATAAAGTTTCTGTATTTTGTGAAGCGCTCCTGCTTCTTGCTTGTGTTTCATTTTTGTCTGTTTCCATTTGGTCAGTTTCCTCTTCATTGGTGTTAATTTCCTTTGGAACTTTGTTTCCTTCAATTAGTTTGATCTTATTATTTTCTTTGGCCCCCTGCCAGAACTCCCACAAATTGTAGGCTGCATTGTTGAACTTCAGACTTGATAGAATTGTTCCCTGGAGATTTAGTAATGCTTCTTTATTCTTTTTGTCTATAATATTTCCTAGTTTGTTCATAGCATTTTCTTTTGACTGAATTAGTGGCTGACCCTTGTCACCCAGCTTTCCTGTCACTATTTCCCTGATATTTTTTTCTATTTCAACAACCTTTTGCAGGTGTACTTCTAATTTGTTAATCAAGTTATAGATAGTTGATTTTTTGTTTGAATTCCATCAAAAAACTGGTTTTTATAGCACTATCTTCAACGCATACATATTTTTCATCATCATTAATAAATTAAAGACAATAAACATAAATATTGCATTAAAATATTGCAATTATATGTCAACTCTTGGTATTTTGATATTATTTGCATAACTCAATGTATTTTGTTTAATAAAATCCATTGTAAACGTGGCTTTTTTATTATAATTTAAAATAAATTGACTGTGTTTATATTAGAGAGCCATTATTGCTTAGTACAAATATTGATACATAGTGCATTTTACAGCCTGTATATTTACCTATTGGTAATAATTTTGTAAACTTTTCAGTCAGATTTTGTAAGGTAATAATAATGTAATGGATTAATAAATTAATTTATTTACCATTAATTGACTGATTTTCTTTGCTGTGGCAATTGTGCATTTTCTGATATTTACACACTAGTATCCAATTAGTTGGTTTCAAATCCAATTGGATACTAGTGCGTAAATATCAGAAAATGCACAATTGCCACAGCAAAGAAAATCAGCCAATTAATGAAAATAAACAGTAATTTATTAATCCATTACATTATTATTACCTTACAAAATCTGACTGAAAAGTTTACAGAATTATTACCAATAGGTAAATATACAGGCTGTAAAATGCACTATGTATCAATATTTGTACTAAGCGTTAATGGCTCTCTAATATAAACACAGTCAATTTATTTTAAATTATAATAAAAAAGCCACGTTTACAATGGATTTTATTAAAACAAATACATTGAGTTATGCACATAATAATAAAATACCAAGAGTTGACGTCTAATTGCAATATTTTAATGCAATATTTACATTTATTGTCTTTAATTTATTAATGATGATGAAAAATATGTATGCTCATAATTTTAAGCTATTTGTAAAATGTACAACATTGTATTAATTATGAGAAATGTTGATAATGTAAAAAGAAAATATTATTAATTATGAATTAAAAGAGAGATATCAATTTTAATAAGTTGTCACAAAGAAAAGATTTATTTACTAATCAAAGGACGGGAAGGGGAGGAAATGGGAAGAATGAACATTGCCTTCATCTGAGCCTGTGAAAGGGGCGGCATCAGAGATAGTGGTGAGGGAATGGGTGGTGGTTTGGGAGTCAGGGTTGGAAGGCAGGTGGCTTGATGGGGGGTTGGGGAGGCAGGGTTTGTTGACTGGGAAGGGGCATCAAGAGCTGATTGCTTCAATTGCTTGAATTCTTCTTCCATCACATATACTGGCTTGACAAAACAGATGGACTGGCGTGGGGGGAGGCGGGGGTCCTTTCTGGACTTATCACTATCACTTGAATAGAAGATGATGAGATCAAATAAGTCCTGGACAGATACAGAAGGGAAAAGCTCATACCCCTTATCAATTTGGGTGTATAGTTTGTTGTAGGTGGCAGGCTTTAAACACCTGAAGACAAAACCAAAATTTTAAAGACATTCATCTGCAAGATGCATGTTGGCGTAGTTGATGGGGTAGGACCAACAAGTATGCCCCGCAGCCCTGATTTCTTGGATAGCCCATTCCCGCTGCTCCATCTCCACACTCAGTACAACTGTGTGTACGGTGTTTTGTGTGGCCCACTCCTCCAGCATGGCCTTGAGCTCCGTCTGGTAGGCATACCCATCTGCGGTGTTCAATATTGCCAAGTAATAATTGACATCTAATGGGGAAACTGCCAATAAAACCCCAACAAAACAATACAAGATTGGGCTGCGCTTGTACACGTCAGACTGGATACACTTTTCTCCATAGTCTTGAATACTTGCAGATATCTTAGCATATGACAGAAAAATGACGTCATTACAGGCCCTCATTGCCCTTCCTTTGATAAAATTAATAATAGTTGAATTGTAGGGATTGGTATCCACCAAAATGGGGCCACTGAGAACTTGATTGGACAAGATTCTAGCAGCAACCACAACTCCGTGCATCCACAAATTCACTGTTCTTTTGTTGGTAAAGATGCTGTGGAGTCCCAACTGGAGATGTACCTGGACCAGGGGCATCTGCGGGTTACATTCCATAATGGCCATCATAAGGGGATGGGCTGTGTTACCTTTGGTCAAAGTACGGGCACCAGTTGGGGTCTTCTTGGTAGGGGGCCACAGTTGGCGTGAGCTCGCAGGGTTGCAGCCACAGTGGACTTTGCAAACCCCATTGCGGCTGCAATTTCCCTGAGGGACATAATCTTCCCTTGCTTTTCAACCATTTTGAGAACAATCTTCAGAGTGATTAATTTTTTTCTGTGTCTCACAGGCTGATTGGCTTGGGGAGGGATGTGTCTATCTTGGGAACTTGTCAATGCCATCTGATTGGCTGTTTTGGGGTTCTGGGCTCTCTGAGTGACCCCATGGCTCAAATGGCTGGTTCCAGATGCCATTGTTGATACAGGATTTGGGTTGACAGCTGCCTGTGCGTGATGAGCATACAGAGCCATGCTGGAAGTTGCAGGAGAAAGAACACACTCCTGGGTAGTGCTTGCAGAGGGCCTGTGGGTTGGGAGTGGCCATAGAGGGAGGCTTCACTGTTAAGAGACCCAGCGCAGCCCTGCATGGTTTTGTCAAGGCCAGGGAACAGCTTGTTGACTTGGTTGTTGTTAAAAGAAGACATAATAAATTTTTATTAAAAAATTTCAAACTCAAAAAGAGACGTGTATATTTTAGTCTATTTTATTGTTAAGTATGTTGAGTTGGTAAATAGTAGGATCTAAATTTTAGCTGTCCTAAATTGGAATAGGGTGATTTTTGAGAATGCCTATGATTCCTAAAAGAATTAGCACAAATCCACTCTATATCCTTTTATTTCCTATTTGAGATGGCCATAAATTATATTTATTTCAAATCTCTTGCAAATATGATTTGAAACTTGGTTCTTGGATTTGACAATCCCGCAATATCAGATTTTTTAATTTTTACATGATGTCTATGATTTGTTTGAAATACAGGAAATCTCAAATTGTACATTATAATCCTGCATTTCTGATTCATGTATCCCACATTTGTTTGTTGTGTTTTGTCTTTTGTTAGTTGAGTTATCTGCTCAAGAGATTCAAAATTTGCCAATTTAAATAAACCAAAAAAGTCAAATTAAATGTTTTATTTTATTAAATATTTTATTTTTCACTCAGCTGAGTTACCCACAAAAGTGATTCAAAATTTGGACCAAGGATTTGACAATCCCACATTTTTATGTTTGGGTTCTAAATTTACAGTAATGCAGTCCATGGATACTGGCTTTCAAGGGCCTTCTGCAATCTGGAGGGGTTGTAGTAGTCCTTCTGTCTTTCCTCTCTTAGGCTTGGTACGTCCACATGTCTCGCAACTACTGAGGTATCCTTCACTCTCTGGCTTCATCCTGGGCCACATGTAGGTTCTCTGAACTCCTTTGAGTGTCTTTTTACGCCCAGGGTGTACTGAGATGGGGAAGTTGTGGTATTCCTTCAGTATCTCTAAGTGCAGTGGACCTTCTGGTATGTAGGTGCGTCTGTGTAGCCTAAGGGTGTTTCCATGTAAGGAGTAACCTGTTTGGTAGTATCAACTGTTGATATCTTTCTTTAAGTCTTCCATTCTGGGATGAAGTGCTGGTCTACAGTCTGAGCTAGTTGGATTTCTTCTCTTCTACTGGCTAGTCCCAGGAATAGGAGCATTGGCTCAATCATGTTTGGAGACAACAAGGATTTAGTGTTGCTTTCTTCAATCTCTTTGGTGCTAGGAAAAAGGTCTGCTCTTTGGCTTAGGGCATAAGACACAATGTTGATCTTGCCAGGTTTGTAGCTGATTGATAAGTTGTAATCTGCTAGGAATAGGGCCCATCTAACTTGACACTGATTTAGTTGTTGCAGTTCAAAGAAGTATGTCAGGTTCCTGTAATCAGTCATGATTCTCACTGGGTGGTTGGCGTCACACAAGTATCTTCTCAAATGTTTCAAGGACTGGATGGTAGCAAGCATCTCTATATTGTAGATGGGATAGTTCAACTCAGGCAGAGTGAACTTCCTTGAGTAATAAGCTACAGGGTGCAGCTTACTATCATGCCCCTCCTGAAGCAACACCCCCCCCCCAATGCAAAGTCAGAGGCGTCTGTCTCCACAATGAAGGGTTTATTGTAAACTGGCATTGCCAAGACGGGGGCAGAAACAAAGGTGTTCTTTAGCAACTCAAAGGCAGATTTGGTGGTGTCATCCCACACAAAGGGATGTTTCTTGGAGTTAAGGCAGGTCAGGGGCAAGCAGATAGAAGAAAAATTTTGGACAAGTTACTGGCAGATGTTTGCCAGGCCCAGGAAACTTCTGACCTCCTTGTAGTTCTTAGGTTCAGGCCATGACGTCACGCCCTCTATTTTTTCAGGTGTCATAGCAAATCCTTTGTTCAGCACATTCTACCCCAAGAACTCTACTTCTTTTTGGAAGAACTCACATTTCTGGAGTTTAAAAAAAGAGTCTGTATTCCTTGAAGCATTTTTGGACAGATTGAAGGTGTTCAACATGTTCTTCAGGGGTGCAACTGTAGATGAGGATGTTATCTAAGTAGGCTACACAACACTGATCCTTGAGTCCTCCCAAGACCACGTCCACCATAGTTTGAAAGGTGCTGGGAGCGTTGCACAACCCAAACAACATAACCAGGTATTTGTAGAGACCTTGTCTAGTCTTGAAGGCGGACTTCTATTTGTCACCAGGCCTGATCCTTATTTGGTTAAATACATCTCTCAAATCAACCTTTGAAAAGATGATGGCTCCTGAAAGCTGGTCTGGGAGGTCTTTGGTATTAGGGACAGGGTATCTGTTTTTTTACAGTGATGCTAATTTGGTCCTGGTAATTGATGCAAGGACGTAGGTTGCCGCCCTTCTTTTTAACAAACAGAAAGGGGATAAACAAGGAGATTTGGAGACGTGTATATATCCCTTCTTCAACATCTTGTCCAAGTGCTCTCTTATGATGGCTTGTTCCTTCATGTTACAACTGTAGACAGTTTCATGCTTAGGTTGGGTTTTGGGGAGGAGGTCAATGGTGTGGTTGAACTGACTGTGTTTAGGCAAGGTGGTGGCTTCTTCTTCTGAGAAGATGGACTCCCAAGGCTTCAAACATTTTGGGATCTCAGCTTTGCAAGATTTCATGGCAATGTTGTTTAACTCAGGGGTCTTATGAGGGCTCAAACAGGGAACCTCAAAGGAGTGGCTCTCATGAGTGACAGTCACCTGATGATTCTTATAGTCTAAGTTCAATTGTTGGTCAACCCACCATTAAAAACCTATCACTACAGGTTTGGGAGGCTTTTCCATGACATAGAATCTGGTGGGCAGGAGTCTCCCATTTAACCTCAGGGAGACAGACTCTTTGCATTTGTGGGAAAGGTCTGTTATCTTGTTACCCAAGGTTACCAGTCAGAAGTTTCCCTGGATTGGTACACCCAGTTTCTCAGCTAGGCTACGCTTCATGTAGTTGAGTGTTACCCCACTGTCTAGGAGGGCTACAGTGTTCACCTCATGGTCATGGTAACATAAAGTAGTGTCAATGATAGGATAAAACTAGGAAGCAATGTTTATTGCAGAAATGGTGGCTCTTTGGGTTCCATTGGAGCAGCTTGTGCAATCCTTGGATAAGTGACCACTCTGGTGGCAATAGAAGAATAGTCTAATTAAGATGTGGTGTTGGTACTCTTCTGGGGTCATTTTCAAACAGGGCCTACTTGCACCAGGGGTTTGGTTGTTCTGGGGCTGACCAGTGTGGTATCCTTGTGGTTGGCTGAAGTCCATGCTTCTGGCAATAGCCAGGAGCTCGTCTTTGGGGAGATTGCATTGGTGGTGTCTCATTAGGCTGGTGTGGTGTGGGTTCAGAATGTTTCTGAAATGCAAACCTGATATGTTGTCAGGAATATTGGCGGCCTCTACCAAGCATAGGAATTATTGTATGTAGGTCTCTAGGCCGTCCCTTCCTTGGGTCAGGCATATGAGCCCCATGTAGGCTTAGATCTTGGCCCCAGCAGGGGTAGTTACAGAGTTCATTCTCTCCAGGAATTAGTTGTAGGAGAGTATGAGGTCTTGGTCTTCCTCTAGGCTGGTCAAGAAGGTTTCTCTGGTGTCATCCTTCAGTTGGACAGCCACTATCATAACCTTTTGAGTGTTGTCTCTGAAGCTCTCAGGGAGGGCATAGAACAGGGTATTTATCATGATTGTTCCTTTTCTGAAACCAGCCAATTCCATTTTTGGCAGGTCAGGAGTAGGGGCAGCAGTATTTTAGTTTGAGGTGGAGATTGTCACAGTCTGGACCTGGGATGGCTTAGAAAAATTCCTTCTTGGCTTTTGTTTTTTCTTGCTTCTTGGTCATATACTTTCTTAGGTAGTAAGCTGAGGTAAAAAATAAAAGCATACAAGATGCCCCTATAATCAAATAAGAATAGGGACACAGGGTTACTAGTTTAGATAGGGTTGAAATACTGTCATGGCCCATACTGGAGTCTGGATGGACTCCCACAGGGGAGGCAGGCCAGGCCTGGAAGGCCATGTACACAATAGGTGCAATTCTGAACAGGTAGCTGGATGCAGTAGCTAGGGGACGCCAACTCCCAGTATGAGACACAAACTGGTCAGCCAGCCCTAATACATTGATATAGACAAACACCAACTTACTGAAGACCTGAGAAGGAGGCGTGTTGGGCAGGGGGGAGTAGTAGGAATCTCCAGCATGGAGGGGAAATGATCACTCTTGGTGGCCAGGAGGGAGCAGATACATGAGGTTGTAAAGTGTAGTGGAGTTATAAATAAGTGTGAACAGAATAGTTATATTGGTACAAAAGTAGATTATTCTTACAATTAGATAATTATTTCTGGGCATAAACTCGTTTTATTTAAGATGTCAACAGTGAGGAGGGCTTCTGCTCCTCACTTCTTATACTTACTGGTAATTTGTGGCCTTTTGTAACACCAGAGATCTGATGGCATCAATTTCAGTTAAACTTACAATTTAGACCGGAATTTGCGTACTTGGGCCTGGAGGTGGATGGTCATTGGTTGGTATAACAGGAACCTTGCTTGGGCTGCAGCAAGCTGAGGTGACATTGCTATTTATAGATCATGCAAGCAATCAAGCGCCTGATTTCCTGATCAAACAATCACGCTCCCAATGTATTGTTTACCAATAATTAAAAGGGCCAAAATTGTTAATGGGATCAAGGTCAGGGATTTGAGGCTTATGTGCCTCTCAAATCCTGGGCCATTTGTTAATTGAAAGAGGGTTTTCTTGCTCTGTGAGACAATTGGTGAAGATTTCCAGGCTGCAGGTAGTTTGGCCTCTGAGAAGGCCAGCTGGTTGTCCAGGGCATTTTTGTAAGTTCTGAAGGCTTGGGGCAAATTATTGTAAACTAAAGCCTTTAAACCAAGAATGTTTATATTTGTTAAATATAGAAAGGTAGGTAAGGTTTGCAACAATAACTGGAAAAAAGCTCCTAAGAGCTTATATGAAGTAAAGTAAGTACTAAGGTAATTTATTAATCCTAAGAAAAAAACAAAGCCCAGTCTTAATGACTGGCATTTTAGTTAAAAAGTCAATTTCTAGGTCTGGAAAGTGATCACCACTAGCTGGTAGATTAAAACTATCCACAATCAAGTTATGAGTCCCACTATAAAAACTACCTAACTGCTGAAAAATGTAATCAAAAAATATCATGGATCTAAGATGATAAAATGCAAGAGTAAAGAAAGGGAAACACAAGCCACAAAACCTAACAAGTACCATTTTGGGGTGCTGATCGAACAATCCCAAATTAAGTTGAGACTGAACAGAACACAAGCTTTTTATTCAGCTTGGGTTTTGAGGTAAACTTAAAGGGGTGGTAAATTAACCAGAATTGGTTAGGTGGCTTAAATTAAATAAGAGCCAGAGCACATGGTTGTTTGGTAAGTTTAGACTTAAAAGGTTAAGCCCATTGGTAAAGGAGCAAACAGGGAAGCCAGTGGTTAATTGTTTTCCTTGAAATCAAGAAGAGCAGAGGCAGAAGAACAGGAAAACTAAGTCTGAAGCTGCTGGCGTAATGGGGAAGAGAATTAGAGCAAAATCAAAAGGTAATTGATTTTGGACTTGTTTAAACTAACTTAGTGTATAGGTACCGGGTTTGAAACTTGGTTGCAGAAGAAAGGTAAGCGCAAAGATGGGGAAAAACCGTTAATTTAGGTTAATTGGACCCAAAAGCAAGGAAAATGAAGGAAAATAATAGAGGAACAAAATTTTGGAATTCCTAACTAAAGGATAGTAAAATAAACCAACTGTAGCACTTGTAAAATATTAGCAGCAAGATAGAATAAAAGAAGGATCCTGACAGTACCCCCCCCCTTAGCTGCTAGTATGAAGCTCCTGATAGGCCTTAAACAACAGTTGGCAATGGTTGAAATTCCCTTCAGGTTCCCAAGTGGAGTCTTCAAGGTCATAACCTTTCCATGAGATAAGGTATTCAGTGCCAGAATGGAGATTGCAATGAGCTAAGATCTCCTGTACTTCATATTCCTCCAAACCCTGGAGAAGAAGAGGGGGAGGTGGAGCCTTTGTTTGATGACTGGGAGGGAATTGTCTTAACTTTAGGAGGAGGGAAAAATGGAATAAATTGTGAATGCCAAAATTTTCAGTAAGGGACAGTCTGAAGGCAGTGCTTCCAATCTTCTCAACAACTTGGAAAGGTCCAATGAGGCGAGGGCGTAATTTTCAGGATGTAATGATGACTGGGAAATTCTTAGTTGAGAGGAGTACTGAGTCAGGCAACCGCCAGAATTAACTCATTCCGCAAGTTGACTTACTATATGCCAATAATCAGAATTAAAAATACTTTAATGTCAACAGCATTGTAAAGTCATAATTAAGTTTTCACTCATGCAGACTACTAAATGTTGACACTTTTTTAATAAGCAGAAACCTGTTTCCTGAACATTTTACTTAATAAAAATTAAGCTTCAAAATACTTTTTAGGGTAATGTGACAACATAGATTCAAAAAAAATCATAAAAAATTATACATGATAATTAAAAAAATCATAAGAATACACTTCAAAAATAATTCACTATGAAATTAGCTATCTTTACTATAAAATATTTTTCCCACTTATAAAGATAAAAAATCCAATATACAAAAAGATACTACATAAATATTTACATATCATAGGAAAATAAATTAATCAGAAACATTAATATAAAGTTTTTTCTATACTAAAAACTACAAAAAACATATAATTTACTAGTAAAATACCAATATAGGCCATGTAATACAGCCTAAGGCATCAAGCTATCAATATAAAATTAACCAATTTTATAAAAGAAGTATCATAAATTATTATGAGTTGTTTAGAATAACTTGTTATTTAAAAATATTATACTGAACATATAAAAACTATATACAAAATTAGACAATACTCAATAAATTTAATCAAAAGCTAGACTGTGATCACCTGGTTGCCATTAAGAACTGTGGCAATCTTCTTGATGTATTCCCCAATCTCTGAAAGATTAATTTGGCCTTTAAAACGTCCTTAATCTTCTCTTGATACTGTTTCTCTTTGATGGTTCTCTTCTTCTTGGATAGGTGGCTCTCAATATCTCTGATGGATGCAACAGTCTTCCCTTATTGGACTTTGAGGTGCTCATAGAAGGTGTTATATCTGGGCTTGATTCCAAAAAAGGACTTTATATGCTTATTCCAGCCCTCCAAAGATGAAGTAGTTTTCCTCTCATCCTTAAGAACTGCCTGGTAGCAGTTCCAGTTGTCTTTGGCTCTGGGCCTGCTCCGCGCTTAGTAACCTTACGTCTAATCCACTGTGGTTTGTAATATTCAATGAAAGGGTAGAAGGCATCCTCATGCTTCTTGGCATATGAATCCTGGCATAGGAGATCAAAGGCTTGTTCATTATGCTCTGACTTTAAAAAGGCTAGTGCTACAAACTGCTGAATTAAGAACTTGTACTTTTACTGATGTATCTAGACAGTGGAGCTTGCTGAGCTCAGGTAGACCCTTCAGTTGCCTGTTGACAGCCTGTTGATAATGGAAAAAACACCCCTTTACTCTCCATCAAAGGTGTTTACAAAAGCGTTATACTGGGCAGTTTCATAGTCCATGATTATAGTTGAGGGGCCAAGTGCCTTACCATGAGCTTCTTGTTCTGTAGCAAGGATGGCTTCATCCTTTTCATCATCATTTGGATTGGCTCTAGTGTTATGGCCAGGGGGACTCTTTTATTACTGGGTAGGGCTTTGATGCCCTCCTGAAGGATTTTAAAGGCCTTTGTGTAGATCTCTTCTGTTGCCCCAGGAAGCAGAAAGTAGGCAAATGGGAGCACCTTGCCTTTAATAAGGGAATGTACAACTCATAGTTGGTAAAAAAGGCGGGGCATACTGAAAAGGTACTGTCACATAACCAGGTCTCTGAATCCCTTAACTGCTCAAGGTTCTGTTGTGTAGCATAGCATATAATTGTTGCCTCTGATGTAGGCACATCATCATTTAAAAGGAATACCTCATCATCATTGAAAATCTTTAACTCCTCTGTCAATACTAACTCTCCTTGGACCATGGCAGATTTCTTATGGGGGAATAGATCACGGTGTTTGTCACATATGTACTTCACTAACTGGTCACGGTCAGGGATGAGCTTCAGGTTCTCCTTACTTAAGTGAGTAGTGGCCTTAACTTCCAGATCAGAAGTCTTGAATTCTTTGGAGACTGGAACCATTTGGTAGAGGTACCACTTTAGAAGCTTTTCAATAAGATTGATTGGTGCATTGCATGTGGGCTCTCCTTTTTCTCTAGTGACTTTATCCCATCCTTCTGTGTTGATCCTGGCAGCGCAGCTTCTATCTTCACACACATAATGATTGCTTCTTCCTGCTCTCTTTTGATTGTTGCAATTAAAAACATAGCCATCACAGACTAAACTTGTACCTCCTTTGACAGACATTAGAGGGGAAACCCGAGGGAACTTCTTTGGGAGCTTAAACTCTCCTTTGATGTTACATATATTGTGAACCTTTAGGGGATTCCATGGGCCAATTAGTGCTTGATGATAGTCAGACAGGTAATCATCAGGATCTTCTGTATTGATACTTGATGAGGAGGATGGAGGCGCAGATTTGTTGGGTGGTGGAGGGGAATTATCTAGAGTTGGATTCTTGCGCTTCTTGGACTGGGATGAGCTTGATTCCTTGGGGCTTGATTCCTTTGAGCTTGATTCATCTGGGATTGACTGGGGTTCTTGACTCTTGGGTATCTTCTTTCTTCCTTGCTTGTTTAGTGGAACCTCATATACTTCTGATTGGTACCAGCTTAGAGAAGAGGAGGGGTCAGGGGAGGGCTCTTTGCTTTCAGGGTTTGGGGTCTTCTCCTTTGTCTTCTCTTTCTTTGAGGGCTCTTTGGCTGGTTTTTTGTTGGGGTAGGGACTTTGGGCCTTTCCAGAGGCTTTGAGCATTTTCTTGGTTGACTTGGGGTTCTTTTGTGGCTTCTTGGAAGATTTGTCCTACAATAATTAGAGTATAGTTCATAAAGTAGAAATAATTGGTTGAAACATGAATAAAATTAAATAATAATCACTTGTTTTATTTTTTATTATTAATTAAATAGTTTATAGAAGTATGAAAAGTGCTTTTAGAGCTAGTTTATTAGTAAATAATAGAGAAAAAACCATGTTTAAATAAAAAGCTGACATTCTGGCAGTCACAATAGTCAAAAATATTTTTCTTTTAGTTTGTCAGCATAAAAAACGCTTTAATTTTGACTGTTGACATACTGACAGTCAGCATTAAACTAGAAAAATACTATGTAAATCACTTATAAAGCTTAGTTAATATTTTCCAGAGTTGGTTTTTTAAGCCCAAAATTGATTATTTTTAAATTTAAAAAAATTAAAGATTGCATATGTAGCTTATAAAAACTAAATAGTAGGGATTGTAGAGGGAAGTCTAAAGTACAGCCCTGGGTACTTTGGCCTGAATTATCATACCATTGTATGTATGCTTTTTGTTAAGCGGCAGTGCTTTACTAATAAATCAGTGAAGGTGTTGACATGGAGACAGTCAGCGTTCTTTTATAGTAACTCTCCTATTAAATCTTGCTTAAATTATGTCACTTTGTTTGCTTAGCCAAACCCCTTTGTTGCAATTTAGATGACACGTCAATTTGACACAAAGTTGGCATTATTAATACATATGTAAATTCTAGTTTTAACATATGCGTTTTGGATTTATTAGACTTCCAGAAATAAGGTATAGTTTATCCAGTGAGTTTAAAATAAAAGTAAATATCTAAATTATACAAATAACACTATGAAAGTTGGCATATGTCTTTGTTCAATGCTTATCTTAATATATATTTAATAAAAAAAGTAGTATAAAATATAGAAAGTAGTTATTTTTAGAATATTGTGTATTTTATTAAGAAATTTATGGATTCTTATTTGGGGTCAACATCCAGATATTGCTTACTGGAGTCAACCTTAATGTAAAAGTACAAAGAAACTTACATTTTCATAGTAAATTATATTGATTTTTTGGCTTAAAAATAAGCCTTTGTTTAAATGGTGTTGACATTATGCCTGTTCCCTTTTAATTTTGCAATTCTGACAAATAATTTACTATGAAAAATTAGCTTAGTTTTGGAAATGCCCAATTCCAGCGGATAAATACTAAAATAATGTTGACTTACTGAATGGTGACAAATTGTTGACATTCAGTAGGCCAAATTGCAGAATGAGTTAATTCTGGAGGCTACCCTGAGTCACAAGGCTGAATATTGTTGCCTGGGATTCTTTTCTTGTCATAGTTCTTCTTGTAGTCTAGGATGGCAGACTGGAGATGGGCAACAAGTTGGGTTTGTGTTTCCTTGATTGTGGTGGCAAGTTTGGCTGCGGACTGTGAGAGGAAGTAACCTTGTAAGTCAGGGAGGAAGGAAGGGGTGCAACCAAGGTTTGCTTGGAACAGATTCATTCCAATAGATCTGTGATATGCTGAATTGTAGGAGTATTGGGCTATGGGAAGAATATCAGACCTGTTGCCCTGTTTCTTGTTGATGAAAAATTGGAGGTACTGTTCTAAGGCTTGGTTTGTTCTTTCAGTTTGGCTGTCAGTCTGCGGGTGGTACGCGGTGCTGTAGAGAGAGTTTACTCCAAGGGAGGCCATGAGGTCTTTCCATAATTCAGAGGTAAACTGGGGCCCAAAGTTGGAGACTATGTTGTGAGGGACTCTATGGTGAGAGAATATATACTTGACAAATAGTTCAGCAGTTTTTTTGGCGGTGACAGTTGTGCAGCAGGGGCAGAAGAAGGCTTCTTTGGAGAAGCAGTTGACCACTACTAGGATTGTTTTGTAGCCTTCAGAAGAGGTTAATTGGTTGATGTAATCCATAGAGAGGCTATGCCAGGGACCTTCAGGAATTGAGAGAGGGAAGAGGAGACTAGATGGCTTGGAAGTATGATTCTTGTTTCTGAGGCATACTAGGCAGCTGGCAACATATTCCTTGGTGGTCTTTGCCATCTGTGACCACCAGTAGTGTGACTTTATAAGGGCCAGGGTTCTTTTATATCCTAACTGTACATCAGGAAGGGAATCATGGAATCCAATTGTGATTTGCAACTGCAAGTCCTTATTGGGTACCATCACTAATTTGCAGAAGAGAAGCAGGTTGTTCTCAATTGAGTACTCTGAGGGTGGCATTGCTTTGGATAAAAGGTAATGGATGATTCTTTTAGAGGCAGGGTCTTCTGATTGGGTTTTTAGAATGGAATAGATGTCTGGAAAGTTGAATATGGTTGAAGAGATCTGATTGATGAAGACAGATGCTGGGAGGACTACTTTGGTGTTGAGGCATTTGTATTCAGGATTGGAGTTGGCAGTGGTAGGGTGGCAGGAGAGTAGGTCAGGGAGGACGTTGAGGGATCCCTTCTTATAAGTGATGGTGAACAAGAAGTTGGTAAGTTTGATTACCCAGTGGGCATGTTGTTGGGATATACAACGGGCCTGAGTGAAGAACAACAAGTTCTTGTGGTCTGTGAAAATGCTAACAGGGTCCAAGGTTCCTTTGAGGTAGCGGCACCAATTCTTGAGGGACTTAATAATTGCAAGCAGTTCTTTGTTGTGAACAGGGTAGTTCTTTTCAGCAGGAAGATGCTTCTGGCAGTAGTAAGCTACAGGATGGAGCATACCATCCTCCCCATGCTGAAGAAGGATGGCACCAACAGTTTAGTTGCTGGTATTGGTCTTTAAGAAGAAGGGTTTGTTGCTATTGGGCATGAGTAGGACAGGAGGAGTGGTAAATAGGTGGCAGATCCGCTCAAAGGAGTCTTGTGCTTTGGCAGACCATTTGAACTCAAACTTGGTGGATTTCAGATTTTTGAGGGGGAGGAAAATGCTGCTGAAGCCTGGGACAAACTTACAACAATAATTTGCAAGACCAAGAAAGCCACAGAGTTCCTTGTGGGTATTTGATAACAGCCAAGAGAGGATGGCGTCAAGATTGCTCAGTGCAATGGCAAATCCTTCCTTAGTTACAATATAACCAAGGAATTCTACACTTGACTTGAAAAGGCAACACTTTGATAGCTTTTAGTAAATATGGCACTCTTGGAGCCTGGCCATGACCTTCCTCAGATGATTGATGTGGTTGGAAGTGGTCTTGGAATAGATTAAGATATTTTCAAGGTACACCACCACAAACTTGTTCAGGAAATTGAGGAGAACTTCATTCATGAGAGCTTGGAATGTTGAGGGTGCATTGCATAAGCCAGAGGACATAACCTTGTATTTGTAGGGGCCAAAAGGTTTGCAAAAAGCAGTCTTCCATTTGTGTCCTTTGGCAACACAGATCTGATGTAATGCTGTGCAAAGGTCAACCTTGGTGAAGATTTGACTGCCAGAGAGGCAGTCTGTGAGAGCTTTGGCAGATGGAATTGGGCAGCAATCCTTGACTGTGACCGCATTCAGGGCACAATAGTCAATGCATGGCCACTTGGAACCATCAGACTTGGTAACAAAGAAGATAGGTGAGGAGAAGAGCAACGTAGAGCAAGTGATGAAGCCCTTACTGAGCTTGTCGTTAATGTATTCCAAAAGCAACTTATTGTCAGCATCAGATAACGGAATGATTCTTCCCCAGGGTGTGTTTGCTCCCTTGGTCAAGTTGATCTGGATGTTGTAGGGTCTGTGTGGGGGTAGGTTGCGGCATTGCTTGTTGCTGAATACCTCTTCATAGTTGCTTATGCATAGAGTAATTCCATTGTTGGCTAGGGCTATCTCTGATGAAGGGATGATAGTGAAGGAGTTTAGCATATTGAAGTTCCAAAAGCTATTGAACAGCTTCTGTTTTCTCAAGAGGTCTAGGGAGCAAGGGATGTCGTGTGCAAAGAAATCAACCTTGCGCTCTTGACATTTGACAATGAGGCCAACCTCCTTGCACCAATTCATGCCAAGGTAAACAGGAATTTTTAGTGAATCAGAGCTGACAAACTGGGAGTGGAAAGCGGACTTTCCCAAGAGGAATAGGATGGGAGGTTTTATCTCAAAGGCTGTCACAGGAAGATTGTTGGGGCCACAGGCATTGATCTTGGAACCAGGTGTGAGCTTCAGAGCCTTGGCAAGTCTGGAGTCAATGTAGTTTACATTAGCACCTGTATTCAATAAGGCAAATGTCTCAATGTTGGAGGCAGGGCCATGGATAATAATCCAGATGAAAGGAAGAGAAGACTTCCCAGGAGCTTGGATGTTGTTGATCTGGGTATTGTTGGAAGGGCCTTTGGAATTTGATGTTGTTTTGTCTAGTGTAGGTTCTAGTTCAGAACTTGGGCAAGAAATTTGTCTAGTATCAGGGCAGTTTTCACCAAACGGTCAGCTTGACTACAATAAGAGCACAACTTGTTTAGTTGTCTGTGAAGGGCTTTGAAAGTAGTTAGACGGTACCCACTGTTGCGCTTTTTGCATTACAGCGCCATAATTATTTGGGATTATAGAGCACAGGACATTTTCTTGAATACAGTCATATGTGAGTATATGAGTAGTATTGTATCAGAAGAGTCAGGATTGAATGGAACCAGGATTATTGTCCAGCAATGGCTTCTGATTGCGCAGAAGCACTTAAGGATTAGGATAAAGGTCAATCAGATTAAAGATATATCAAAGACAGTTCAAAATCAAAGCTTATTTTTATTGTGAGTGATTAATTATTATTATACCTTATGCAAAGGTTAATCCCTGGGCTGCTAGCAATGTCTTCTAGGACATTCTAACATGCCCCTAATTTGGGTAATTATTAATCTAGGTTTGGCGCTTATTGTATATCAACCAATAAAATATCTTCATCTTCACCCAGCACAGGTGATCCTTGATGGCATGGAATAATTTAGTACTTCAGGATCACTTCCTACTTCTCTGGCATACTTCAAGCTCAATGCTTATTAATGTGATAAATATGGAAATTAAAGATTATGAGGAATCAAACCCAGTGCTTGATGTAAAAGTAAAGTGGCACCTGCTATATTTGCCAGGCGGCGATTGCAATGATTTTCAGTTGGTGCAGCGGCGCCTGAAGTAAAAGTAGTTTGGCACTTTGGCGCCTAATTTAGTTGCTAGGTGGTGCTTGTGTATTTTCATGTGGTGCGGCAGCAAATCATGTATCATCTAAGTGGCGCAGTGGTGCTTATCTTTGGCTAGTTTAAGGCTCAGGTCAGCAGACTACTGCTGATCCAATATGCATATAATTTATACTCCCAATTTATGTTATTTGGTTGCTTTAATTCATATCTGCAAGCTCTGTCATAACTAGCATCACTGTATTTTATACTACTAATTTATGGATTTGATTGTAGCAATCCCAATCTGTGGGCTTCATCATAATTGGCATCATTGCTTGGTCAGAATTCCCAACACCCACCACCCTCCTTTGGTTCATAGGCAGAAGGAGATGAAGTGTTGGGCAGGCTTCCAGTAGGGAAGGCGCGCAAGACAGGTGTCAGTTGTGTGGTAGGCGGGTTGATAGTTGGGGCTGGTTGGGGCTGGTCTGGCTTTGATATGGTTCTGAACTTCTTCTCTCACTTGGAGACCATTTTCATGAGTGGTGCCAACTCTTTGAGGAGGTTGTGGTGGATTAGGAAGGCCTTGAGGTCAGGGTTTAAGCCAAGAATATAAAAGTTACAAGCTTCAGAATGGGTAGCATTTAATTGGGATTGTATTTTGTAGAAGCGCTTGTTGTAGTCGGTCAAAGAGCCTGTTCCTTGGGTGCAGTTTGAGAAGCACATGTTTGGGATGACAGTGGACTCTTCAGCTCCTTTCTCAGCAGTGTGTGCAAGCAATTCAGATACAAAACAGTCATAGCTTTTGAGAATAAAAGGATCCTGAATGGATGGCTCACAGAACCAACTGTGCATGGGACCCTCAAGCTGCTTTGCAAGGTAGATGACCTTTTGAGAGTCTGAGTTGAACTCCAAAGGATAAGCTAGGAAGTGGGTTTGTGTGGAGGCTAATAAATTAAAAGTGCTATCTGAAGAATTAGCTAATTGCTTAAACTTAGAAATGTTTTTTAATATAACAGTCTGGCTATGGGACGTGGAAATGTTCTCTGTATTATCCTTATTAACTGGTAACTTATTATTAAAGAAGAGAAGCAAAATAAGATATAATAGGAAGGACAAAGCTAAGGTGCAAAATATTGTAACTGCCAATACAAACAAAAGAATAGTTGAGAAAGAAAAGTTTAATTCTGGCATATTGCCATGTAAAGTTGAGATAATGTAAGTTCTGAAGGCTTGGGGAAAATTATTGTAAACTAAAGCCTTTAACCCAAGAATGTTTATACTTGTTAAATATAGAAAGGTAGGTAAGGTTTACAACAATAACTGTAAAAAAAGCTCCTAAGAGCTTATATGAAGTAAAGTAAGGGCTAAGGTAATTTATTAATCCTAAGAAAAAAACAAAGCCCAGTCTTAATGACTGGCATTTTAGTTAAAAAGTCAATTTCTAGGTCTGGAAAGTGATCACCACTAGCTGGTGGATTAAAACTATCCACAATCAAGTTGTGAGTCCCACTATAAAAACTACCTAACTGCTGAAAAATGTAATCAAATAATATTATGGATCTAAGATGGGAAAATGCAAGAGTAAAGAAAGGGAAACACATGCCACAAAACCTAACAAGTACCATTTGGGGTGCTGGTCAAACAATCTCAAATTAAGTTGAGACTGAACAGAACACAAGCTTTTTATTCAGCTTGGTTTTTGAGGTAAACTTAAAGGGGTGATAAATTAGCCAGAATTGGTTAGGTGGCTTAAATTAAATAAAAGCCAGAGCACATGGTTGTTTGGTAAGTTTAGACTTAAAAGGTTAAGCCCATTGGTAAAGAAGCAAACAGGGAGGCTAGTGGCTAATTTTTTCCTTGAAACCAAGAAGAGCAGAGACAGAAGAACGGGAAACTAAGTCCAAAGCTGCTGGTGTAATGCGGGAAGTTTCAGGGTAAATAGAGTGAGAGCTTGTTGTAATTGATCAAATGGGGAATGTATCCCCAAATGAGGATAACATTACCAATGAGGAGGAGACAATGTGTGTTTACTTTTAAATGATAACCCTTGAAGAGTGAATAAGGAAAGGTGAAGAAGAAGATTATGCACAGGTACATCAAGAAGACCTTAATTTGGCTCAACTTCAAGGAATCAG
Organism: Entomophthora muscae; assembly: GCA_014839935.2. Lineage (NCBI taxonomy): Eukaryota > Fungi > Entomophthoromycota > Entomophthoromycetes > Entomophthorales > Entomophthoraceae > Entomophthora > Entomophthora muscae. The sequence continues at coordinate 237,751 of QTSX02000771.1, read as the reverse complement.
CAGCATATATAGGCTCACATTCAATTTTGCGGGTTTCAGGAATCATTTCAGCAGGAGGCAAAAGATTACCAGGAAATTGCAGAGGTGAGAAAGCAGAATCTAGCAGTCTGGTTATTAAAAATCTGATTGGAAAATATTAAAATAAGTGAATCATTGAGGCAAGATATTTATTGAGAGTAAAATATCAAAATACTAAGGTAGTTTGGTGGGGACAATTGTTACTTAAAGCCTTTGGTATATCTTGATGAGGTGTCCTCCTTGAATACAATATTTGGACAGCTTACAGATACCACCAATGGTGGTTCTTTAAGCTGTTACCTGACCTCCTTTGAGGTCAGGATTTGTTGACTAGCAGGTCAAGGAAGGGAAAATTGGGTGTGGGGCATCCGCGCCCCACTTGGACCCAATTTCTTGTGCCACCACCCACTTGCAATTGATTGTTAGATTTAAATCTACAATTGTTGCAAGCAGGCAGGGATTTGGGTCGGGTTTCCCTGGGTGGCGGCGCTTTGGCTGGGCCATACCCGGGAAAAATATGGCCATGACAGGAAGAGAATTAGAGCAAAAGCAAAAGGTAATTGATTTTGGACTTGTTTAAACTAACTTAGTGTATAGGTACTGGATTTGAAACTCAATTGCAAAAGAAAGGTAAGCACAAAGATGAAAACTAACTGTTAATTTAGGTTAATTTGATCCAAAAGCAAGGAAAATGAAGGAAAATAAAAAAGGATTAAAATTTTGGAATTCCTAACTAAAGGATAGTGAAATAAACCAACTGTAGCACTTGTAAAATACTAGAAGCAAAATAGAATAAAAGGAGGATCCTGACAATTCTGGGCCCTGATAATCTTTGGGAGGTTGTTGAATCTGATTTGCCAAACTTCTGTAAGTCATCCATTGTGGGCCTTAAATTTGGAGTGGCTGAGGTGTGGGAAGAGATCCCTATAGAAAATCTAAGGCATCTGAGCCATTGTATACCCAGAAGGCTTGGTGGTGTGATTGAAGCCAAAGGTTGGCTGAAAAAGCACTGAGTACATAGGATATTCAGCTTTAAACTGTATCACTGTTTTTTGTCACGGTAGGTTCTATCATGCCAGGAATTATCTGCCCAAGTAGGAAGGCTCAAAAAGCCAGAAACCCTTTATCAAAATTGACCAAATTAATGGATTTAAATCAAACGGTCAATCAAAAATGGGTTACGGCTGCTCCAGTCTGCCAGCTGAAACTGATTCCTCCTTGCAAATTGATGTTGATAAATTGATGTAATTTGAGAGTTACCTGGTATGAGCTTATTAATCAGCATGGGTGTCAGAAATTGGTCACTCAAGGGTTCTTTGCAACCTGGACCAGATACTCACTTGACAATGTAGAAGGAATAGGAGCCCAGGATCCAGGTGGTATTGTTTAGTCAATTTTGATATATATTGAATAATTTTCACTGTTTCAACTCTAAGAGTTGAGTCCTCTCAAAATTTTACTCAATAAAAATCAAATATCCCTTGATCTAATTTACTTTTTAAAAATGCATCCTTTAGTTGGATTGTTGCGCTACATTTCTGTGAGAGAGGGGGGCTAAACTAACTAAGTTTGGCTCCCATCCCGGTGAAACAAACCACCAGGATGCCATCCATTGAAGAACTGGGATGGCTGCTTGGAGGGGGGACCACAGGGAGGACACCAGGGACAACTGAGGGAAGTAGGTGTTCAAGCCCATCAGTATCAGGCCAGTGATCAACCAAGGGGTGCAGGTGGGAGTGGGAGAGGACACCTTGGAGGGCCCGAGGGGTACTGAATGGCTCTGGACCACGCTGAGGAGGGGAGGCATGGGAGGCACAGCTTCTTCAGAAACAGGTGAAGTATGATCTACAGTGTCCAAGTCCAAGTCATCACACATCAGGCTCTTGACCACAGCCTCTCCAGAAAAGAGAAGGCCGCTGGGGAGGTCCCAGAGACTAGAAGGGTCTCTACCTACAAGACGGGCAGACAAAGAGATTTCCCCCAAAAAATCAGGGGAGGTGGACCACAGAAGCAGCAAGAACAGAGCCAGGGAAAACACCACAAATTTAAGAGCTGGGAGTATCATAGGAATGTTCTACACAAAATTTAGAGCAGTTTGGTATGAATTTTTGACAAAAAAAGAGTGATAGAAGTGTAGGCAGGGTAGTCTTAGCAGAATATAGCAAAAGAGCAGCAGAACAGGTTTAAACGGCTTTACTATGGTCTTGGGAGCCTTGGTTGTAACGGCAAGCAAGAGCGGGTTCAAAAACAACAATTTTAAGAGAAAATTCAAAATAATAATAGAGATTATAAAGAAAATCAATTGAAAATTTGAAGTTCAAACTCTGTTTTTGAAAGCAAAAGCGGGAAAGACAATGACTAGGTAAATTAACACTAGTATAGGGGCCCAGAAGAGAAGCCGGGTTCAAAACTGGCTGGCACAAGGTAAGCTTTGAACAGTGACTAACACTTTAATCCTTAGGCTGCAAGAACACAAAACTGGGTCCCAACAGCAATAGCAATAAAATAAGTTGCAAAGGACTCCAAAACTTTTAATATATTGGAAAATAGACAAGCAGGGGACTAGAAGTCCCCTTGCTTGCATAAAAGGAATGGGCTGCAAGTAAGATGGGTCACATGACAGTGGAACTGAATCCAATTGGCTGGAGGCAAAACTTTGCTAGGCAGGGGCAGGGAGACTGGAGGGTTTCATTCCAATTTCTGCGGTCAGATCTGATTGGGTGGAAGAGGCACTGGTCATTTGGAATTCACTTGGGTTGCTTAGTGTCAATGTGGCAACCTCTGATTGGCTAGCTCTAATGGTTTTTAGAAGTGGGCAATACCAAGCTAATAAGTAGTCTAAATTAACCAGTGTTTCTTCCCAGGAGGGAGCAACCAAAGACAAAGGTTCCGCAGGGTAGGCTAGCACAAACCTCTCATCTACCTTGTGAGCTAAATCATTTAAGGAATGGAGGGGTTTGGCGGGCGTTTTAGAGCCTTTCTTGGTACAACAAGGGAAGATTGTGCAATCCAAAGCCAGAGGTGGCAGTGAATTTACAATTCCCTACATATTATTCTAAGCCAGATAATTACTGGAAGATGGGGCCCTGTAGTTGGAGCTTTGTTATTGGCACCTCCCAATGTTAATTCAATGCCTGCCAATCTTGGAGTGGTCCTCCCTGTCTTGGAAAATAAAAATTGTGCTGCCTCTCAATGTCCAGAATTTTATTCTGAAGATTCTCTGATGCTTTCACAGGCTATTTATCTTGGGCTACTTTGGTTAGGATTAATTATTTTACTTAATCCTAGTATCTCATTTGGAAATTTTACAAAACAGTATTTGAAGCTGTGTTGGTGGTTAATCATTAACTCTATGTGGATTTGGGTGGTAATTCCCCACCACTTGGAGACAGCTTCTTACTATCCCGTGATTTCCATCACATTATTCAACTCTTCTATGTCTGAGTTTTTGGAAGCAGTTTGTCATGAATTTGTGTTTTTTTCTCCTGCTCTGTCAAGATATCTGCATTTACCATGCTTATTTGATTCAGTTCTTTTCTGAGTTTTCAGTTTGTGCTTTTCTTTAATTTGTGGTTTCCATCTCTGGTTGCAGTTGTTGAGACTGGATCTTCTGTTTCCTATTTCCGCTGCGCTATGCCATTTTGGCGTCCAGATTATTTTCCTGCTCCACCTACTGATGAAATTTTGCGTGAAGTTTTTGTCAGCTTTATCATTCTATTCCGGTTCAAGCCTTATTCACAAATCCCAAATTTACCATGTCATGACAAAGGTTTCTTAGGATGCTTGTGAATGGTTGTTGTCCGCGGTGGAGAGCAATCCACATGTTTTAACTGAAAGTGCATCTCTGTACCCTTTGTTAAAAAATTTGTGTGTATCTATTGAGGAGCTCAAAGTATATCATAAGTTGTACACCTTCCAACAGGGTACTACTCTGCTTTCAATATTCCTTCCTCAGTTTCTTACCTACTGCTGTATAATTGATGTTCCTGAGGTGAATAAACTCTCAGCGTTGTGGTTAGCAGTTGACCATACTGCCCAGGATCTGGAAGATTGGGATTCCCCCTTAACCACAACTGAGGCCCTGGTAAGCCAAATTCTTTCTCTGGTCATAAATATGTTGGTTTCCAAACAAGGTTGAATGGAATTTGAAGCCAAACCCGCTGCGCGCTCCTGGTTTTCTGAGACTTGTTCTGCGGTGGCGTCCTCCAGCCAGAGTCAGGATTGTTCTCCCTGTGGTTCTTCTCAGTTGTAATTGGCAATTTTGAACAAACCTGTTGAGGTGAATGAAGCGCCAGTAGTGTCTTCCCTGAGAGTTCACTGGCTATGCTTCAGCATGTTGTGCCTGCAAAGCCTTTGGCAGTTGAATCCAAAGAGTTGCCCCTTGTTCCAATTGATTGTGATCATCCTGTCCTTCCTGCTGCTGTCCAAGAAATTATTGAGCAATATTTTCAGGAGCACCCTGCCTTCTTAGCTGCTGTCTGTACCACCAAAGAGAAGCAGGATCCTGCCAAGATTGCAACATTTGCTGTGAATAAATCTACTTCTGGTTACTTCTTGTTTTATGGTAGCATTGATAACAGTCAAACTATCTTTTGGCCGGCCATTTTGTTGGATACAGCTGCTTTCAAGAACTTTCTGAGTGTTGAGACTGCAGACTTGCTACAACTCAAGTATCACCCTGGAATGCTTGTTAGGGGTGAAAACTGACAAATGTTTCCCTCTTTCCAGCTTAAGAAGCTGGTGACGTTTGTAGTTGTGGGTCAGTCTTTTACTGCAAGATTCTCCATTTGTTCTACCCCTATGTATCCTATTATTTTGGGGGTGGACTGGTGGCAAGACCATAATGTGTCAACCTTGCTGAAAGAAAATGAGCTTCAAGTGGAACACTCTTTGGGTATATCTATTTGTATTCCGCTGTTAGGTATGTCCAAAATGGAGAAATCCTCTCAGACTATTCAATTGGTTCCTGTCCCTGTCCCCGCAAGTTTGGATTTACCAGCATGCTTGCACCCCTGGTCCACAGCGTTCAACACTACTAGGGGCAAAGTCCTTCCCAAGCACACTCAGCTTGACTTTGACTTTAAAGTTACTGTTGATCTGATTTGTATTGTGGCTCCTATTTACCCTTTAACCTTGAAGGAAGACGCATGTTTGGAAGAATGGACTCGTGACATGCTGGCAAAAGGCTATATTTTTAAAAAGACTTTGTCAATTTACTCTCTGTTGTTGTTTGTTCAAAAGGCTGATGGGTCTCTTTGTCCTTGTGTTGACTATAGGAACTTAAATAGCATCACAATCCCTGATCCCTATCCTTTACCTCTCAAAGCACAGATCTCTAGGTGTGTTGAGAAGGCAAAGATATTCTCAAAACTTGATCTGTTGAATGCCTTCAATCAAATCAGGATCACAGAAGGAATGGAATGGTTAACAGCATTCAGAACCAAGAAGGGCATCTTCCAGTTCTGTGTAATGCCTTTTGGATTGAAGAATGCTCCGGCTTGCTTTCAGCGGTTAATTGATTTGGTCTTGGGGGATCTCCTAGGTGTATGTGCCATTGTGTATATGGAAAACATTTTGGTATTCTCTCTGGATGAGGAGTTGCATAAGGCCCACCTGTTTGCAGTAGTAGAGCATATTCCCCAGGCCAACTTGATCATTAAAAGGATTAAGTGTGAATTCTTTAAGCGTAAGGTTACCTTTCTGGGTAATATTATCTTTGAGGATGGCCACAGCATTGTCCCTGACAAGGAAGCTGCGGTTCAAGAGTATGCTACGCCTGTAACAGTATCCCAACTTTGTAGTTTTTTGGGTACCTGTAGGTTCTTGAAGAAATTCACCCCTCACTTGTCTGAAGTTGCCGCCCCTTTATATTCAGCTAGCAGGAAGACAACTCTGGTCTGGACGCCTGAGTGTGCAGATGCTTTTGCAGCAGTCAAGGCTCTTTGATTGTCCTCCCCAGTGTTGAGACATGTGGATCCTGAGCTGCCTTTTGTGGTTTCCATGGATGCTTTGTAATATGCTGTGACTGGTGTGTTGTTACAGACTGCTGGTGATGGGATAGAGAGACCTGTAGGGTATTTCTCCCAGAAGATGGAGGCTCGGGAACACAATTACATGATTTACGACAAGGAACTGTTGGCAGTTGTGGAATTTTTAAGGCATTGGCATCACCATCTCATGTCAGCGTGACATCCATTTGTAGTAAGGACTGACCATAAAGCTTTTCTGTATTATTGACAACCCAGGGTTTTGTTGGGTTGCCAATCCAGATGACATGGTGACTTGATGGGATACAAGTTCCGCTACAAGTTCATTAAGGGTACAGATAATCACCTGGTGGATGCATTGAGTAGAAATCCTTCTCATCTCCCAGATGCTGGTATGAACATTGAGCTTAACACGCACACAATAATTCCAGACAAGGCTGTGGTTCCTTTTGTTCTACCTCCGCCTGCTACGCTTGCTACCATGTCCTTAGCTGAGGGCGCAGACTTAGACCTATATTCCAAAGTCAAGTTTTTGCAGTCTCTGTCCAAAGGTTATGATAGGTTACTGGAATTAGCATGTGTACATCCAGTTGGCCAGCCACAGGGTTATCACAAGATAGGGCCAATTCTATATCATCAATGTTGCTTGTGGGTCCCAGAGGGAACTATTTGGGATGAAATCATGGAGGTCAATCACACCTGCCCCACGGCAGGCCACCCAGGGAAGAACAAAACAGTGGAGTTAATTTGCCAACAGTTTTCTTGGAAAGTTTTGACAGTGAAGGTGGCGGCTTACGTTTGAGACTGTCTGGTATGTGGTTGGTCCAAGGCAAGCAGGAAAAAGACAACTGGTTTGTTGGTTCCACTGCAGCCAGCTGCAGGACCATGGATGTCTGTGTTGGTGGACTTTATTGGAGAACTCCCGAATTCCAACGGGTTTAATGCAATCATGGTGGTGGTTGATTGCTTCACAAAAATGGCACACTTTGTTCCCTTCTCAACCAAAATTACTTCAGTGGAAACAGCTTGGTTGTTTGTGAATATAATCTTCTCCTTGCATGGCATCCTGATGGAGATTGTGAGTGACTGTGGGCCCCAATTCATTGCTCAGTTCTGGGAAGCTTTTACTGGAATTCTAGGTATCAAATTGTGCCGTTCCATGGCTTTTCACCCCCAATCTGATGGACAAACAGAGAGGGTAAACCAAAGTTTGGAGGTCTATCTACGCTGCTACACAAATGCAAGACAAGATGACTGGTGTGATAATCTACCCATGGCAGAGTTCACATATAATAACGCCCCGCACACGTCAACTCAAGTATCGTCATTTTATGCCAATGTGGGTTACAATCCTTCTTCCAACATGGGTCCTTGTTTGGTTAGCAACGTGGAAGCTGCAACTGATCAAGCCGCTGAATTGAAGCAGGTCCATCAGGAGCTCCAGGTTACTCTTGCCGCCGCCGTGACAACTTACAAGGAATATGCAGATTGCAAGCGCCAGGAAGGTCCAACCTAAAGGCCAGGTGATCTAGTCATGGTTGATGCTTGCAATATGAAACTGAAGGTCCCCTGTTGCAAATTAGGGCCCAAGCAAGTTGGTCCCTTCAAGGTTGAACGTCAAATTGGTCCCTTTGCATATTGGCTATATTTACCCCCAGCTTTCAAGATTTTCCACACCTTCCATGAATGCCTTCTTACTCTCTTTAAGGGTACAGAGACTCCTTCTTTATAACCCATTCTTGTGGAAGGAGAACCTGAGTATGAGCTAAATTGTATTCTGGCTTCCTGTAAGAATCACACTGTTTGGAATATTTGGTGTCATGGAAGGGTTACCCTGATTCTGAAAATTCATGAGTTCCCCACTGTCAGGAAGCCAGGCGTAGGTAGAGGCGTTGGGTGGCTCAGGGTGAGGTGCGGTCAAGCCAGCGGGTAGGGCCCACCATAGAATGGGTGCTAACTTGATAATATAAGATACAGATCGCCCGAGTAAGGACCAGGGTCCAGAGTTGGGGACCACAGAATCCACCAACCCTGTCAAAGTAATGTATAGTACTCCAAACAGTTGGGTAGAGGGGGCTTGGCTGCGGCGGTAGGTTCCAGCGGGCGGTCTGATTGTGGGGTTAAGGGAGGAGTCATAGGAACAAAGTAGGCAGGCAGATAATTGTACTTGTCTTTGAACAATCTTGGTGGCCTTTTGTATCACTTTCCTTTGTGTCCTATGTATTTGGTTTCTCTAGTCCTGGCCAAGGGATTGTCAATGAGGATAGTCTCCAAGTTGTACTCTGAATAGGCCAGGTTGGGGGGTATTCAGTAAAATGCACAGGTCCAAAGGGGGCTCCCGGGGGACGGTATAATGCCTGGGGCAATTTGGCAGGTTGGTCTTGGGGAAGGGCGGCGGCCTGGCGGTCTACTTTACTGGGATTAAGATGAAAGATCACTAAGACTAGATAGGGTAAGATTTGTTCAAACCAAAGGTTCATAAAACTTTATTATCAAAAATGATGATGTGGTCTTCACCATACTGCCAGGGTTTTTATACCATGGGACTTTGCTTCTTCAATTTTTGCAGGGTTCAGGTTCACAGACAAGACACTGGCGGGGCATGGATCTTGCTTAGAGTCTTGGGGGCGGGAGATCCAGGTAGCGCCTGCTCTGGTGAATAGAAGTGACAATGCTTTGTTCTGCCGCCACTGTTCACTATGTCACCTGAGTAGTCCAATTGTACTAACCCTTCTGGGCGGCATGCCGGCAGGTCATTGGCAGAGTTGAGAATAGGGTTCAGTTTAACCTCCTTAAGGCAAGCTGCAACCGCTGCATAGGTTCAGGTCTTTGGTGGCTCCAGGTTAGCATCAATCTGATGACCATTCAGGGAATTGTCCTTGGGAGACTGGCGGGTCTCAGAGTAACTTGTTAACTCAAGTACACAATTTAGCGAGTTGGCGGTCCCCCGTCCACTTTGTGTGACTTGAGTCGTTTTTGAAGGGTCCTTTGTAGTAGGCCGGAGGAACGCGGAGTGATTTACTGATTTGAGCCCGTCTTTTAACGGATTGGCGGGTCCTGGACTGGTCTGGAGGGTTGGATCCGCCTTCTGGGAACCGGGGTTTAACTCTTGGGCTTTCAATACAAGTATTGAAATGTCATTCATGACATTATCCCATCTCCTGGATGGTGGTATTGTGCCCAGGGCTAAAGCAGAGGATAATGTCACAGTAGGTTCCATCATGCTGGGAATTATCCGGCCAAGTAGAAAGGCTTGAAAAGCTAGCAAACCTTTAACAAAATTGACCAAATTAACAAATTTAAATCAAACAGTCGATCAAAAATGGGTTACAGCTGCTCCAGTCTGCCAGCTGAAACCAATTCCTCCTTGCAAATTGATGTTGATAAATTGATGTAATTTGATGGTTACCTGGTATGAGCTTATTAATCAGCATGGGTGTCAGAAATTGGTCACTCAAGGGTTCTTTGCAACCTGGACCAGATACTCACTTGACAATGTAGAAGGAATAGGAGCCCAGGATCCAGGTGGTATTGCTTAATCAATTCTGATATATATTGAATAATTTTCACTGTTTCAACTCTAAGAGTTGAGTCCTCTCAAAATTTTACTCAATAAAAATCAAATATCCCTTGATCTAATTTACTTTTTAAAAATACATCCTGTAGTTGGATTATTGCACTACATTCCCTACAATCTTATTCTAAGCCAGATCATTACTGGAAGATGGGGCCCTGCAGCTGGAACTTTGTTGTTGGCACCTCCCAATGTTAATTCAATGCCTGCCAATCTTGGAGTGGCCCCCCTGTCCTGGAAAATGAAAAGTGTGCTGCATCTCAATGTCCAGAATTTTATCATGAAGATTCTCTGATGCTTTCACAGGCTATTTATCTTGGGCTACTTTGGTTAGGATTAATTATTTTACTTAATCCTAGTATCTCATTTGGAAATTTTACAAAACAGTATTTGAAGCTGCATTGGTGGTTAATCATTAACTCTATGTGGATTTGGGTGGTAATTCCCCACCACTTGGAGACAGCTTCTTACTATCCCGCAATTTCTGTCACAGTTTTAGGATAAGCACCCTTATCTTTGAAATAGTTTCATTTTCTCTTCCTTTCTATTTATTTCCATGGGTTTTATATCATGCTTGAGTAAAGATCCAGGGTGCATCTGTTGATGCAATTTATAGCAAGTTTTTACTTAAATTTTGCCTTTTCTTTCTAAACTGCTGGTGGCTAGTTAATTTTTTTAGACCACTGTAATTAGGCTAGGTACAGGTTCTTTGGAAAGGGTTTGTTGATGAAGATATCAGAGGAAGCATGTTTAAGATGGGGTGGTGGTATATGTACAGGTGGGGTGTAATATGGATTGGTAGTTTGTATTATGGGGGTTGGTTACAATGGTTACTTGGTTGAAGTTTTATGGGAAGTCAGGTATCCTTTTAGGGATGGGTTAGGCTTGAGGGAGGTTGGTTGGATTGTGTAATGGGCCTAGTTGAGGAGCAGGTGAAACTAGCTGGGCTCGAGAATCAGGGGGATGTGTTGGGCAGGTGCAGTAGGGATATGGCGCTACAGGCTAAAAATAGGCGACCTTCATGGATATTAATTAAAGTCAAATTCGGTGGTCCAATGAGGATCGCTTGTCAGCCAAGCCCACGGGTTGGATCCGAGGTCCGATCCGTGGAAGTGCGGCATGGGATATTCCAGTCCTTTGGGCTTACTGGAGTAAAGTGGTGCTGCCTTTGTTGGCTGCGGAGTGGAATGTGTCATGAAGTAATCAGCACAGATTCTAGGTTGGGAGGATGCCTCACTTTGGGATATTGTGGAGCTTGCCTCTACCGCAACGGCTGCGACTTCTGAAGTGCTTCTATATCGGCCATTTAGAAGGTTGGCAAAAGCCCGAAATAAGAAAGTATTAATTGGGCAGGCCAATGATTGGCTGGTCTCGGATAATCTTTTAATACCGAGATTTTAGCCAGCGCTTCCAAAGTGGGCGTCATATCTTTGCCAAATCACGGTTCATTCATAGGGCTGCTTCTAGTTCTGGGGAGCTCGTTTAAAAGCTTTATTTTAAAATGTTTAAATATGAAGTAATTTGTTTTGGCTGCATGGGGTCATAAGTGGACGAAAGTTGGGGCTGAGCCAAAGCATTCCTATTCATTCATGAATACCGATGTCATTGGGACGGAGCCCAGGCCGTGACAATAATGAGATCAAACATGCCACATGAGCTCTCAACCAAAGGGCTTTTGGCATGCGATTTGAAACGTTGACCTGGATGTTTAGGGGCTGTAGTGAAAGCCCATGCTGTAAACGTGAGGATGAAATCATCCCCTTTTAATTTCAATTAAGCCTACTGATTGGCTGCGATGCTCGGGTGTAGCAACTACCCCACCGGATTGATCCGCACTTTAGCTTCAAGCCATCCAGTATACATGATAATTGGATGTGCTGGGATGAGCACTGCTAAAATGTTCACGAATTTGGCTGCCGCAAAAGGAACTAAGAATGTTGTATACATGCGTGCAAAAAGGTTTGTATCGACTGATGTAAACCTGTAAGGCATGCTTAATCTTGATCTCCTGGATGTCTTCATTCTGCTTCGATCGCCATATTGGGGCGTAACTTGAGCCGAAAAATCCATCCCACAGCTTTGCGCAGTTGACTATAAATTCCCACCACAAATCCTGCGGACAAATCGAATGTGCATCCAATCCGAGTGGATTGGCCGTCGGATTGCCCTGATCCGATCCGCCAAATTGTGATCAACCGAGAATCTCACCAACCACCATCTCAAACGGGGGTATAAGACAGGGGAGGGTGCACAGCTCTGCTACCAACGGTCTGTTCCAATCGATTCGGTGGCGATCACAGCTTCCAGCCCAAATAAAAGCAACGCCCTCAGCACTACGCACACAATGGAACTTGCAAGCCCCGCACCCTCGTCCTCCACCCTAAACGACTTCAAATCCACCAAGAGCCTGCGTCCTAGCCGCTTCTCTATCCTCTCCTTCGGGCGCATCCGCAACGCCGCCACTCCCGCTTCTTCCACCACCTCCCTGTCTGACGATGGATCTGAAGGTACGCTCTCTTCTGTTCCCACCCGCTTCGTACTCGACGCCAAAAGGCTCTCTTCCTCCTTTGACCCCACCCGCCCCAACCACCGCCTTTACCGCCCAGTAAAGTACTGCCGCCGCCAAGGCAAAGAGGTTTCGGCCCTCCCGCATCAGGTGCAGATCCTCTACGACCGAGGAACTACGCCTCTCTCCCAGGACTACGACCTTCTCAACCGTAAGCTGGGCGATGGTGCCATGGGTAGCGTGTACCTGGTTCAGCGCAAAGCTGATAAGAAGCTTTTTGCTGCCAAGATGCACTCCAAGGATCATGCCAAACTAACCCGTCCCCAGTATCTTCAGAGAATTGCCGACGAAGTTATCATTGCCAGCTCCATGCACCACAAGCACATCATCGCCACTGTTGACTTTGTTTCCAACGGTGGCAAGTACCTGACGATTATGGAATTCTGTCCCACTGATCTATTTGACGTCATCTCTTCCAATACCCTGACGCCAGAGCAGATTGATATCTACTTTGTTCAGCTGCTGCTTGGCGTGAGTCATCTGCATAGTACTGGTGTTGCTCATCGGGATCTGAAGCTTGAGAACATGTGCGTTGACAAGCATGGTCAGCTTAAAATCATTGACTTTGGCTGTGCTACCTCCTTTCGTGCAACCTTCTCATCCCAACCATCACTAGTCAAGGGAGTGTATGGGTCAGACCCTTACATCGCGCCCGAAATCTGGGAACAATTCTTGTATGATGCCGTCAAGGCGGATATGTGGTCGCTGGGAGTGGTTTATGTCGCAATGCAGTCGGGGAGGTTCCTGTGGGATAAAGCCCAGCCTCTGGATGGCCGCTACTCGCGATTCCTTGACCGAGCTGGGGCCACCCTCACAAAATTCAAAATCCCAACACACTCCCACCCCCTGCTCATGCGGTTGCTGGACCCCAACCCTAACACGAGGGCCAGCCTAGAGGATTGTTTTGAGGAACCGTGGGTTGCCCACATTCTTGAAACTCTTAAATAATCGCATCTATTTATTTTTGACTGTAAAAACTAACCCTCATTAAATCCCACCACCAAAAGTTCACCCTACATCAATAAATACGATACCACAGTTTTCATATCTTCAATATTTACAACTCATCCTCCAAGCCCAAACCTAGCCAATCAGCAGTCGCCCCGTCTAGATTGGGCTACCTTCTCGTTACCCAATCTCATGTCTATTCGAATATTCAACGACTCCTTCTTTAAGATATCCACATCAATCCACAGTTAACTAAATGGCTACGGATCCATATTAAAAATGCCAAGCACCTTTCATTAACCCTGTATAACTCTGCGTCATGGACCCAACGGCAATCTACATGAACCCGCATTCCCCCTTTGTAAGTTTATCCAGCTATGAATCCCCTTTGGAGTCAACCTAAATTAAATCAATCCAGTCAAAGTTGAATATTTTATTTTTATATTGAATTTAAACCAGCCTTTAAAATGAATCCATTTACAATTAGAAGCAGCGTTCATGACCGCCTCGGAGGTAAGTTCCGTCAAGAAAAAAAGGCTCGGATGAACCAATTCCAGCCAAGCTAAAAGAATCTGAACCGCACACTTGCATAAATTCACTTACTACATCAATCAAGTTAACTCCAGCTTTGCATCAGCAACATGTTAAGAAATCCTCATCACTGCAATAACGGCAACAGACAATTGGCCAACCGGAATCCCCTACACGGGACAAATCTAGATAGTGTGCACTCCAGTCTCTATCCAAGCAACGCTGATTGGTCCATATCGATCCACCAAAGCGTGAGACTAATTTTCCCGCTTCAAATCTATAGATTCTATCCAGACTCGATAGTTTCCAACCCGCGAAATCGGCTTAGCAAACCCCTGCCAGCTGGCTTTTAAGCGGCTGGCCGCATTTCCTCAAAAACCTCATCCTACCCACTTTCCTGATCTTTGATGGTAAACTCGTCAGCAGCCTGAAGTATATCCCATATCGAACAGCCAATCAAAATATCCCCAACCTTCCCATATAAAATTTACATCAAGCCGACCCCGTCCCGAGATGAGTGGAGCCAGATCCGGCCAACGAGAAGTTTCCCGCCAACTCCAGCACTTCTTATTCTCGGCTAGCTTCTGAAGGAACCCCAATCATTTCAAATGGAACCCCAGCCGTCCTGAACCCCGCTCTATCATGCATTACAAATCCAAACCAAATCCGTCAGCGCCAACCATCTGAAACTGAAGAACAAGTAAAAGCTTCCCAACCTTTATTGCAAATCAGTGAGCCTGGCTACATACCTAGCAGGCCTGTGGCAGATGAAAAACGCAATGATTAAGGGTTTATCGTTATCATTGTTAAGCCATGTAAATCATCCCAGAATGGAAATGAAACTGATGTGGGTATAACCCCCACACTAACATCAAGACTGCAAAGAAGGAATGCACCAGAACTTCAAACCAATGCCTCGCCAAAGCAGGGGGATGCAACGTGTTGCAATTGAGTTTCCAAACTCGTCTGCCAATGTATCTTACGATACACAGGGGGCGCTCTGAGTCACCCCTTGACGTATCTAATGACATTAACCAATCTGATGGCAATGTCAAAATGTGGGTACTTTCTCCTGATCAGGAGCACTACCAATTCAACCTGCTGATCCCCGCACAAGTTATTTCTTGGCTTCAAACCTTACATGGAACATGCCACCCTCTTGTGACTTTCCCCACACAGTATATTAATCATGATATTCTACAAATAAACGATACCTTATTCTATTCACTCTTTTCCTTTCTATTGGACTTTTGTCTTCCCCAATCAAATACTGAATCATCATTGGTTCAGTTGCAACACTACTCTACCAGGAATATGACAAGTACTGCTCTAATAATTATGAAGTTGGGTAAATTACAGCGGCCAAGTCCACTACAAGACACCCCAGTACTATGTTAGGTGAATAAGCTACCATCAAGAAGAGAGCACCTGAAAACCCCTCTGTAACTTGCTCAATGCCCAGGAAGCCATTCAATAATATCTGAAAAAAGTCTTCAAAAGGGAGAGACCCCAGGAAGGAAGGAGATGATGTCATAAGTGACATTTTACTTCTAATTTTAAAGTAATATCCAAAACAAGGATTGAACCCTGGCTTCTGTTCCCTGCAACCCACCAGCTCAGAAGGTCAAGAGCCTATCTGCCTGCATTTTCTTGACAGCAAATCTAAAAATGATTTTGATGAGAGCCTGCCAGGACCAGAATTTTTGCCTAGGATATGAGAATTGCAAGCAAATAAGCAACACTTAATGAAAGAAGTTTATATGAAGTGGCAGAATGCAACACTGATGGATCAGGTGGAAAATCTTACAACTCCTGTTGGGGGATGTAATAACCCTGACAAAGAAATAAAGAACATTGAAACTAAGGGATGCAAATTTGCAATTACATAATTGCACAATTGGGCCTGAGAATAAGAATTCATTAACTCATACCACTATTCTTCAAAAAAAAACTTGATGCCCTGGGGACGCTTGCACATGGAGGCACCCTCAGAAGCGGCCTTACCTTTGGGAATGCTTTCTATTAGCCAAAACCCTCAAAAGTTGGAGATTTTGGCCCCAAAAAGCTCTCTGGAAGACCACAAGGTTTGGCCCAAGCAACAAGGCCTAAAAATAGTGTGCTTTTACCCCTAGGCAACCAACCAGATGATGCCAGTGTCAGGGAAACGGTGGCATGTGACCAGCTAGTCAACTAAGATGCCCTGCCAAGCCTAGAACCAACTTCCCAGCAGTATATAGCTGGGAAGGTTGAAAATTCCTTCCCTGTTGACATCACTTAATAAATTTTGTTGGTTAATGCACACAGAGCATTTATAATTTTCAAGAGTTTACTATATCATTACAAATTTTATACTTTTGGTGCTATCAAATAGATAGTACCTACAGTACTAATGCCAGTGCTGGGAAATAGAACAACTTCTTGCTGCCTCTGACCAACCAACATTAGCCCTTGTTCCTTCTCCTAGAGTTCTGGATCAGGATATAGTTCCTGCTCCTGCTTTCCTCCTATATTTTCCTGATTTCCCTCTGCCCCGCCAACTTGCCCTGTTGAGCCAGTCCATGAGTGCCACTACCAGAGAACCACCCCTCATCCTTTTTGTCCCATCATACAACTACAGCAAGCCTGGGTTTGCTTACATGTTCATGCTAGGGCTTGCTGAGCAAGTGGTAACCCACATGGGAGTGTGGCGTCCTTGGACCACCACTGGCAACTATGTGATGAGAATGGCTCCCATCATCTACTGGGCCTTCCAGGCTTGACTGTCAGGATTCTCCTTATCATCTGCTACTATGAAGCTTCAAATTTTATTATTCTTTATTCATTGGGCACTACAAAAGACCAACAACTTATTTCCTTTATCATTTCCTTTATGTTCTCTTAATTTTGTTTCAAAATTAACCTAAATCTAAGGTTAATTCTCTTTTCAAAGCTTACCTTTTTTCCCTACAAGTTTTGAACCCAGGATCTATACACTTCTGTTAGTAATTGTTAGACCAAACTCTTATATTTTGCTATCAAGTTGGAATTTAAGCTCAGACATGTTTACAATAGTTTTAAAAGCTATGGTGACAGCCAAAAATATCTCAGATTTAAACAAAATGATTTCAGATTTAAACAAAATCCAACTATCAGGTTAAAATATACACTCTGTTAACAGGGATTTTTGGCGTTAATGGGCAAAATGAGTCAAAGCAGCAAAGAAGTGCTCACGCACAAAGCAAAACTATTCAAAATACAATCTGAAATACATTGATTCACAAACCAAATGGTGTGAGTTGACTTTTGGTGTACATATGTTTACTATGTGAATTGGTGACAAAATACACCCAAGCAAGGTGAGTTAAAACTCAATAAAAAATGAAACACAATAGCAACTCACTATGTAAACAAAATCACTCAATCAGTTTGTGCAATGAATTGTAATCAAGAATGATACCAAGATATCTAAAATAAGACACAAGATCTGAAACATAAATTTTAAAAATATTGTGTTGGGTGCTTAATTTGGCGTAAAATCTGGGAAAATGGATGGAAATTATTTCAGGCATTCTAAAATGGGCGCTGTAAAACCAAAAACAACTAAATAAGAAATAAAAAATCTATAATTGGTATATTGGGTGGGAAAAATATTAATCAAATATCCATATTCAGATAAAAAGCAAAAATTAAAATTAGGGAGTAACTTAATTAAGTTTTATTTAATATTTTATTAAATTTTAAAATGGAAAAAACATAACAACAGAGTACCAATCCACCTGTTGTGCACCACAGTTGCGGTTGCCCCTGCAGGTCAAAGAATAGAGTTAGTGCAACCCAAGTGCTTACTCAAGAAGGAGATGGGAGAGGAGAGTTAATAGTGACGCTGTACTGACAAAGCCGGTTCAAGGAGCACAAGCTGCTAAGGTGCAGAGCATAAACCCTCAGGTCCCAAAGCTGACCTGGAAGCCCACTAAGATTACCACTACCAAAACAGTTAGAGACAAGGAGGTAGAACTTACTTTGAATGTGTTTGACGTTGTGTACCGGCAAGAGTTGGTCCCATCAGTCATGCTGGAGAAGGTGAAGCTTGTACTTGATACTAGCTATGAGCCCTACGTCAGTGATGGCAACCATGAAGAGGACAAGGAGCCTGAGTTCTACCAAACTGATGAGGGACAGCTAGTGCTCAAAAAGGTTGCAGCCTTCTACAACAAGGTACCCATGCCCTGTGTTGTGCCCAATGCCAACAAGCCAATCCCCACCACTAAAAAGCCCACCCAGAAGCGCATCCCCAACATCAAACACATAATCCTGCTTAAGCTAATGCGTGAATCAGGCAATTACAAGGCAGCCACGGCCATTGTTGGAGTGGATCCCAAGTACGCCAGCAAGACCTTCCACAATTTCATCAACACTGGTTGTGTCCTTGCCGCAGAGAAATCCTTGTGCGTTTCTACCATGCTCACCAAGGACCACAAATAGGCAATCCACCAGTGGATAATCCAGGATTGCCATCTTGAACTGGCAAATATACAGGCCAAGGTAAAATCTACTTTTGAGGTTGAGGCCTTGATTTCCTTTTACTACCATCTGCTCAAGGGAATGCACTTTTCCTGGAAAAAGCTCAGGGTATTCCCCTACAATCAAAATAGCCCAGCCAACATTCATGTCTGGAAAAAATACACTGAGGCGTACACTGCCCTCAAAGCCAAGGGGTCGGTCAAATTTTACTATATTGACAAATTGGCATTTGCCTTGTCAATGCACAATGGGTATGGCTATGTCCCCAAAGGCTCAAATGACATGATTGCTTGGCGTGCTGCAGTCTGCGCCACAGCCTATTTGATGGTGGCTCTCCTCAGTCCAAAGGGGATTGAGCTTTATCAAATGATATTAGGATCCCACAGCAGCCAGACTTTCCTATCATTTCTCCAATTGGTCCAGGAGCACCCAAGGCGCACAAGCCCAAGCTTCACCAACGTAATTGTGCTGGACAACATTGGTCTTCATAAGGTGGCTGATATTCTTGAGGAATTCCCGATGATTGACACTAGCATCACAGTGGGCCCCCAGCAATTGGCCACGGCAAATTTGCGCCTTCTCTTCCTCCCTGCCTATTTGCCCTTCCTAAATCCCATTGAGGAAGTCTTTGGGTGGCTCAAGCAAGTTGTCAAGCAAGGAACCCCAACTGGGACTGAGGACCTCTTTGATTTGCTGCAGGCCGGGATCCATACCTTCCCAGCTGAGACTGTGGCCAAATTCTATGGCCACACTGATTTGTTCATCCTTGCGTGCCTTGCCAAACAGCCAATCAATTAAAGGCTTAGCTTGTCCAACTTTTTTATATTCTCTAATTTACTATTTAAGATTTATTAATTATCATTTTATATTTAGAAGCTTCTAAGCCCACAATCAGTTTTGGCAGGACCATCAATGGAGGTTAGTAATTTATTTATTTTATATTAATTTTTTTTATTATGCCATCTGAGGTTATCCCAAACACTTGATACTGGATTTTGAAAATATATTTATATCAATTTTGTCAAATAAATATAAAAATCAAATTAAAAAAGTTAAATGTAAAGTGTACACAATAGAAGTAAATTTTATTAAATTAAACATATTTATGCTTATATGATGACTGTCTCTGGGATTTATTTTGCAAAACTTGTTTGCTAAAATAATAATTATGGAATTTTTTTTTAAAAAGCAAAATTTAAAAGTGTAGCTTATATCAAGGAAGGAGATTTTTATTGAGGTCACCTGTAGTGGGTTTGGCGGTATGTACCCACCCTGCAATGGGGGTGATGCACAACCTCCACCACCACCCCGTGGACAGTGGATACACCCTGATTAAAATATTCACGGCGGCTGGTAAAAGGGATTATTGTTAGGTGAGAATGCAGGAGCAGCTTTTCTGGTGGGGCTGCAAACCCGAAGATGCCAGCCAGGATCAGGACGTCCTGGATAACGTGGTCCACCAAGCCGTATCCAGGGGGACCTTCTTCCCATCTAGGGAGAGCCTGGCCTTGTCAATCCCAAGAAGGACCCCGTCCAAGTCCTCTACAGACACATCTGTGACAGTCCACATGTTTGGTGGTTTGCAGGCGGGGCTAATGTTGGCCAAGCAAAAGTTTGGTTGTTTGTTGCAGGTAGAGGCCTAGTAGGGAATGATGGCTACTAGGGATGGTAAGGCCTAGCTAGTAGGTGTAAAGACTACTAGAGGCAGATGTTGCCTCCACTCAGCAGAAGATATTGGCTGCTGTGGGCTAGAGTTCTTCACCTAGCAGGGAACTGTGGCTGCAAAAGGGTGAAGAATGAGATAGCTAGCAGGGAACTTTGTCTGTTTGAGGTGGAGAAGGTTTTGGACCCCTGGCGGGTAATGCGGGCTTCCAGGGAGGGGAAGAGCTCTGAGGGCTCTATGTACCCTGATACGCTTACAGGAGGTCTGTGAGCAAGCATCCTACCTAACGGACTTGTAGGGTGTCCTCATTTATGCCCCTATGGGAGCTTTTGGGGAGAACCCAGAGTGAGAATTGGAGGGTATAGATTTGGGTCATTATTTTAGAGATTAGGCCATTTTCTAATGCACATGCTGCTCAAGTCGCAGCATAACACAGTTCGATTTTGAAAAAGTAACTAATTACACAATTTATATTTAAAACATCAATAACTCAATGAAAAATTAATATTTTTTCACACTGTAAACTATCAAAATGAAGCTAAGAATCCTATCTTTCTATTGGTGTAAAAATTTTAATATGTATACTATTCTCAATATTAAAGCGAAAGTAATTTAAAAGAGCATAATCCAGATTTTATTATATGATTATATCTAATGATATAAAGTAGATCACTTCAAAGCTAATAAATACTCTTTTTTGAATACACAACAGATGTTTTTTATTTGACGAAATTAAAGATAAGATTGAGAGCTTTATTTTTGCATTTTATTTTATTTAAAAAGCTCAATTCTCTAGGATTTTATGATAGTTTGAAGTTAGGATGTTTTTATCACTGTTTAGATTGATTTTAAGGTTCAAGTGAGCTTTGAACCTCAAATTGAGCATTCTTTAAATGGAATTCTTTAATATTTTATCATTTAAAAATATGCGGAAGAGTTACAATTAACTGAATACATCATTTTAATTGATTTGCATTGATTACAAAGAGGATATGATGTAATAATAATGCTTAGCTGCTTCACATATATCACTTGTGCATGAAAACTGGGTATTTAATTAATTTCTGCAAACATAAATTCAAGTTCAAACTATAATAAAAGCTATCACACCATTTCTTTCAGAATGGTGTCATTTAGCTTGGTATATAAGAGCTAAAGTACCACAAAGCTTCTAATCCAAATAACCCAATTCAAAGACCACATTCTGATCATAACTACTCCATCATTAAGACACACATCAAAGATCTGACCTAATTACAGATTCAAAATACTACCATGTCCTCAGTTAAATTTACTTCTTCCATGCTACCCTTTTTTTCCTTGGGAGCTTCAACAAAAAGAGAGAGAATTGCAATGTTAAAAAAGGCATTCCTCTTTATTGCTGGTGATGATCTTGATAATTTCATCAAGCACTTCCTTACTCAAACTGAATTTGGGAAAGCTCAGTTCCTGCCAACTATTCAAAATCAAAAAGGCAATGAGTTCATTGAAAACTTAAAGGATCTCATGAAATCTTCTCCCCAAAAACATCTCCCAGCCTTGCGATCTCTGGTTACTTCCAGTTACTCTTTAAAAGAGCTTAATGATATGGGGTTTAATATAACCAAAAGTGAGTTTGAATACTCAAGAAAAAAAAATAAAAATAAAAATGTAAGCTTAAACAAAAAAAGCCAAAAAAATAATAACTATTCATTAAAAAAAGAAATAACTAAAAAAATTATTAAAAAATTGCTGGAAAATTCTTTTGAAACAAGCCAGTTTACAAAAAAGAACCAGCAAAAATTTATAAAGATATTGAAAAAATGAGTGAATACTCAACTGAAATTAAATACTCTCTACTTAAAACAAAAAAAGAAATATATGAAAATATGAAAATATGAAAATAAAAATGAAATTTCAGTTTCAATTTCCACTTACTATAAATCAATCCCTAAAAATATAATAAAAAGTAAAAAACAAACCGATATGTGCAATATTTGTAATTTAAAAAATTCACTAGAAAAAAAGAAGGAAGAATGTGAAAGTAAAAACTTACCATTAGCAGAATCTATAGACAATGACTTAAAGACTATTAATCAGCACCAAGACTTTTATGTTCATCAAAATTGTGAATATAAAAAAGATATTAATGAACTAGATGATGAGTCTTGTGTTGTAGTTATAGATTATAAAGAAAACTTAAAGGTTGGAGGTGGTCCAATTGAGACCAATAATTGTTTTTATTCAAAAAAACCAATCTCATTATTAGGGTTTGCATTAGTTTTTAAAGAAAACAATAAAATTAAATATGAATATCATGATTTTTTGTCTCAAATATTATCACATGATTCTTTATTTTCAGGTGAATGTCTAATAAGTCTTCTTAAATTAGATAGATTTAAAAAATAAAAAATATAAAAGTATGAACAGATAATGGAAATCATTTTAGATCATATGAATTTTTATATTACTTATTTAAAGAGGCACCTAAATATATTAAGGGTTCCATAAAATATAACCGTTTTGTTGAATGCCATGGAAAAAGCATTGTTGATGGTCACTTTGGTGTAATATCAAAAATTTTAAAGGAAAAAGAAAATGTACTTTATATTAACAACATTAATGATCTAAAAAATATTTGTGAGAAAGAAGAAAGAAGAAAAGAATTATACAATTCATCTTTAACTGGTTCAATTGTTTCCCAAAAAGCATTTTTTTATATTTATGAAAGGAAATTTAGGTCTATAAAAAGAGAGCTTGAAGTTAAAAATCTGCGCATTAATCTTTCATATTTGATGAAAGATGGGAAGTTATATACTTCACCTTTAACATTTGAAAGCTTCTCAGAATGTTCTGAGATATTTTATCATTTGAAATCACATGATGATACCAGAGAAACAAAAATATCAGAAGATGCTAGTAGTGTATTGGGGCAAGTTCATGAAGTAGGGCAGCTTACTAGAGGGTGTATTTTAAATAGAGTTATCAGTCTTTCAAAAACAACAACCTTTTTTTCTGAAACAAACTAAGAATATTTATGATGAGCCAAAGATAGGGTAATAGCATTTATAGCTTTGGGGCTGCTATTACTCTCCCATGCAACTCATCATAAATATTTTTGGTTTGTAGTAGCACTTAAGATATTTTCAGTAGTACTATAAGTTGCAATTTTCAATTATAAAATCAATGAATTATTTTTTAAAAAATCACCCAAGCCCAAGATCAATGAAATATTTGGGATTGATTGTACTTTACTCTTTCTGAATAATTTGAATATGAATAATGTGATTAAGTTATAAAATAACCAATCTGGCGCCTAGGCATAACAAGAAAAATAATGTCCCATTTGCTTGGAGGTGTCACCAAAGCGGTTTGCTTGGGGAAGCAAGCTGCAGAACTTGGTGTGATCAGGCCTCTGGGAAGTAGAGCTGATTACTCTGTGACTGAAAGCCCAGACTTAAACACCTGGGTGAGTAAAAACAACAACATATGCTTTAAGGATCTATGGTTGGATGGCCTAAGTGGAATGCCACTTGCGAGGGCCCAGTCAAATGCCAGTTCAATGTAGACTCATGCCTGGGTCTACAAGTTATGGTAACAGGGACTGAGATAAAGAACCAAGGTGGTTCACAGAATCAGCAGAGAAGGCTAGTAAGAAGGACTGTTTGATCACAGTGAAGACTAGTTGAGGGACTGTTGGTTCATATTGAAGTTTGGAACCAAAATAGTTCATTGTGCAGGTGGAACCAAGATGGTTCCTAGTGAGGATAAGTGGAAGGGCTCAAAGAGCATGATGCAGAAGTAGCTGGTCATGATAAAGGAGTAGCCAGAGGACTGATATGCTGTTTAAAGACTGGAAAGAAGATATTCTGTGAACTAAGATGGACTGTTTGCTGGTTAAGATGAAGACCTGGAAGATGTGGTCAAAGATCATGATGCAGGATTAGCTGATCATGATAAAGGAGCTGGCTGAAGGATCAGGAGATGATGATGAAGAACTAGTGATCCAGAGAAATGAGCCAAGATTTTTCCAAATTGATTTGCCAAAGTGGGAAGATGTGGAATGTTTTGCCTTGGTTTAGTAGTAAAATCAAGAAGGAGTGTGGATAGAAGTGTGGTTAAGATATTTATTTATTAAGTTCCTAGGATAGATGAAGGTATGTTGCTATGAGAGCTGGATACAAAGTTGTTTTGGTGGGACGTTTTCCTTGGATTTTACTATATTTGTAAATATATGGGGAAAACGTTGAAGAGGTTCAAAAGAAAAATTTAAATAGTATTCTACTATTTAAATTGGTTCAGGTTGAATGCAGGGAAGACTGGTGCCAGAATAATGGACCGGTTAACGCTTTGGTGCGCAAAGAGTTGTTGCTTTGAGTGGTTTGAGCTGTGGAAATTATTTTCATAGTTGGATCACAGTGGACCTTCAGAAATGGTCTATTTCTGCGCTCTGCATTCATTGGTTGAGTTATGGTAGCTTTCCTGATGAAAACAATTGGTTGGAAGCCAAAAGCTTAAAGTATAAGCGAGGAAATAGTGCATTAATACTTTAAGCTTTTGAGAAAGTAAGTATGTAAGCTTAAGTTATTATAGAAAAGTGAGCGGCAATGGTTTAAGCTTCTGAAGAAAGCCGTTTTAAAGGCGGAACCGTTGGGAAAAGGACACTATAAGAAGGTGGCTAGCTGGAAAGTTACAGGGTCTTTTTGAAGGTCTTTCTGGGTCTTTGACGGGGTCTTTCCAAGGCCTTTTGAGTTTCTGCTGAGAGGTTTTTGGAAGCCTTTGATCACCAGCAGGAGCTTGGTTGTACTTATACAAGTGGAATAACAAGGCTACTAGAGCTATAAAGAGAGCTGAAGCCCAAGATAATGGAGCAGGAGCCCAAGAATAAGGAGCTGGATCCTAAGCACAGCGCAGAAGTCTGATTCTAAGGCGCTGGAGTCCAAGTTTAAGGAGCAGGAGTCCAAGTCTAAGGAGCAAAAGTCCAAGAATAAGGTGCAGAAGTCCAAGACCAATTACAAGGAGTCCAAGATATTGTTGGAGGACTCCAAGTATTGGCAAATCCATATTGTTTCCTTGACCCCCCGGGCCATATACCAGAAGGTTTCTGAGGAGATCTTCCTTCTGAGAGTGAATAGAAGCCCATTTTGACCCCTATACATATTTCTGAGATACATTTTACCTTACTAGAAAATACAATCCCTTCCAGCCGGTCCCTGGCTACAATCCAGGACACACTTTGGGGACTGGTGGACAGGGACCCCACAATGTCCATCCCAAAGTAGAAGAGGAACCCCAGGTAAACAACAAGGTGAAGCCTTTGCCCAGCAAAAGCTTCAGTAAACTTTCAAAGTTTGTTGTATACTGTGCTGATCTTCTTTTCATGCTTTGTCTTTGAAAAGTTCAGCTCCATTGCTTGCAGGACCCCCATCTTGTTGGCACTCCAGGCCAGCCCAAAGTCCGCCAGGAGAATTTTTGTCTTCTTTACAGCTGTTGCATCTGCAACAGCCATTTTTGAAACTGTGTGCCCAAAGTTGTCCAAGAGGTAAGAGATGGTATGCTCTAACAGGAAGCAGAAGTGGGCAGCTGCATGAGCCTGGCCCATCTCCGGTACATTCTTGAATGGGAGCGTCTCCAGAATGTCCCAAACAAGCTCAATGGAGTTTACAAAGTAAACTCCACTGAGAACCACCAGGTCCAGGCAGACCAGTTGGGCATCCTTGTAGGCAGTAACTGCCCACTTGGATGCCCCCTTGGCATGCATCAGCCTGGCTAGCATGTTCCTTGTCATCAGAAAGATACCATGAACCCTATCTTTGAGCTCCTGCAAGACAGGGGGGACAGATAGAGCTGTTTGGCCACGTTAGTGGCATAATTTGAATAGAAGGTGGGGGGACAAAAGGAACCAGGACCCAGCGGAGTTCACTGTCAATGTTTTCTACCAAAAAAGTAATTATTTTGAAATTTTTATTTATTATAATTTTTTATATACCTTTGCGGGTTTCCTCCTTGCCTGCAGCTTTGGCAGGCTTTGCCATTCTTGGCGCAAGCAGTTGCGCGGGCAATTCTTTATCCTCTGTCCTTGTCTGCTTGGTAGGTTTTAGGTGGACATACATTTCAGGGTCACCTGTCCAGACAGACGGTGAAGAGAGGGCAAAGGACTTAAATTGCAAGCCCTCAACTACCGTTTTTTGAATGTTGAGCAGGCGCTCAATGGTCTTCTCTGATGTGTCAGGCATTTTGGTCATTCTTGCCTTGGATGTCACCCTGTCAAGTTTTTTGCCTTTGAGGACGGCGGCCTTCACCTTTGCTTTGACCTTGCGGTCAATTTTTTTGATCTCTGCAACTGCAGAGTCAAGATCCTTCAAAAGCTTCTCCAATTATCTCATTGATTTTTTACTAACCTTTCCATATGTTTTTATAGCTTTCATCCCAATAAAATCTGTATTATTCTGATACTATTGCCTCTTTGTTTATCCCTGTTTTTTTTCACATTGCTCCAATATCCCATTTTCCCCCCATTGTGTATATGTTTTACGCTCATCTCAATATGTGTTGTTTGCTTTGTGTTGGCATTGTTTCCTTAATTGCCATATTAACTTTGGCGCTTTGCACAGACCCTTGTGAAAATATTAACAACAATTTGGTGATCAGCTAAATTTGAATTAGAAAATTATAGGTTAATTGTGTTTAGGTAAAGTTGTTACTGATCTGAATTCAAAACCTTAATTATAAACTTTAAGCCAATCAGGAGCCAAGTGATAAAGTGATTGTTGTGATATAAAGGGTCATTCAATAATTCTTTGATGAATGTGCGCTAATTAATATGATTGGCTGGATCTTTTGCCATTGTGCACCATTGATGCTGTGGCAAGTTGTTGATGGACTAGTGCTCAATCAGCTGCTGGGTTAACACTAGTCCATCAACAACTTGCCACAGCAGCAATGACACACAATAGCAAAAGATACAGCCAATCATATTAATTAGCGCACATGCATCAAAAATTATTGAATGACCCTTTATGTCACAACAATCACTTTATCACTTGGCTCCTGATTGGCTTAAAGTTTATCATTAAGGTTTTGAATTTGGATAAGCAACAACTTTATCTAAACACAATAAACTTAAATTTTCTAATTCAAATTTAGCTGATCACCAAATTGTTGTTAATATTTTTACAAGGGGCTGTGCAAAGTGCTAAAAATAACTGTGTTCTGGATTTAGATACATGACATAGTAAATATATGATTTTATAGAAATAAGCTGAACATAAAGAATAAAGCCATCTATAAACAAAGAGAACATGAACAATTGAAATTCAAAATAAAGATAATTTAAATAGAAAATGTTTGATGACAGGGGGTTTATTGGGGCAGGGAAAAGTGATGCCTAGTAGGCAGAATAGCGCGGGAAGGAAGACGTAGAGGCAGTGCTGGCTTGGGGGGTTTGGGATTGGGTGGGTGGGGCTGGAAGGTGGGTGGCGGGGGTAGAAGGATTGTGTGTGATAACCGCCATATAACGCTCATTATATTCCTCATCCGTCATTGGCTGGATGGGCTGATAGGTGGCTGTGGCACAGGGTGAGAGGCACTTATCCTTACGTGATTGGTTGCCCATGTTCACGTGGAAGACAATTTGGGCAAACAAGTCTGCCACCATTTGGTGACCAAAGAGAGAATTGTGGTCAAGGACCCCAAGATAGAGGTTGTTGAAAGCCTGAGGGCGGCGCTCCCGTAATGTGGATCCAATGTTGAAGAAGACAACATCACCCAGATGGATGTCTGCATGGCCGGCAGGGTAGACTCAGGCCTGGTGCCCGCGTTGCTGGATGGCCTCAAGGGCGGTGGAGCTACCCTCCATCTGGTGGCTCAAGAAAACCCGGTACTTGGAATTTGAGCCATCCCAGGAGTTGAGTAATCCACCAAGGATGTGGCTGTACAAGTATCCATTGGTGAAATCTGGGTTTATCCAATAGTAGACAAAACCCTTGGCTGAAACAGCCAGAAATGCACCAATGAACGTCCCCTTCTTTACTTTCTTCCTCCCTTTTTGGGTGGCCGCTTTTCCTTGTGCGTCAAAATTGTTGAAAGCTATTGATAGCTTATAATATGAGACAAACATGACATCATCTTTTAGAATAGTCAGGCATCAGACCAGGGTTGATTCAATGGTGGGGTCATAAGGGGAATCCTCAGCGCCATCCCATTGGTTGCCAGCAAAATTGGTAAGAACCTGTATCAAAGCCACCTTCCCATACATCCAGAGCTGCACCATGCACTCAGACACCCAAATGCCATGGTGTGCAAGTTGCTTCTGGATCTGGGTCAAGGAAAGCTTGGGATCCCGCTGGAGGAGGTCAAGCATGATTGGGTATGCCTCAGATATTTGTGACTTGGGGGCCTTCTTGGGCTTCTTGGCTGTCCTGATCAGATTCCCCCTGTTCATCAGGTTGTTGAATTCCCGCATGACAGTAGCTTGGGTAAATTGCAACTGGGCAGCAATCTGTTCCCAGGACAGACCCTGTAGATTCAGTGCCACAATTTCCTGAAGAATTTGGGCGGTGATGATTTGTCACTTGAGGGGCTGGGCTGGGGGAGCTGAAGCCTGATTGGCTGTAGGGGGCAGGTTGGCTGGTGGCAGGAAGTTGTTCCAAATTAAGGTTGTCATCCTGATTGGTTGGTTGACAGGCAGCTTGTGCAGGGGTGGGTACAGGAGCAGGGGCAGAGCTAGACACTAAGTGACTACTGAACAAGTCAAAGCCATATGGGTCAGGGGTCAGTAACAGGTCAGCTTCCTTGTTACCCGCCTCAAAGGCTTGGGTGTAAACAGGTGCCTCCACGTTCTGAGCCTCTCCTCCATTGAAGCTGGCTTGGCTGCTGGGGTTGTTGAAAATGTTGCTGTTGAAAACCATATTGAACTAAAACCTAGGATAAAATCACTAAAAGTAGAACTTTTAAAATTTAATGATTTATTTTTATTGTAATCTTGAGTTCATATTTAGAAGGTTCTCAAAACCATTTCATACAAATCAGGAGCCATGAAAATGAATAAAATGCCTCTATTCCTAAATTGAATAGCTGTTGATTAGCTGTTAAACTGTTATATTTCAATTTTAGGCTGCTGACACTACACATCTTGTGTGACTTCATTTCATTTTGTGCTTGTGGAATCTTGCTTCTAGATTGCTTCAATTTTGTTTCATTTTAGTCCTTCTGTTGGCGCCTCATATGAATCCTGATTGGATTATAATATGCTCCGGAATAGCATCCATCCATTTCACTTGTTGTGTCAGTTCATTTCGTTTGTGGGTTATACTACACCACTTGATGTTTGATATAATTTTGTATAATGGGCAAGTGAAATTTTGTTTTTGGTTTGACATTTCATTTATTAACCGACAATATTTAAATTATTTGAATCCTGAATCTTGCGCAACTTGGATTTTTTTTAAATCTGAGGTATTTTGGTTGCCACCATAGCTTTTAAAACTACTGTATCATGAATTTTCTGCTTGTTTTTGCTTAAACTAAAAGCAACAATGTCACCCTCTTTCACTCTTTCTGCTTGCTTGTTCCTTGCCTCTGTTCCTGAACATATTAAGTTTAAACATACTCTTGGTGTCGTGTTCTGAGGCGCAGCACAGATACACAACAGGGAATCCTAACTTTAGGATTGGATTTGTACTAAGTCTCGGTTAGGTGACAGGGAAGGCAGATGTGTTTACCTTGTGGCACTGGATGAATAATCTCTACTAGGCGTGGCTAGAGAGAGGCGTGGAAGTACAGAAGACACAAAGACAAAAATGTGAATAGAACTTAATTTTATTGGTGAATATGGAAATGGAATATATAGTGGTTGAGAATACCACAAAACACTACCAGGATGGTAGTATCACTTGCCACAAGCATGAGTGGAGCAAGTGAGATATACAGAGTCAGGAAACCAAACAATCATATTTCCTGATGCAGAAACCAGTTCATTTTGAGAGTAAAAAGCAAAAGCGAGAGATTTGTCTTTGAAATGGCCCACCAAAGGCAAAATCAAAACATGGTGAATGCTGTTATTCATGACATTGCCCCCCTCTAGATTGGCCTTAGGGGGGTGATACTTGCAGAGGAGCTTGGTGTGTACGCAAGCAAAAGGACCAATCCACAGGGAGTCCAGCTTATGCGCGCGCCCACCCACACAGTGTTGGTAGTACAGGACATGGTCACCAACATCAAACTCAGGCAAGGGGGAGCGCCCAGCGTTGTCAGGAGAGAGCTTGAGCACCTTAGTCTTATATGCGGAAGTGTAGGCAGTGGCCTGTATATCAATGATGCGGTTGACTAAGTCTTTGATGTGGTTGTCAGGGTTCATGGTCTTATCAGAGGAGAGTAGGGGAACCCCCAAGAGCAACAGAGTGGTGGCTTCACGCCCATACAACATGGCAAAGGGGGAGTACCCTGTGATCCAATGCCTGCTCAGACAATAGGCAAAGAGTGCAGCAGATAAGTATAGATCCCAATTGGCAGCGTTAGAGTAGGTGAGTTTTTTCATGATAGAAACCAGTGTTGAGTTGGCATGCTCAACTGCCCCATTAGTGGAAGGATTATAGGGGGAAGAGAAAGACTGGTGAGTTCCTAGAGCTTCAACAACAGAGGTTACAAGTTTGACATTGAAGTTGGTTCCTTTGCCTGATAACAGCACTTGAGGGCAGCCATGGTGGTAGAAAACATCCTGCAGCAGGAAGCAACAGTAGTCTTAGCAGTGATGTCTTTAGTAGGGCGAGCTTCTACCCACTTGCTGAAGTGGCCAACAGCAATCAGGATAAAGCGGCATCCGGAACGTGAGCGGGGGAGAGGGCCTACAGCATCAATGCTAATTGTATGAAAAACGTGTTGAGGGGGAACCAATTTGAACTTGTGAGAAGCAGCTCGGGGCCTCTGAAGTTGGCAGTCATGGCAACTAGCTATGACATCTAGGATCAACAGGCAAAGATTCTCCCAGAATTAATTCTTCTGAAGCCAGTCAAAGGTCTTGGCAATGCCTCCATGGCCAGTCTCTTTATGGGCTTGCAACACCAAGGAGAGGCAAAGACTGGGGCGCACGTATGGCAGGTATTGACCCCGCACCTTCTTGAAGAGTTGGTTATTGCATATGAGGGTGTCTTCAGACAATTTGGACAGGGCAAGTCAAACCTCTTCTGTCTCACTTTCCCAGGAAGAAGGGTAGCCAATTAGCTTGTACAGGCGGTCTGCCTCAGCAGGATGTAGGGCAAGGATGGGCATTTGGGACAACCCATCAGCGTTCTGATGTTGAATCCTGGGGCAATGGAGCACAGTGAAGTCATAACCTTGTAGGTGGAGGGACCATCTGGATAAGCGTCCTTCAGGCTCCTTAAGTTGTTGTAACCATTTAAGCAAAGCGTGGTCAGTGACAACAGTGAAATGGGTACCATACATGTAGTGGCAGAATTGTTTGACTGCATGCAGCACAGCAAGGCACTCCTTCTCTGTAACACTATAATTCTTTTCATGCTTATTTAGCACACAG
Source organism: Entomophthora muscae (assembly GCA_014839935.2). Taxonomy (NCBI): domain Eukaryota; kingdom Fungi; phylum Entomophthoromycota; class Entomophthoromycetes; order Entomophthorales; family Entomophthoraceae; genus Entomophthora; species Entomophthora muscae. The sequence goes on along the minus strand of QTSX02000771.1, from coordinate 206,452 downwards.
GAAGTATAGGCTACAGGGTGGTCCACACCTTCATTGTTGAGCTGAGCCAAGATAGCCCCAATAGCAAGGTCACTAGCATCAGTGTACAAGATAAATTCCTTATTGTAATTGGGGTACACTAAAATGGGCGCCTCTTTGAGTTTCTGCTTTAGAGTCTTGAAGGCCTGCTGTTGGCTGGCGGTCCATTTGAAAGGAACATTTAGCAACAGTTGAACCAGGGGTTTGCTGGTATCAGAAAAATCAGGAATGAATTGCCTATAGTAACCCATCATGCCCAGAAAGACTTGTACTTCTTGTAGGTTGGTGAGCGGAAGCATTTTGTCAATAGCCTTGACCTTCTTGGTCATTGGACAAATCCCCGTTTGGGTTACTTCATGGCCCAGGAATTCAAGGCGTTCTTTGAAGAAAGCACACTTAGAGGGCTTTATTTTGAGGCCAGCCTCTTGGATCTTTATGAACACCTTTTTAAGATGGGCTAGGTGATTGATGAAAGTTGCGCTGAAGACTGTTATATCATCTAGGTAGACTAAGACACACAACAACTTCAAATCATGCAGGATGGAATCCATGGCCCTCTGGAAAGTTGTTGGGGCATTACAGAGCCCTTGCGGCATGCAGGTAGGTTCAAACAATCCTTCTGATGTGATGAGTGCAGCCTTCTGACGGTCTTCAGGAGAGAGGTCAACTTGTCAGTAACCAGACGCCAAATCCATGGCAGAGAAAAACTTAGAACCCCCAAGGCGTCAAAGAGCGTCATCCATGCGCGGTAAGGGATAGGAATCTTTCTTGGTTAGAGAATTCAACCTCCAATATTCCATCACAATCCGGTGGCCCCCATCCTTTTTCTTTAAGATGAGCAGAGGAGAAGCCCAGGGACTTTGAGAGGGAGCTAGCAGTCCAGCGTCCAGCAGTTGTTTGAGCTCCTTAGAAACCTGCACATATTCCACTCAGCTGCAGCAATATGGCTTGGCACAAAAGGGAGGAGCATCTCCTGTGTCAATATGATGAATCACACCTTTGGTCAGCCCATAATCAGTGCTATCTTTAGCAAAGATGTCTGAGAATTGGTCTAGTAAATCAAGCACCTCTTTCTGTTGGACCGGGGACAACTGAGGGAAGTCTTGGGCAGTGAACAGAGATAGGACTTGAGGCTTGTTTTCAGTTAGGTTAAAGTCTTGAAACGTTCCAAAAGGGTGAAGGGATAAGACGTCAGGGGCATTTAACAACTTTCCGTAACCAACAACCTGTCCCCTGGATATGGTCATAGGAAGCGCAGTAAGATTGGCAACTAGTAATTGAACAGGATCCTTGTGGGAGACGTCCAGAATTCCAGGACAAAAGTAAGGCTTATTACGCCCCAGCAAAGGAGGGGAGTACAGCTCTAAGAAAGTCTGTCCAGGTAGTTCATATGATATCTGGGAGTCTATGATAGCCTGAGAACCTGGAGGGATGGTGACAGTAGACGTGGCCATGAGAGGAATTCCCTCAGTTGCAGGACAAGCCATTGTAGGTACTTCATGTTGTTGGAATGGGTTTGGTATTTTAGGGTGAAAACCCCAGTGGGGTACTCCAGTGTACATGTCTTCAAACATTTACCAGGAACTTTGATTGGCTCCTCAAAGATCAGAGGGACTTTTTACCCTAGGATAGAAAGATAACCATCCTTTAGGTTGATGATCCCATTATATTCCCAAAGGAACTGGGTACCAACCAAAAGGTTGTAGCTCTCATTTTCTAGAACAACAGCTGGCGCAGCCAACAAGAGTTTACCAAATCACATTAGCAGGGCAGAGTACGCGCCAATGGCGCAAGTCATGGAGAGACCAGCGGTGCCATAGGATTGATGGTAGTTGAGGTTGGGGGCCAGCTTAAGTTTCTTCACCAGTTTAGAAGAAACAACATTGACAGGAGAACCAGTGTCCAGGACAGCTTTGATTTTTACTTTCTGGATAGATATCTCTACTCGGGTGGTGGTGCATCCAAAGGGTGGCAGAACAGCCAAGATATCCTGCGCCTCAGCTAGTTCCTTGTCCCATTTCTCAATTATGCATCTTAGTCCTGGGAACTCCTTATATACGGTTTAGAGAGGGAGTGAGACAGATACATTCTTGAAAATGGCGTCTGCAACTTCAGCGGCTTCCTCTGATGATTCCACTAATACAGGGGACCGTTTTGCCTGAGTAAGATAGGGGCAGGAGACAGCCGCTTTGGCCTCAGACGAGGGCTTGGTGGTAGTTGTAGTCTTCCCAGATTGTAGCTTGTAGGGAACTGTAATAGTCTCTGGGACGGCAAGAACAGAATACCCGTATGCATCAGGGTCTTCAACATCAGATTCATCCACATCAGAATCATCAGAAATATCATGGAACAGAAGGAGGATAGGAGGAGCCTCATCATCAGCAGGCTCAGAGTCAGTAGCCGGCGGAGGTATAGAAGGAGACTGGGAAGAATTGTCAATCAAGAGCGTCTCTGCCTCTAGGTTGACTGTTCTTTTCCTGACTGATCCTTGGGATCAGCTCCTTCAACCCGCAGATTGGTGCAGATGCAAGAGTGGTGACCTATCTGACCGCAGTTGTGGAAACCCTGACGTCAAGGAGGATTTTATGAGTTCATAGTGAGGATACAAGGGCCACAAGAAGAAGATCCAGAGTTGGAAGCGGCACAACTCTCCCAAACAACTGCCCCAGAATGGGTAAGATGCATATCCTGTAGCAGTGTCTTTATACTTTTCATGGAGGACAGCATAGCTTTGTGGGCCTTGAAATGAAGACACAGGAGTTGATTCACCTTGAGGGCCTGGGCGCAGGCCATATACGCTTCATGCGCCGTCAATTATCTGCTTGTTATTAACTGTTGTCCCTCCATGTAAAATCTGTCTGCAAATTTGGCTAACGTCTCTTTGGGCTTGAAAGATATGTGCATGAAGGCATCCTTTTTCACCTCCAGGCTAAGATCACCACCAAACTTGTCAATCAGGAGCTGTTTCATGTCTTCCCAGGTCTCAATGGTGGGCAGCTCTGGCACAACTACTTCTTGACAGGTCGGGTGTAGACAGGTTAGAATGTGTTCCTTCTTAACCTCATCTGATGCTCGTCTCATGGCAGTCTCATAAATAGTTAAGAAAGCTGCAATAGTTGAGGTTTTGGGATCAAAGACTTTCTTAAAAGTAGGCTTGAAGTGTGCCTTGGGAGCTGGACCACCATTGCTGCTATTGAGTACATTTATGCGCAGGGAGAACTCAGCTTCAGATTTGGAGGGGGGTTGTCTAGCCCATAATTATTGAACACTTTCTTCAAGGGTTGTCAGAGTCTCGGTAATTCTGGCACCCGTAGTGTTGGCTAAAGTGGTCTGTTGTTCAGTAACATCTAGGCGTTGTCCTTGGGTAGTGACAACAGTGGAGAGCTCAGCCAGCTGCAAAGTAAGGGATGGCCCCACTGATAGGCAGGGGGCAAATCTGTTGTTTACCAAATTGATCAGCTCACTCATCTCCTGTACGTCTCTGTCCAACTCAGTCTGATCTTGTTTCAAATGGTCCACCTCATTAGCTAGGGCAATCAACTCCCTAGCGCAGTGGATTCAAGGAGCCCCCGCCAAACCAGGACAACAGCCATCTTCCTCATTAACCCTGAGTGGGCTAGCAGCGGCTGTCACTACCTCACGTAAAGCAGCAACTTCTTGCTGTAGTTCAGCGGCCTGAGCAGTCAACGCAAGAACCTGGGGGTCAGGTTGAGGCATTTCAGTAGGATGTCCTTGGCTACAAGTGGAAGCGCGTAATTCTTGGATGGCCTCCCAGATTCTCTGTTCTCTGTCCACCAGATTATCAGCAGGAGGAGAAGGCGGGACATCAGGCTTGGGAGTAGACAGCTCATTCACCTGACTCTGAAGTTTGGCTATAGCCGCAGCAGTGGTAGCTTTCTCTTGATCAAATTCTGCACTGAGTTTGTTTAGACCTTGGGCGGAAAGGTCAGCTACCTGTTGCAATTGCTCAAAGGAATAGGCACTGAATGCATTGAGCTGTTGCACTAGGTGTTCAAAGTTGGTGAGATAAGCGTTTAGGGTGGAGTCTACTTGAGTTTTCCAGGGTTGTTCTAACTGGTGAAACTCATGTAGCCGCTCCCTAACGTACTCAGGGATAGACTGGCGCATTTTCTTGATAGAATTGACTAAACATGTTTGAGAGGTGACCAAATCACGCTGATTGTCAGATACCAGGGAGAACAGGGAATGAATCCATTGTTGGTAGGCAGCAAACTGGTCCCAATGATGGGTAACAGCTGCTTGTAGAGACGAGATCTCTTGGACGTGGAGTCCCAACACCATCTGGTGGTGGGCCAAGGCAGGCTGTATGAAGGATGACAGTAGGTGCTCAGCAGAGTCAGACGCTGAGAGGAAATGTTGTGGAAACTGAGGGGCCACAATTAACTAATAGTATTTGGCATGGCTAAACTGTAGCTGAAGGCAAGGGATGGCCCTGTCCCGAGCTATCCCAAGGGCTACTGCCATGACTTGTTCCAAGTCAGGGGTACCCATAGGGTAAGCAACTAGGCAGGGACCATTCCCAAGGTTCAGTACAGTAGGGACAATAGGCGGGTTGGCAATGTCTTCCTCAATAGGAGGGCTGGTAATTTCAGGCAAGGCCAACTCCCAAATAGGCGGAGGTGAGGGACCTGAAAACATAGATGCAAAAGGGATAACTGAGGGGCTTACAGCCCCTATAGTGAGCACCATTTTTGTTGTGTTCTGAGGCGCGGCACAGATACACAACAGGGAATCCTAACCTTAGGATTGGATTTGTACTAAGTCTTGGTTAGATGACAGGGAATGCAGATGTGTTTACCTTGCAGCTCTGGATGAATAATCTCTACTAGGCGTGGCTAGAGAGAGGCGCAGAAGTACAGAAGACACAAAGACAAAAATGTGAATAGAACTTAATTTTATTGATAAAATAGGAAATGGATTATATAGTGGTTAAGAATACCACAAAACACTACCAGGATAGTAGGATCACTTGCCACAAGCATGAGTGGAGCAAGTGAGTTGCACAGAGTCAGGAAACCAAACAATCATATTTCCTGATGCAGAACCCAGTTCATTTTGAGAGTCAAAAGCAAAAGCAAGAGATTTGTCTTCAAAATGGCCCACCAAAGGCAAAATTGAAACATGGTGAATGCCGTTATTCACAACACTTGGTAACCTTTGCTTTCACTTCAAACAGCTATCATTAACTAATGATGGTTAATATTCTTTCCCCTCTTTTTTTACCTCAATTACTAAAGTTTTGAATATAAGTCTTGATTTTGCAGTCTCAACTTCAAGTTAAGATTGTTTGACTTGCACCCCAAAAAGGTACTTGTTAGATTTTATGGCTTGTGTTTCTTTCCTCTTTTTCTTTTTGAATCTAGTTTTGAATATTCTCTTTTGAATCTTAGTTATCTTTCATGATTCTCTTTTACTATTTTTATCATCAGCTAGGCAATCTTTTTAGTGGCACTTAAACCCTTATAGTAGATAACTTCAATCCACCAGTTAGTGGTGAACAATATACTGATTTATAGATAAAGTTTTTGACACAGTCCTCAGTCCTTAAGACTTTACTTTACTTTATTTTCTTAGGATTGATTGCCTTAGCCCCTATTTTACCACTTATAAGCTACTAGAAGCTTTAGTTCAGCTTTTATTACAAACTTTGCCTACCTTCCTTTATTTAACTAAAGGCTAATATCATTGGTTTGAAGGCTCTAGTTTATAATTAGCTACCCCAATGCCCCAGACCTTACATTGGCCCTTCCCTTTGATTAAAAGTTCCCCTGGAAGCAACCCAGGCCATGACAGCCTTGTCAATGAGAAATACCCTAAACTTGCCCAAGGACAAAGAAATTGCATGTGCAATTTGAGCCTTACCAACCTCAATAATCAGGATGATTACCACAAGTGACATTAATTTATTGCTTATTCTCAAGTTGGAACCCCATTCCCAGGATTTGAAACCCAAAACCCTAAGGTCCACCAGCCTGCAGGCCCCGCTTCCCAGCCACCCACATTTTTCTGGGCTAGAGTCAAGAGCAGATTTGACCTCTGAGAAACCTCTGAAACTTACCTATTAGGATCATTCCACAATCAAATCTTGCCCCCTGAGTGATCCTCTTAGCCTAGCCAATATAAGCACTAACCCAAGCAATACCCCTTTAATAACCCAGGCCACCGCCAATAGAAAGCTGCAGGAATTTCTATAAGAACAAGGACTGCTAAATGATGACAAATCTCATGTCTCAAAGAATAAAATTGAGATTCCCCATTCCAGTCCAGCCAATGATGAATTTTCTACTTTGGATGCCACTGGGGATTTTCAAACCCAGGTAAGTGCTACCTCCCAGACCAAAGGATTGTGTAAAAGTTTTCTCATGGCTGATGGACATACTTATACTCTGAGACCACCAGAAAGTTGCTCATTCCAATTTTTGCAATAAAGTATTATGAACCATTAGTTCACTCAGGTCATCACATACCTAATTTTAGCACTTTTTTATTTGCAGACTGATTTTTGTGGCTCTGTCTCTTTTACCAGACAATCCCAAGAAACAGCAGAGGAGCTGCCCAAGTTATACTGTCCACCAGGAGCACCCTTTGGCCCGGTACATTTTACATAATATCCCCCAAATCCTGATTACTTCAAGTTTACATTAGAAGAAATTCTAATTTATTGTCAGTACTGAGAATTTAAGCCTCAGCTGATATATCTTATTTTGTTGATATTTATGCCAAAACTTCTGTTTGTTTGTTTCTCCTTTATCATCTTTTGTTGCTTATATTTCCACAAATACTGAACCATTTCATCCCAATCTGGTGTCAGCCAAAAGCCCTCAATTCCAGCTTTCATAATCTTAATCTTGACAATATATTCTGATACAAAAGTATGAGTTAATCTTGCTTAAACATATTTCTCCTAGCATCTCCTTTTCATAGAATTGGGTATAAAAACCCTCACAGTTCTATTATTCCAAGCAATTCAATCTCCTCCTGTTTAGGCTCATCAATAAAACTATTGTCTCAACCCTAGCTGTATCTCTTGTATATTTGGGAAATAGTAATTTGTTGATGATGGTTGAGCATAGGCTAGGATACAGCTGCAGCTGTTATTGAAAAAGACTGAAGTCTTACATTTACGCCCTCAGAGCCTGTACCAGAGAGCCTGTACCAGAGAGCCTGAACTTATTGGACATGAAGGCACCTGGTACACCAAGCAGCCACTATTATTCTGCAGCAAATACAATTACCTGCCTGCTTACTTAGTATCCATGACTCCTCCCCTGACCCACTGGCCCAATCACCCGCAAGAAACAGTGACCACTGCTGAATCAACCTCCATCCAGCTGTTGGGTGTCCTTTATATAATACTCACAGGCCTGGTTAATTCCATGGTGCCCACCAATGGTCCCTGGGCCTTGCTCAGAAAATCTCTCTCCCACATTGTAAATTTAGCTCCCATCCTGTGGTGGGCCCTCCTCACTGGGCCTGTGGTCCGTCTGCCCACCAGTTCTCCTGAACCTGCCACAGACTGGCTCCCTGGAACTGATAAACATAAATGTTTAGACAACTATTATACAGCAACATTCAATAGCATCCTGCTGCACCTGATGCCACTCTGCCATACCCAGAATCTTTGCCAGCCCACACAAGTCCCAAAAACCTGACCCAATAATGAGGCCTGTGTAAGAGTAAATAGTGGGCTGTTAAATGCAAAGGAAAATGATGAGGATAAAATAGAAAAATTGACAATTGCTTCAACAACTCTAAACCAAATTGAGTAGAGGGTATCACCAATTTTGCACCTTTCTGGGTGTAGAAAATGACTGACATCAGAACCAAAAGAATTAAAAGCATTTAAAGGGGTAAATCAAAAGCAGTTGTCAACAAAACCAAGAGGTACAAGCAGATCAGGGAGCTTTCAGGGAGTTGACAGCATACCAAAATACAGCAATCAATAACATATTAAACACTGAGGCCAACAGGCCAAGGTACCCAAGCATGTTTTTTTGGAAATACCTGTTTATTTTCAGGGAAATATAGCTATATTTAAACAAGTTTCTAGTGCAAGAGTTGGGAGAGCTTTAAGGGAATTTGGGTTGAGGATGGAGGGTGTGCAGCTTCTGATTGATCAATGCAAATATTTTCTTCAGTCAATGGTTTGATATTGAAATCTGACTGAATGATGTCATAATCTAATAAATGTTGGCGCCAGCAGGTTGATCACTATAATCCTTTGGCAACACATAGAGCATAACTAATTATCATAGTTAGTGGGCAGTAAAGAAAAGAGATTAAGCATTTTGAGGGGCGTTTGAGCAACTCCAGCTTTACCCCATTTTTGTCTATGACAAGATTTGAATTGTATAAAAATTTCAAGGCTTTGGCATCCTCCTGCTGTTGATTCTTAGTCTTTAAAGGCCATAATATCCCCACCATTTGGTGTTTTACTTTAACATCCTGGCAAAGTGATATTTATACCCCCAGGTCAAAGCCAATTCCCATTGTCATCTTGAGTAATAAAGCTGTTATTAACATTTAGTTCAATCAATTAATGCCTTATATTATAGGCAACCACCATATTGAACTCAGTCTGCAAGTTGACTTACTATATTTTGATAATAAGAATTAAAAATTCTTTAATGTTGACAGCATTGGAAAGTCAGAATTAAGTTTTCACTCATGCAGACTACTAAATATTGACACTTTTTTAATAAGCAGAAACCTGTTTCCTGAACATTTTGCTTAATAAAAATTAAGCTTAAAAATACTTTTTAGGGTGATGTGACAATATAGATTCAAAAAAGTTTATAAAAAATTATACATGAAAATTAAAAAAAATCATAAGAATACACTTCAAAAATAATTCACTATGAAATTAGCTATCTTTACTATAAAATATTTTTCCCACTTATAAAGATAAAATATCCAATATACAAAAAGGTATTAAATAAAAGTTAACTATTATAGGAAAATATAATAATCAGAAACAGTAATATAAAGTTTTTTCTATACTGAAAACTACAAAAAACATATAATTTACTAGTAAAATGCCAATATAGGCCATATAATACAGCCTAAGGCATCAATCTATCAATATAAAATTAACCAATTTTATAAAAACAGTATCATAAATTATTAATGAGTTATTTATAATAACTATTTATTTAAAAATATTATACTGGACATATAAGAACTATATGCAAAATTAGCCAATACTCAATAAATTTAATCAAAAGCTAGACTGTGATCACCTGGTTGCCATTAAGAACTGTGGCAATCTTCTTGATGTATTCACCAATCTCTGAAAGCTTATATTTGGCCTTGACAACGTCCTTAATCTTCTATTGATACTGTTTCTCTTCTTCTTGGATGGGTGGTTCTCAATATCTCTGATGGATGAAACAGTTTTCCCTTGTTGGACTTTGAGGTGCTCATAGAAGGTGTTGTATCTGGGCTTGATTCCAAAGGAGGACTTGATATGCTTATGCCAGCCCTCCAAAGATGAAGTCGTTTTCATCTCATCCTTAAGAACTGCCTGGTAGCAGTTCCAGTTAGCTTTGGCTCAGGGCTTGCTCTGGCGCTTAGTGACCTTACGTCCAATCCACTGTGGTTCATAATATTCAATGAAAGGGTAGAAGGCACCATCATGTTTCTTGGCATATGCATCCTGGCATAAGAGGTCAAAGGCTTGTACAGTATGCTCTGACTTTATAAAGGCTAGTGCTACAAATTGCTGAATTAAGAACTTGCACTTTCCTGATATATCTAGACGGTAGAGCTTGCTGAGCTCAGGTAGACCCTTTAGTTGTCTGTTGACAGCCTTTTGATAATGGAAAAAACACTCCTGGACCTCTCCATCAAAGGTGTTTACAAAAGCATTATACTGGGAAGTTTAATAGTCCATGATTATAGTTGAGGGGCCAAGTGCTTTATCATGAGCTTCTTGTTCTGCAGCAAGGGTGGCTTCATCCTTTTCATCATCATCTGGATTGGCTCTAGTGTTATGGTCAGGGGGACTCTTTTTATTACTGGGTAGGGCTTTGATGCCCTCCTAAAGAATTTTAAAGGCCTTTGTGTAGATCTCTTCTGTTGCCCCAGGAAGAAGAAAGTAGGCAAATGGGAGCACCTTGCCTTCAATAAGGGAATGTACAATCCATAGTTGGTAAAAAAGGCGGGGCCATACTGCAAAGGTATTGTCACATAACCAGGTCTCTGAATCCCTTAACTGCTCCAGGTTCTGTTGTGTATCATAGCATATAATTCTTGCCTCTGATGTAGGCCCATCATCATGTAAAAGGAATATCTCATTACCATTAAACATCTTTAACTCCTCTGTCAAGACTAACTCTCCTTGGACCATTGCAGATTTCTTATGGGGGAATAGATCACGGTGTTTGTCACATATGTACTTCACTAACTAGTTGCGGTCAGGGATGAGCTTCAGGTTCTCATTACTTAGGTGAGTGGTGACCTTAACTGCTAGATAAGAAGCCTTGATGTCTTTGGAGACTGGAACCATTTGGTAGAGGTACCAGTTTAGAAGCTTTTCAATAAGATTGATTAGAGCATTGCATGTGGGCTCTCCTTTTTCACTAGTGACTTTATCCCATCCTTTTGTGTTGATCCTGGCAGCACAGATTCTATCTTCACACACATAATGATTGCTTCTTCCTGCTCTCTTTTGATTGTTGCAATTAAAAACATAGCCATCACAGACTAAACTTGCACCTCCTTTGACAGACATTAGAGGGGGAAACCGAGGGAACTTCTTTGGGAGCTTAAACTCTCCTTTGATGTTATATATATTGTGAACCTTTAGGGGATTCCATGGGCCAATTGGTGCTTGATGATAGTCATATAGGTAATCATCAAGATTTTCTTTATTGATACTTGATGAGGAGGATGGAGGTGCAGATTTGTTGGACAATGGAGGGGAATTATCTGGAGTAGGATTTTTGCGCTTCTTGGACTGGGATGAGCTTGATTCCTTTGAGCTTGATTCATCTGGGCTTAACTGGGGTTCTGGACTCTTTGGTATCTTCTTCCTTGCTTGTTTAGTGGAACCTCATCTCCTTCTGATTGGTACCAGCTTGGAGAAGAGGAGGGGGCAGGGGAGGGCTATTTTCTTTCAGGGTCTGGGGTCTTCTCCTTTGTCTTCTCTTTCTTTGAGGGCTCTTTGGCTGGTTTTTTGTTGGGGTAGGGACCTTGGGCCTTTCCAGAGGCTGTGTGTAAATTCACTGCCACCTCTGGCATTGGATCGCGCAATCTTCCCTTGCCGCACCAAGAAAGCCCAAAAACGCCAGCCAAACCCCTCCATTCTTTAAATGATTTAGAACACACAGTTGATGAGAGGTTTGTGTTAGCCTACCCTGCGGACCCTATGCCTTTGGTGGCTCCCTCCTGGGAAGAACGCTGGTTAATTTAGACTACTTATTAGCCTGGTGTTGTCCACTTCTGAAAACCATTAGAGCTAGCAAATCAGAGGTCACCACATTGATGCTAAACAACTCAAGTGAATTCCAAATGTCTAGTACCTCTTCCAGCCAATCAGATCTGACTGCAGAAATTGGAATGAAACCCTCCAGTCTCCCTGCTCCTACCCAGCAAAGTTTTTTCTCTAGCCAATTGGATTCAGAGTCCAATGTCATGTGATTCACTTTACTTGCAGCCCATTCCTTTTAATGCAGCAAGGGGACTTCCAGTCCCCTGCTTGTCTATTTTCCAAATTTATAAAAGTTTTGGTCCTGTTGCACTTGTTTTAATTTTTAAAATATTTGGTCAGATCTCAGTTTGGGCTCCCAACATCTAGAAATTTTAAAAGTGTTAGTAGTTATCATAACCCTTACCTTATGCTACCCCGCTTCAAACCCGGTCCATCTCCTAGGACTGCTGAAACAAACCTCAGTGTATAGCTGCTTTGTGTTTTTGCTTTTAATTCAACGTTCACACTTGAAATCAAGTTTGTTAGTAAAATTCAATATAAAAACTTACTTCTACTTTGAATTTATCTATATAATCTTTAATTTCAAACCTGTTTACGCTCACAATTGTCTGTAAGTCACCCAGGCACGTTGTCAAGCCCTCCAAAGTGCCTCCCATTACTTTCTGTCTGCTCTCTTGTTTGTGGGTCCCCTCCAAAGCCAAATTTTTATTGTTTAATTCAAAACAAGAGTACCTTCCTCACCCAAATTTTGAGGAAAACACAGCCATGCTGCTCCCTGTTGTTAAATTTGTGGTGTTTTCTCTAGCTCCGTTTTTGCTGCTCCTATGGTCTACCTCCCCAGACTTGTGGGGGAAAATCTCTTCTTTTGCCCGGCTTGTGGGAGATGACCCCTCCAGTCTCTGGGATCTTTCCAGTAGTCTCCTCTTCTCTGGAGAGGCTGTGGTTAAAAGCTTAACATGCGACGGCTTGGATCTGGGTACCATGGACTTCACCCCGCCCGCCTCTGAGGTGGATGTGTCTCACATACTTTCCCCTCCCAGTTTGGTCAAGAGCAATTCTGTAACGCTTGGGACTTCTGAGGTGTTCCCTCCCACTCCCACCTGCACTCCTTGGTTGCTCACCGGACTGGTGTTGATGGGTCTGAACACCTATTTTCCTCAAATGTCCCCTGTGTCCTCCCTGTGGTCCCCCCTTCAAGTGGCTGTCCCAGTTCTCCACTGGGCGGCATCCTGGTGGTTTGTTTCACCAGGATGGGAGCCAAACTTAGTTAGTTTAGCCCCCCTCTTTCACACTTTGGGCACTTTCTTGGTTGACTTGGGGTTCTTTTGTGGCTTCTTGGAAGATTTGTCCTACAATAATTAGAGTATAGTTCATAAAGTAAGAATAATCAGTTGAAACATGAATAAAATTAAATAATAATCACTTGTTTTATTTTTTATTATTAATTAAATAGTTTATAGAAGTATGAAAAGTGCTTTTAGAGCCAGTTTATTAGTAAAGAATAGAGAAAAAACCATGTTTAAATAAAAAGTTGACATTCTGGTAGTCACAACAATCAAAAATATTTAATTTAGTTTGTCAGCATAAAAAACACTTTAATTTTGACTGTCAACATACTGACAGTCAGCATTAAACTAGAAAAACACTATGTAAATCACTTATAAAGCTTAGTTAATATTTTCCAGAGTTGGTTTTTTAAGGCCAAAATTAATTATTTTTAAATTTAAAAAATAAAGATTTGCATATGTAACTTATAAAAACTAAATAATAGGGATTGTAGAGGGAAGTCTAAAGTACAGCCCTGGGTACTTTGGCCTGAATTATCATACCATTGTATGTGTGCTTTTTGTTAAGCAGCAGTGTTTTACTAATAAACCAGTGAAGGTGTTGACATGGAGACAGTCAGTGTTCTTTTATAGTAACTCTCCTATTAAATCTTGCTTAAATTATATCACTTTGTTTGCTTAGCCAAACCCCTTTGTTGCAATTTAGATGACACGTCAATTTGACATAAAGTTGGCATTATAAATACATATGTAAATTCTAGTTTTAACATATGCGTTTTGGATTTATTGGACTTCCAGAAATAAGGTATAGTTTATCCAGTGAGTTTAAAATAAAAGTAAATATCTAAATAATATAAACAACACTATGAAAGTTGGCATATGTCTTTGTTCAATGCTTATATTAATATATATTTAATAAAAACAGTAGTATAAAATATAAAAAGTAGTTATTTTTAGAATATTGTGTATTTTATTAAGAAATTTATGGATTCTTATTTGGGGTTGACATCCAGATATTACTTACTGTAGTTGACCTTAATGTAAAAGTACAAAGAAACTTACATTTTCATAGTAAATTATATTGGTTTTTTGGCTTAAAAATAAGCCTTTGTTTAAATGGTGTTGACGTTATGCATGTTCCTTTTTAATTTTGAAATTCTGACTTAATAATTTACTATGAAAAATTAGCTTAGTTTTGGAAATGCCCAATTCCGGCGGATAAATACTAAAATAATGTTGACTTACTGAATGTTGACAAATTATCGACATTCAGTAAGTCAACTTGCAGAATGATTTAATTCTGGCAGTTGCCATATTATAAATGTTCTCTTTCACATTCATACATATATTACAGCCTCACTGCCCCTGCTATCATGCCAGCAGATTCTGTGGTCACAACACCTGTATGTTTCTGTCCTCCTGGGGCCCTTTTTGGTCCAATAAATTTCACCAGATGCCCTTTGAACCCAGCCTACTCCAAGTTCACCTTGGAGAAAACCCTACTTTATGCCCCTGGAAAGGTCCTGAAAACCCAAAATCCTTTGGCAGAGAAGACTACTAGTACACTGTTCAGCCCTATCTCTTTAGGTACAAATACAACTGAATGTCTGCATATTTGGTTCCTATGATTCCTCCTATTACCCCACAGCCTGACTGCCTGCAAGATCTAGAAGTTGCTAATGAGACCATGTCTACCTAATTCTTTAATGTAATTTATATTACACTGATAGGTTTGGTGGATACAATGGTCCTGACTAGTGATCTTTGCTAAGCTGGTCTCTTTATTAAATTATCAAGTTGGCGCCAATATTGTGGTGAGCACTCCCTACTGGCCTGGCAGTCCCTCCACCTGTGTCTGCAACTGACCCACCCTTTATCTGGCTCCCTGAAATTCCTTCCCCCTGACCCTCTTTTGTCTCCAGTGCCTGCCCCAAGATGCACATCTTGGCTGCTGTCAGGCATGCTACTGGTGAGGGTAAATGTATACCTCACCTGTGTGTCTGTCAGGGATTCTTTCCCTGACTACTTGAATCTTATTGAAAAACCTTGCAAAAACATCCTTCCAAACCAGCACCAGAACAAATATCTTAAGGACACCCAGTCAAAAACACAACACAACATACTTAACAACTATACTTGTTTGTTTAAAACCTTTGGAAACCAGATTTAAACCCTGGACGCTGCTAAATAATGTATCATTAGTACCAGATTATCACAAACCATTGATTTACCTTTTTATTATCATTTGATTCAATTGGTTTTTGCTTTCAAAAAGCCTTTCAAACTTGAAAATGTTAATAATAAGATAGTATACGTCACTTACCGCTCTGCGTATGATTGGCTGCTTGGAGCTTCCCAGACAATCCTGGACCCGCTTTCTCTGGCTTTAGGCATGGCTCCGTACTCTAAGATATTAGATCTTCTGATTATACACCGCTTAATCAGCCTGATCATTGTAAAGTCTTTCTGGTGCCTTTGCCTACACCAAATCAGTTTTAAAATCATTAAGCCAATATTTAAGTTGTACTTAGACAGGTATTTTAAATGATTGATTCAGGTAAATCATCTTCATTTCCCAAACTCCTCTCAAAGATTCAGCCTTGTTTTAAAGCTATATAAGTTCCAAACTTTCCTTTATTCCAACTGTTCCAACAATAAAGATTATTCCACTCCTTGCTATTACTCCATTTTCTGATAAAACACATTTTTGAAGCCATGAGAGGAATTCTATTCCTATCCTGGTTTCTAGTTTACTTCTTGCCAGTGGTGTCGGCCTGAGAAAATACAACTCCCACAACTGACTGGTACAACTCCTCCCCAGATGACACCCACCAGAAGGAATCCCTTGCCCATGGATGGTTCAAATATCCTTCTGGACATTGGGGACGTAAATTCCACTATGGCTGTTTGTTCACTACTCCTCCTCCTTAACCTACTCTGGTTAGACATTACGCTTCCTTTTACCTCTTGACTTATTTGGTGGGTTACTATCTACTTGGTTGTTTCAGTTCTATGTTCAGAAGATTTGCTTACCTAGGACACTTTGGACATCTTGCAATGGTCACAGTTTCTATTGGCTTGGTAATAGCATGTTTGAATGTAGGGGCTTTAGCCCATCAGCTAGGGAGTTTATTCCCTGCCAAATGGGTCCCTGACAGTGTCCCCCACCTCGTCCCTGTGGACTCTTATGTGAGTGGCCATCCCGGTAATACACTGGTTGGCGTCCTGGTGGCTTTCCCCCAGGGATAGAAGCTGAGCTTAGTTAGTTTAGCTCCCCTCTCTCACAATCCTTGGGAAATAGTAACTTATTGGTGATGGTCAAGCACAGTCTTTGATACAACTGCAGCCATTTTTGAAAAAGTCTGAAGCCTTACAGACAGTCACAGGAGAGATTGGGCTGCAAAAACAATGGGTACTTGGCCTTCTGGGCTGGCAGCTCACAGGCCAACCAGGGGTTGATCCCTGTCCAGCATTTTGATTCATAGGATGTGAAGTATTGTCATCCATGGCAGTGAACCTGGCTTTGGGGCTCATTTGGTGCCATGTGGGCCTCCAACTCCTTGAATCCTGGGAGTTTGAGCCAATCAAAAATCTTTTTGATCAGTTTTGTCACATTTTGGCTTACTTCCTGGGATTTTTGTTCTCATGGATTCAATGCTGGGCTGGAAAAATAGGAACATTAGTCTCAAGCTTCTATTGATAATGTAATTCATTGATCACTTGATAAATTATTTGCGGGCTTCGAGTTGATATATGATAGTACTGTTGGGCTCATTCTGGACCCTGGCATCGTCTATAAATTAACAGTTTTAATTCAGGATGGTAGTAGTCTCGTACAAGAGAACACTACCGAGAGAGAAAAGGTGAAATAAGATAACTTCATTGTTGCATTTATATTTGTATTTCTGTTTGTATCTTCAAAGGGATCGACTCTTTGCAGAGCTAAATCTGATTGCATCAATGGTTATAATTGTGAAACTTTTGATGGATATTTAATGTATGAGAATCATGCAATTCCAAGTACCAAGTCTTCCTCAGCCACCATATAGATAATGGTGTACAGGGTGCAGAGATCAAAGTGTGAGTACTTCAGGTCTCAATCTACCTAGCTGGCCACATCAACATACATCTAGATAGTGTTGTACTTTAGAACCAGCGATCCAGTCTGGCAGAGAAGCCCACATATATTCAATGCCTTGCAGTCCAGGACCACCACAGTTATTTTAACTGTTAGAAATCTGCAGAACTATTTGCCTAGTTCACCTTCCGTGTGAATAAGAGCAGCTAATCACATAAAGACAAGTGCCTACCACCCCACACATTAGCCCTATATTATCCTTTAGGCCCATAACTGAGGAGGAAAACACCAAACTCCACTGTTCATTTCTTCGACAAAATCATATCGCCCCTTTCCTTCTACAGCCCCTTCACCTCTACTCCCAGCCCACCCAACGTTCCCTCCAGCTTGAGCCAGCTTTATAGCCTAGACCACATACTGAACTCTCATGGCAAACTTCATTAGCTTAGTTACCAGCTTATGCACCAAATACGGCGTTTAAAAAAGCAATTTAACTTTGATATTTTATGGCTGCGCTATCCAAGTAAACAATAGCACTACGTACAAGTAGCATTACATACAAAGTTCCAAAGCATTCCTGTCTTCAACCGAAACATATTCACTTATAATCAACTCTAGCTTATTATTTTTAAATAATGTCTTCCTTGGATTTAAATTCCATCGACGGTTGTGACCTTGATTTAAATAAATATTTCTCCCCCATTCTCTCCCTATTCGCCTGCCCTTTCTGTTTCCAGAGAGATACATATGCCTGCCAAGTTTTAAAGCCATCGCGGCTAAATTTTTCTTGCTCAAGGGGGGATCCTTGCTGTAGCACCTTGACTTCCCCACATTTCTTTTCTGAATGTCTAAAGCAAAATATTGAAATTAATGTTTTAAGGATTGCTTCTAGTTCTCTACCAACCAAACCTTCAAGGCGATCTCGAAAGATTACAAAAAAAATCATAACTCTTTCTCAAGACTACTGCCGGAATCACCGCTGGTTGGGGACTCTTGGGGAGAATCTGTGCAGACTAATGAACCTATTGAAAACTATGATGAAGCAATTTTTCAGTTTTCTTCGGAAATTGGAAGCCCTGAAAGAGCCTTGGAAGAAACTGATGTCAAGGATGTATTGAATTCAAATAAGATGCTGGTGTCTCAGATGAAAAAATTGCATGAATTGAACGAAAAGTTGCTTGGTAAACTCCAACTATTAGAAAATAGTTCACATCTCGATTCATACCCGCCTGCACTTCCCTCGTACAACCAGCACCCCGCTTCTTCTCAGGCTTTAGGTCTTACTTTATCTCCAAGTTCGTGTGCATTAGAGCCTTCAGAAGTCCTTGTCCGGAATTCTTTTTTTAATCCTCCTGATTTGTACCTGAGAGAAAATCATATATCTTTGCAGCAAGGTAAGAGTTATATCCTCTTTGATACTAAATGTTTAGGCTCTTCACCTCAGAAAAATGAGCTCAAGGCCGAACATTCCATCTTTTCCCACTGCAACTACAACTGCCTACCCTGATCAAAATGAACTAAGAGACAACATTGTTATGAGTTCATCGAATTCTATTGAAGACAGCTCTGAGGATTCTGATGTTTTTGAAGACATAAATGATTCCAAAAGTAGTGAGCCAGTTGGTTCAGAAATTCCAGAGGATCTATGTTCTATAAACTATCTCACGGGCACAATCAATCCTTTCCGCCTCCAAAGAGCCGAACACTCTTGTAAAAAATTGGAGCTCGGTGCTCGCAACCAAAAGGGCGGCTTAAAATCTAAAAGGGAATACTCTCACAGGTTAGCTGCTGTTGAAATCACTGGTATTTTTCGACAGCCCTTCAAGGCTATCAAGAATCAGCTCAGGGAGATAGGCATTGTTGCGGAGATGACACCATCTCTGCATTTCATAAGTTCACAGGCTTTGGAAATAATTATCCCTCAGTTTTATCTTGCCGATTTCATATCCTTGGTCCTTTCTCAAAAATCCTCAAACAACAAACCATTTAAGAACTGGAAAATCATCAGTGTCCAGAAAATAAGCCTGTGATACTAATTATTAATAATATTGTTCAGTAGTAAAGTAATCTATGATATTTCAACTTCCATCACAGTGTTTTTCTTGGATAGAAATTGTCCCCATAATTGCAATTGTTTGAGGTTCCATAAATTCTATAATGCCAATGGATCATAACTCATCTCTTTGGAGGCCATATATAAACTTAACTCGCTTAAAAATTTAGGGACCTAACTTATTTCTGACATCATAATTTGCAGAAACCAAATTCCAGCAAAATGATAGCCTCTTATTTTTTGAAAGTTATATTTAGGCTATCCAAGAAATGCATTCTCCCATTGAATTTAGTTACTAGGGAGAATGAGGTTAAGAAAAAGATGCATGGCAGAATTTAAAAACAATTTGATGAAAATGTTTACAAGGATGTTGAAACAAGTTTATTCTGCTAATTCTGCTTTGAGCTTTCCTATTGATTGATTGGAATAATACTTTTAGATTTATCAGAGTTGATTCTAATCTATAGTGTAACTGTCAGGGCCCAGAGGGTCTTGACTGGCAGACATTAGTACATGCTAACTACTAATAAACTACTAAAGATACAGCAGTTTTAAGAGCTGTTGAGATGAACAAAATCAATTCAATCTAAAGTGAGATCAACTCGGCTTAAAACTAAATAGAAGGGAATCCAAATCTATTGTAATTTGACATAAATTCCTTGATTTTTGATCTTGTTTTTAGACTGAGTTGTTTTCATTCTTAGACTGAGATTTTTTGTTTATCTTAACAGGCTTGAAAATTACTTTATTAATTTATACCAATAAAGTAATATTTGAATCTTGACCAAAGTAGAATATTGATTATATAGTTTTTATTTATTTATTTATTTATTTATTATATTGTAATATATTTATCCTTTGTCAGGAAATCCTGATCTATCAGGGTTGACTGATCCATATTCCCATCACTAAAGCTATTGGCTAACCATAGACGGGCCACAGCCGGGTTGAGACTTCTATTCCGGAATACGGAGAAACTATATCAAGACTATTATAGTTCAAATCCAGAAGACACCTGAGACATTCCTGGTCTCAGGTCTCGGGCCAATCCAGAAGCTTCTATAATTAGATGCTAGGCATTCTGGAATCCCAAAACAGATGCAAACTTGTCCTACAGAATAAAGGCGGGAAAATACAAACATCCTATTTCACCGAGAAATGAGACAGAAGACCGCCTGGGAAAATTCTGCACATTTGTCACAAGTGACAAACTCTTATCAACCATGCTTATCAAAAAGCCCCAGCTACGAAACTCGAACCCTGGCATCTCACGGGCTGCCAGCCCACAGGGCCAGCTGCCTGGCTGCCCGCAGTTTTTTGGGCTCAAATCAGAACAGGATTTGACTTTAGAAAATCTTTTTAAGCTTGACAAACCAAATGTATCTACACCAATACTCTCCACACTGGGGGTTCCTGTTAAGACAGCCAATCAACAGGCAGGCCCAGCCACTGATTCCAAAGTAACTCGGGCCCACATGGAAGGGGAAACAGAGAATTTTCCTATATAATGCGGGCCACCCAGAGGCGGTCAATCCCCCAACCTGACTAGGGAATTTGAGCTTTCTCAGCTCAAAGCAGCCAATGAAATAACCCCCACAACTGATGCCACCAAAGAATGGGAAGACCTGGTAATAGGAAAACCCCAGGCCGACAAAATTTGGGAAAGTTTTACCATGACAGATGGGCATACTTATACCCTGGGCCGCCAGGAAGATGCCCATTGTCATCCTTGCAATAAAGTGACATGAACCTTTGGTTCAACCAGATAATACCATACTTGTTATTAGTTTTACTTCATCTACAGTCTACTCCTTGCGGCTCTGCTTCCTGTGCTCACCTACCCCAAGAAACCGCGGACCAGCTGCCCAAACTTTACCGTCCACCAGGAGCTCCCTTCGGCCCAGCACATTTTACCGAGTACCCACCTAACCCAGTGTATTTGGAGTTTACTCTGGAGGAGATCCTAATCCACAACCCTGAAGCTAGAACTAGAAGACAGAAGTCCTTTACAGAGAAGGCACCAAAATTATCCGGCCCCCTCTGCTAAACCGAGACAAGTATAACTTCCTGCCTGCATATTTGGTTCCAATGACGCCGTCCCACACCCTGCGGCCCAACCAACTGCCCGCAAGAATACGTTGCCACTGATGAATCCACCTCCACCCAGATATTTGGGGTGATGTATATCACCCTCACTGGATTGATTGATTCCATGGTGCCTACGAGCGGACCTTGGGCAGTCCTTGGAAAATTGTTATCTTATATTGTAAAGTTAGCCCCAATCCTGTGATGGGCTCTCCCTGCTGGGCCCGCGGGCCGTCTGCCCACAAGTTCACAGGAACCCACCACGGGTTGGATCCCTGACAACATTAGACTGAACATATGACAGGGCCCGGGCTATAGATGTCAACTTAGTTGACCGCAAGTAAGTCAAGGGATATCTAGGCTGAAGAAGAGAAATAGCAGCCTAGAATATTACCTCATTCTTAAACCTTATTCAGGTTTAGAATCCAACTCTGGGGGTGAAACTAGTAGCTTGGGGATGATAGGCTAGCTAGTAAGAGTTGTCTGCAGCTAGACGCCAGTCTGGCTGCTAGCCACACACTTTAAAAAGTCCTTCCAAGATCACTTGGAAGGCAGACAAAAACCAAGAAAACATCAACATTACTACTAAGCCAAATAGTAGTAGTGTCAAGTACAATAAGAGTGTATTATTGTTACTTCAGAATCCTGCCAAACCACCAAAGACAGTGTCGCGTCCCAAAGATCACAGGACTCTCATATCACTTGGCGCAAGCAGCAACGGAATACAGCCTGTTGCAGCATCCATCCACACCAATTGAAAATGCATCTGTCTTCATACAGATCTCCTCATCCCAAAATGCAAAATACAACTAATAAAAACTATATCTCTTCCTCTTCCAGAACCAAAAATCTTGACATCCTTCATCAGTGAATCATCTACCCAATAATTGACTTGCTAAGTATAAGGTGACCTCAATACTTGTTTCAAATGTTCTACTAAAATTACCCTTTCATTTTTTTAGAAAAATTGCTTCTTTTAAACTACATAATCTCCATAGAAACTGTATGAGATTTAAAGCCTTAAACAACTTTGTTTCTTTTTTAATAAATATATCAATCATTTCTAAATCTTTCTCTTTTGTCATATTTTATACTTTTCAGAAGTATATTCACAACAAATTTAATGAATCTATCTTTAAATTGAAATTAGGTAGATCATTCAATTGAACAGGCAGAAATTTTATGAATTAGATACAAGCCATTGATAAACCAAGATTTACAAGTTAGTAAAAGTCTCAAAACTTCTAGAAGCTTGTTTTAAAATGATAAGGATGTAATAAGTAATATATATGCGTTTAAAGAACAAATCCAGCACAGAGTTTCAACAAAACTAATAAATTTGAATTTTAAGTCTAAGTTTTCCTAAGTTAAAAGGTATGAGATGGGTCAAAGATGTTTCAAGGCTTACATTTTAAAGCATCCTAAAACTGTGAATATAGGCAGAATTTTTTGATTGCTTGTGTCACAAGGTGTTATTTCACTGTCACTTGGACCTTGAATTCTTATATTTAGTTTTAGAACTCTTATCCTTTCTGATCCATTTTATTCTACAAATATTTTTTTAATTTTTAAGTTAGCTTGCTTACTTATTCTATTAAAAACTTCAGGATATCAGGTGTTCTGTGCATTGCTGTTGTCTGGAAAAGGGCAGAAACTATCAGTGATTCATCCCGTGAGGGGTTTATGAGAACTTGCAGGCAGACGGCCCACAGACCCAGAGGATAGGTTCCATCATAGAATAGTAGTATGAGAGAGGGGGGCTAGACTAACAAAGTTTGGCTCCCATCCTGGGGGAGGATCCACCAGGACATCATCCAGTGTAAGACTGGTATGGCTGCTTGAAGTGGCGTCCACAAGAAGGATGCAGCAGATAGTTGGGGGAAGTAGGAGTTCAAGCCCATCAAAATCATACCACCAAGCAACCGGGGAGCGCGCTTGGGAGTGGACTCTTGGATGCCCACACCTTCTTCTTGGACCAGGACAACTGAGTCCTCAGAGGGGAGAGGCATTGGGGAGTCAAGCCAGGGGATGCTGAGGGGACTGGTTTGGAGGCAGGGAACTCAAGATCATTGCAGGTGAGACTTCTCACAACATTCTCACTGGTGACAAGAATATCCTGAGCCTGTCCAGGGATGTCCTCAAATATATACATGAACTGGCCAGGGTTTGTGCCTATGTGGTGGAATGAATGGGAAATACAAATCCAAAGGTCTGAAGAAGTAGACCATATCATCACCAAGGCAGGTGCCAAGGTAAAAACCACAAACTTTACCAGAGGCACTAACATTTTTGAGTCTTTAAATAGAGCCCAGTAATAATGCAGTTATTTTTCCTTTGTTCCTAGTCTTAAACTCAAGGCAAATGGCACCAAAGTAAGCAGAAAGTCTTCCAAACACAAGAGAAGGACAGAGAACGGCAACCATGGACAGAAGGGTTCAAAAACATATATAAAAGCTTTATAGAGCGTATAGAAGAGCGGCAATAAAAGCAAAATGAGAACAAAATTGAACTTAAAATAGATAATTATATAGATTGTAATACTAATTTTCAAGATTAAGTCAATTTCTTTAAAGCAAAAGAGGTAAGCTTTAACTTTGACGTTTAACAACAACTCTAGAGGCTCTGAAAAGAACACTGGGGGCCAGGATGCAAGGAGTAGGTAAGGAAACCACAAAACTGATATTAACTACAAATAAATGAGGGTCAACATAAGGACCCAAAATTCTAAAAATAATTTGCTTAAAACTAAACCTTTATTTGTAAGAATGAGCAAGCAGGGGACCAAAAATCCCCTGTTTTGCTTTAAGAGATAGGCTTCAAATTTGAAAGCTCACCTGACCCAGGCAATGGGTCTGGTTGGCCAGAAGAGAAATTTTGTAAAGCAGATCCATTGAGTTGGAGGGTTTTTCAATAATTTCTGGCTTCAACTCTGATTGTCTGGCGTTTATGGAGTGATTTAAATCAGCATTCAATCCAGTTGGATTGAAATTTGATGATTTAGCAGAAGCGTGACCTGATTGCTTGGACTTAATTAATTTTAAATGTGGATGGGCCCAAGCCAAAAATAGTCTAAATTAATAAGAGATTCTTACCAGGTGGGTGTGAGAGAGGGGGGCTAAACTAACTAAGTTCGGCTCCCATCCTGGCAAAACAAACCACCAGGATGCCTCCCAGTGAAGAACTGGGACAGCCGCTCAAAGGGGGGGACCACAAGGAGGACACGGGGGACAACTGAGGAAAATAGGCATTCAAACCCATCAACATCAGGCAGGTGAGCAACCAAGGGGTGCAGGAGGGGGCGGGAGAGGACACCTTAGGAAGCACAAGAGGTACTGGATTGCTCTTAGCTGCGCTGGTAAGAGGAGGCATGGAGGATGCATTCCCTTTGGAGGCAAGCAAGGTGTGATCCACAGTGTCCAAATCCAATTCATCACACATCAGGCTCTTGACCACAGCCTCCCCAGAAAAGAGAAGACCGCTGGGGAGGTCCCAGAGACTAGAAGGGTCTTTACCCACAAGCTGGGCAGACGAGGAAATTTTCCCCCACAAATCAGGGGAGGTGGACCACAGAAACAGCAGAAAAGGAGCCAGGGAAAACACAACAAATTTGACAGCTGGGAGTATCATAGGGTTGTTCTTCACAAAATTTGGGGTAGGTGGGTGGGTTTTTCAAGAAAATATCACTAGAAAAATGCCTGGGCAGGGTAACCTTGAAACAGGAGGCAAAGGGAGCAACAGAGCAGATCTGGGCAGCTTTACGTTGATCTCAAACACCTTGGTGTTTACAGCAAGCAAAAGCAGGATCAAAAATAGGAGTTTTAAATAAAAATTCAAAATAACAATAGAGTTTATAATGCAAATTAATTAAAATTTTCAGTTTCAAACTCTGTTTTTGAAAGCAAAAGCAAAGAACACAACAACTAAGCGCTAAAGCTCTAGTATAAGATTCCAGAGAAGTAGCCGGGTTTGAAACAAGCTGACACAAGGTAAGCTCTAAGGCAACAACTAACACTTCAATCTTTAGGGTAAAGGAACTCCAAACTGGGTTTCCTACTGCAATAACCAAAATTTTAAAGTGCAATAGTGCTAAAACCTTTAATATTTTTGAAAATAGACAAGCAGGGGACTGAAGGTCCCCTTGCTGTTTTAAAAGGAGGGGGATTGATCACATGATTTTTAGAACTGAATCTGATTGGCCAGAGGAGAATTTTTGTGAGACAGAACCAGGGGGACTGGAATGTTTCAACCCAATTTCTGCAGGGCCATTTGATTGGCTGGAAGGGGTCCCATGTATTTGAAGTTCACTTGAGTTATTGGTTGTTGATGTGGCCACATTTGATTGGTTGATTCTAATAGTTTTTAAATGTGGGCAACACCAAGCCAACAGGAAGTCCAAATTAACCAGTATTTCTTCCCAGGAGGGGGCTACCAAAGGCAACAAATCCGCAGGGTAGGCCAACACAAACCTCTTATCAACTGTATGCGCCAAATCCTCAAAAAAATTAAGGGGTCTGGCTGGGGTTTTTGGACCTTTATTGGTGCGGCGGGGGAAGATTTTACGGTCCAATGCCAGGGGTGGCAGTGAATTTACAGTGGGGACCATGTTCAGAACATCAGTATTTATCACCTGGGAAGGATATGCCAACATGAATCTCTCATCAACTGTGTGAGCTAAATCCTCAAGTAAATTAAGGGGCTTGGCTGGCTTCTGAGCATATTTTTTGGTATGCTGCAGGAAGATTGTCCTATCCAAGGCTAAAGGGAGAAGTGAATTTACAAGGATCTAACTTTACAATATAGGATAATGATTTGCCTAGGATAGCCCAGGGCCCGTTGGAAGGAACCATGGAATCCACGAGCCCAGTAAAGGTGATGTACATCACTCCAAACAGTTGTGTTGAAGTGAACTCACTGGCGGCCACGGATTCTGGAGGGTGGTCAGGCCACGGGATGAGAAATGGGGTCATTGGAACTTGGTAGGCTGGCAGGTAGTTTAATTAGCTCGGAATAGCAGTGGGAGCACAGTGATCCAGGCTACTTCTCTGCCAATAATCAAAGTCTCTCAATTTCTGGCTTCAGGGTCATAAATCAGGATTTCTTCTAGAGTGAACTCCAAATATGCTGGGTTGGGAGAATATTCTGTGAAATGTACTGGGCCAAAGGGTGCTCCAGGTGGACAATATAGCTTGGGTGGACAGTCCACGGTTTCTTGGGGTTGTTGGACGTGGAGAAAAAGGCCGCAGAGGTTAGTCTGCAAATGGAATATAAATAAAACCAAATATAGAACAACCTGGTTGAACTAAAGGTTCATATTACTTTATTGCAAGAATGGTGATGGTCAACTTCCTGGAAGCCCAGGGTATAAGTATGCCAACTATCATGGAAAACTTTTGTAATTCTCCTCGGGCCAGGTGGTACCATCTACCAGGGTCAGGCAACATTTGGTGGCATCTTGCACTGGAGATCTTTCATTGGCTGGGTTGAAATGAGAAGACTAAAATGTTCTTTTTTAGTTGCAGGATTGGTCATCCTTGGTTGGCCCACTTTCTACGGGAATTTCCTTCAATTCTCCAGCCGCAGTGACCCCAGTTATCTTGGAATTATTGGCCAAGCCTGCGTTTTCATTAGTGGGACTAACATGATAATTTTTCAGGAGAGGCATAGGCGCTGGTGAATCTAGGTTGATGGGCATCAGGAGCTTCACCAAAGACAGGTTTGGTTCTGGTTTGAGCCCAGAAAGATGCAGGCAGCTGGGCCTGCAGACTGGCGGCCCGCAGGGTGTTGGGTTTCAAATACCGTAGCTGAGATTCTTCCATGTGCATGGTTAACAAGAGTTTGTCATTTGTGACAGAAACAGGTACAGTCATATCCCATCAGATGATGGGAACTAACTTTTTCAAGTGAGATAGCGCCTTCCCAGCTACAGACCACAGGCCAGCTAATAGAAGGGCAGAGTCAATCAATCCTGTGAGTGCTAAATAAAGCACATCAAGGAGCTAACTTATATGATCATTAGCCTTGGGAGTGAGTGGAAAAGAGGCAGTTGGTTTGAGTTCTTAGGGGGCTTCATTGGAACCAGATGTGCAGAAAAGTCATTATATTTTCCGTTAAATAAAAGGGGATACACAATGACGTCATTTCTGTCATGGGCTAGATGATATGACTCCTTGGAAGGCTCTGGTCTGGTATACCAAAGTAAGTCTTTCAATGTCCACTATTTGTTATCAGTTGAGCAGGTACTCAGTAAAATACACAGTGCTTAATAAAGTGTCAGGTGGCAGTATTAGTTTAGCACTTCTGGGTCTTTATCAAGGGCTTGGTGGTCTATTTCTGTTTGAGTGTATTGATCTCTGGGCAGTTGCAGATGAAAGAGTAAAAGAAACAAATAAGGAAAAATGTTGGTGAACTAAAGGTTCCTGATAAGGGTTTATTAGTAAGAATGACAATAATTAAATCACTGGTCCTCTTGGTTTTTTATAGTTGCTTACCTGCAGGTGCCTCTTTATGCTTTTCTCTAGTTATCTTGGTGGCATGTTTGAGCATCCAGGTTTTTATTATCTGGTTAAGAGGCATATTGTTATTAATAACATTCTCAAGAATATTTGTTTGGTCCCCCAGTGACTTATTTCTACCCATTTGGTCATTAATTGCCAAGGGTTGGGCTGAAATTGTGTCATAAAAATACTATCAATTTGATTTTCAATTTGAACCTTGCCTTACAAACTCTTGCAGGCTAGGGCTGCATTATTCTCTAACTGTTTTTTAATTGTGAACCCTAATTTTCTTAATAAAGAAATGGCACAAAAGGGGCAACTGGGCAGCTAAAATCAGTTTGCCTAGTGCTATCCAAGCCTATCAGTGCTTGAAAATAGCTTTTGGGGCCCAGTATGGGCCTGCTAGCTTAGTTGTAGCAGAATTTGCTCTCACATCTGCAATTTGCTATTTAAAAAAACAAATGCTGGTGCAGGTGTGGCCTTGCAGTCTGCAGCCCCCTCCTGATTGCAGGATGCAGGTTTGATTTCTTTGGGGGAATTGAAGATGTGACTTTTGTTTTAAAAAGTGTTTAAACTTTCTCTTTGGGCTTGGTTAAATTTAAAATCCAAAGTTTAAAGTTTTAACTCCACTTTTTACAATTTGGGTTCACATTAAAGCTGTCATGCCCTGTCCTGAAGGGCAGGCTTTTTAGTTTTTGTGTTTGATTGTTTTTGCACTGCTGAAATCTTTCTTTATTTTAATATTGAAATTTTAAAGTAAGTAGTTAAGAATTAAGTATTTTAAACTTTATTACCTTTTCACGTCAATTTGCGTTTGAATTGTTGTTGTTATCGTCTTTCTATTTTTTCAAGCTATTTTATTAGCTTATATATTTTCTACTTTAAAGTTAGAGAATATTAATCTTCACCTACCTTTCAAAACTCCTGGTTACGTTGTTGCCGCATTCCCTAGTTCTTCACGTTGCAGATCTGCGGTCACTGGTTTTCTGTTCCCTTTTTCCTCCAGGTTCCTTACCCAACTTTCTCCAGTTGCTTCTGTCCTTGGCTGCTTTCTCTGTGTCTATCATTTTCTTCAACCGACAAGGTTTTTCCTATAAATAAAGAGCTTGTGAAGAGTAGGCTTTTAAGCTGAAATTCTAAGTGATTTCTACCCTTCAATTATTTATCAAATTTTAACTTGAGATCTTAATTTTTAGAAATTTGTACATTTTTATCAATTCATTTTAAAGTTTAGTCTTTTCTTTTCTTGAATAAATGAAAGTTGTAAAACAACAAGCCTTAGGCTTGTTGTATCCATTATTTTCCCTTAAGGAGTCTTTTAATAGTTATATGTAACAGTTTGCCAACGGAGAGTATCCAAATATTGACATTCCCTTAGTTACAAATTGTTCACTATTAAACACCTTGTTTTATCTTCTTTGCTTAGGGTTCTTAAACTCTATTACTCCTTTTGTAACCCAGTATAGGTTTTTAGCAGGATTCTGTAAGATTATCTTACAGACAGTTCCTACCTTTTTATACCTTCTGAATCTTAATCTTAATCCTAATGCTTTACATGCTTTAGTTTATAACCTTGCACCACTATGGGCAAGACCTTACAAAAGCTACATTAGTGGTTTAAACAAAAAAATTATCTTCTGGATCTAATTTTCTGCTTGATTCTTCTTCTTGCTTTAAATTCAAGCTTCAGGCTTGATTTTTTGGGATTGAAACTTCTTTTCTGATGTCCTCACTTGCTCTCACTTCAGATTTTCTCAACTACTTCAAGTTGCTCTTCTGTTCTGGTTTTTAATTCTCATCATTTTTGGTCTTCCTGGTTTATCCTGTGAGTTTTTTGAACAGACATAGTTTTTTAAAACATCTCATGCAAAATAGCATGTTCTTCGCCAAATCATCTAAGCACCTCATTTCAAGAAGTTAAAAGGTTAAATCTCCTCTCCTTTACCATCATGCCATTTTCTCACTGAATGAGTAGATACATTGAGCCGTCACTTGCAACTTCAATTTGAGATTGTTTGACTTGCATCTTAAAAAGGAACCTGTTAGGACTTGGAGCTTGAATTTTATACTTGTCAGTTTTCTTAATTCAAATATTAATTTAGCTTAAGCCCCTTTATGATTCCTTTTGATTTCTTGTTGTGCCATTTGGGAAATCTTTACAACACCACCCAGGCCATGGTACTTGCTAGTTTTAACCCAGAAGTTGATTCTAATAATTACCCTGGCTTTGAAATTAGTCTCTTAGATAAATTCACTATCCTTAAGACTAGATTTTATTTCATTTTCTTAAGTTTAATAAATAAGGTAATCCTGTATTTCACTTTTTGTAAGTTGTTAAGAGCTTTACTACAATTACTTTTGGAAACTCTGCCTAATTTTCCACATCTTATAAACATCGGTATATTAGGATTAAATGCACTTGTTTATAGCTATCTTCTAAATACTCCAAGCCTTACAACTTGGATATTTTTTGTTTGGTTAGTTCCGCAATAGAGCAACTATAGATAAGTAGTTCTGCATCATCTAGTTTGAGGATAAGACAGCTGTCAGGAACATTTTGGTTGAAAGTAAAACCAAATCCAGGCTTCATTTAAGCCAGCTCCTGTTGGTTTAGATACATTACAAGGTTTAAAGTTAAATGTTGTAGACTAGCACCATAGTGTAGATAGTAGATCATGCCTACTTAAAATAAGTTTGTTGTTTTCAATAGCCCAGCTTTTGCCAAGACTGGTAACATCTTTGACTTTTTCAATACTGCTCCTCTCAAGGGAAGTGCTGCATCAGTTTTAGCCAACTATTCAATGCACCTTTTCATCGCAGCTTTTGTTTCATAAAATAAAGGTAACCCTGGCAGGCATAGTTCTTCCAGCTAATGTGAATCATGGATTTCATTATGTTTATTGGGTGACAAACCCAAATTTAGAAACTAACACAGATTCTTTTGATGCATTCAAAATTTCTAAGTTTTCTTGAATGGTGACTTGTTGATGACAGGTGTTTTAGTTTTAGTACAAAACCTACTGGGCTAGTGTCTTTTCTTTTCGGCTTGGATTTTAGATTTTTCACGATCTGACTTGCGGGGTTGGAAATGAACTCCTTGGACCATTGCTATGATTTGATTTCGAACGGCTTCTTCACCGACTTTGTCATCTTAAAATGAAAGATTTAATCCTCGAATTACAGTATGGAAATAGAACAATGTATGCATCACGTCAAACTTTGGTGAATTACCTCTTTCAAAAGTTCTTTTCCGCCCTACCCACGCCAAGTTTTTAGTTGACGGGATGCGTAAATATTCCGGCTCGGGGACATATCCACACTGCTTCATTATTTCCTGGAGATATAGGCAATAATTCTCATACTTGCCCACTTTCCCATCCATGACGCCAGAGTACTTTGCCCCTGAAAAATCATAGAAGCAGCATGGCAAAATCATGAATCTGCCGTTAAGCATTTATTTAAAAGACACTTACTTGGAATCATATCCCGAAAGAGCTGCCATCACGGGAATCCAAGGCGTGAGCTCATCACTGTGGTTTCCAACCAGCCACTCCTCGGCATATGTCTGCGACGACGGAACAATTGTCTCTACTACAAAAATCAGCTTTACTTTAACATCATCCATACCTTCAAGGACAGTCGATTTAGGGTACATTTCCCATATCTGTCGTCTCGATATGTCAATCCCCCTCCCAGTATGGCCCAGCTCAGACAGGACATGAGTGAGGAACCCATTGCCACAGCCAAGATCAACAAACGACGACTTCCTATTCAAATGAGCCAATGTATGGCTAGCTTACTTCTCCCAAAGAAGATGGAGGAAGGTGGCGATCCCCAATTCTTCAAAGACAAACTTTGCCGGATCAGTTGCTAAACCCTACATTTGAAAGGCAGCTTTGGCAAAGTTACCTTCAGGCCACTTCGCAACCCAGTGATGAAATTTGACTTTGACTTCGTGGTACATATTTTGATATGGGACCTTTGGGATGACAACGTCGTGGTTCACGCGCTTCACGTATCCCTTCACGTGGTTGCTCATGAATTTAACAAGAATATCTAACATCTTTCCCAGAATATGTGTCTATAGATGACATTAGCCACTTCTGGTGATACTTCAAAGCTGTAGTTAAGACAGCTAAAGAGTTAAGTCTCAAAGGGTAAACAAGGCCCTCGGAGTATCTAATGTTGAAGGGTGATGGGATTACCGCTTTTGAGGAATGTGCGTCCAGACAGGCTTCTGATTTAAAACAGGCATATGCCTTTACAACACTTTCTGCTCGGCTTAAATAGAGGCGATATCCAGACACCTGAAAAAGAGAGTCAACTTTTGATAAAGCAAATGATTATATAGTAGCTTCGGTGGAATAGAGGCCAATAAAAACTTGTGCTTAGTAGGAAATATAAAGCTTTGAGATCAATAACGACATTAAGCTAGCCAGAAAAATAGATCTTATAGCCACTTCCCAGGGAGTCTGGTTGCTTTAGGGTGACGGCACAAAACAACATTGGAGTATTACAACCCCGAATTGCTGATAAAATATTACCTCGGGATGAAACGAAGGATACTTGTCTTGGCAACAGTCACAAGGTGCAAGTGTCGTTATATCAAAGTCACTAAAGTCTGATGGGAGTTCCGGGTCTCTAGGGCAGAATAAAGGGGTGTGCTCGACGATAACAGCTTGAAAAGCATATTTAGGATCAGGCTGGGAGGAATAATAGTCTAACCTTCTGGAGAAGAGAGCAGCTCTACTTTTTGGAAAATAAATGTATCTTTATGAGGGGAGCGGGGTAGTAGACTTCTATATGTCGTTCTAAGAAGTCCAGAACCCTCCTCTGGGAGGGATTTGGTGTCTTTCAAGATATCAGCTCGTAAGATAGTTTTGGTTATCTGTTGAGGTTCAAACAACCATTGCTCCTACAAACGCATGGATAAGATAATTTGGTTTTAATAGCAAGCTACAGATTATCTTTAGCAAAGGCAACCTAGCAATTTTCAATCCATTTATTATAAAAGTTACACAGAGTCAAAGAATATAAGGTAGGATTAAACCTCGTTACCCCAACATTTGTAGTCACGAGCGACTGAAGGTTTAAATATTTGATTTTAGTAAATTAACCGGTGAAAACAACTTGGCTTCCAGAATGCAAAGTCTAGCCTAAACACATTAAAAAAAGCTGGAATAATTTATTTGAAATACTTCACTTAACGGATTAAAATGTTTATTGACAAGCCTTTTTTAAAACAAATAATTTGTGCAGATTAATAAGGCAGTGGTGAATTATGGTTTAATAAATACATTCCTCGATATCCTTAAATTCGAAAAAAAACTTTAAATTATAATATCTCGCTGAACTCAGTGTGATTTACACTTTAAAAAACATCTAAAAAATGTGAATTCAGGCTACTCACATTTATTTTAATAAAAGCCTCTTCACAATCCTGAACACTGGCGAAAAGAACGCTATCCAACTTCTTAGTCGCCAAGATATGCCATTGGCATGGATTAAGTTCAGTCGTACAGTTCATTTAATTATTTTAGCATATACAGTAGTTTTAAAAGCTATGGCGACAAGAGAAATGAACTCAGATTTAAACAAAATCCAAGTCGCGCGAGATTCAGGATTCAAATAATTTAAATATTGTCGGTTAATAAATGAAATGTCAAACCAAAAACAAAATTTCACTCGCCCATTATACGAAATTATATCAAACATCAAGTGGTGTAGTTCAACCCACAAACGAAATGAACTGACACAACAAGTGAAATGGATGGATGCTATTCCGGAGCATATTATAATCCAATCAGGATTCATATGAGACACCGACAGAAGGACCAAAATGAAACAAAATCTGAGTACTCTAGAAGCGAGATTAAGCAAACACAAAACGAAATGAACTCACACAAGATGTGTAGTATGAGCAGCCTAAAATAGAAAAATAATAGTATAACAGCCAATCAACAGCTATCCAATTTAGGAACAGAGGCATTTTATTCATTTTCATGGCTCCAGATTTGTATGGAATGGTTTTGAGAACCTTCTGAATATGGACTTGAGATTGCAATAAAAATAATTCATTAAATTTTAAAATTTCTACTTTTAGTGATTTTATCCTAAGTTTTTTACAATGGTTTTCAATAGCAACATCTTCAACCGCGCCAGCAGCCAAGCCAGCAGCAGTCAAGCCAGCTTCAATGGAGGCAAGGCTCAGAACATGGAGGCACCTATTTAAACCCAAGCCTTTGAGGCAGGTAACAAGGAAGCTGACCTGTTACTGTCCCCCGACCCATATGGCTTTGACTTGTTTGAGAGTCACTTTGCATCTAGTGCTGCCCCCGCTCCCACCCCCACCCCCGCACAAGCTGCCCATCAATCAACCAATCAGGATGGCAACCTCAATTTGGAACAACTTCCTGCCATCGCCCAAACTGCCCCTCCTCCAACCAATCAGGCTTCAGCTCCCCCCACCCAGCGCCCCAAGCGACGAATCATCACCGCCCAAATTCTTCAGGAAATTGTGGCACTCAACCTGCAGGGTCTGTCCTGGGATCAGATCGCTGACCAATTGCAATTTACCCGAGCTACTGTCATGCGGGAATTCAACAGCATGATGAACAGGGGGAATCAGATCGGGGTGGCCAAGAAGCCCAAGAAGGCCCAAGAGTCCCAGATAACTGAGGCATACCCAATAATGCTTGATCTCCTCCAGCAGGACCCCAAGCTTCCCTTGACCCAGGTCCAGAAGCAACTTGCTCACCATGGCATTTGGGTGTCTGAGCGCATGGTGCAGCTCTGGATGTACAGGAAGGTGGCTTCTGTATGGGTTCTTACCAATTTTGCCGGCGACCAATGGGATGGCGCTGAGGATTCCCCATATGATCCCGCCATTGAATCTACCCTGGTCCGTTGCTTGACTAGTCTGTCAGATGATGTCATTTTCATCTCTTACTACAAGCTATTGTTGGCTTTTGATGACTTTGGTGAGCAAGGAAGAGCTGCCACTCAAAAAGGAAGAAGGTCAAGAAGGGGACGTTTATTGGTGCATTTCTGGCTGTGTCAGCCAAGGGTTTTGTCTATTATCAGACAAACCCTGATTTTGTCAATGGGTACTCTTACAGCCACATCCTCGGTGGATTGCTCAACTCCTGGGATGGCTCGAATTCCAAATACTGGGTTTTCTTGAGCCACCAGATGGAGGGAAGCTCCACTGCCCTCAAGGCCATCCAGGGACGCGGGCACCAGGCCTCAGTCTACCCTGCCGGCCATGCCGACGTCCATCTGGGAGATGTTGTCTTCTTTAACATGGGGTCCACACTACAGGAGCGCCGCCCTCAGGCTTTCAACGACCTCTATCTTGGGGTCCTTGATCACAATTTTCTCTTTGGTTGCCAAATGGTGGCTGACTTGTTCGCACAAATGGTTTTCCATGTAAACATGGGCAGCCAATCAAAAAAGGATAAGCGCCTTCCACCTCGGGCAACTGCCGCTTACCAGCCTATCCAGCCAATGACAGATGAGGAGTACAACAAGCGGTATATGGCGGCCATCACGCAAAATCCTCATGCCTCCACCCCCACCATCAAACACCCCTAACCCGCAAGCCCAACCCACCCAATCCCAGACCCCCCAGGCCAGCATTGCCTCTACGTCTTCCTTCCCGCGTTATTCTGCCTCCTAGGCATCACTCCCCCTGCCTCAATAAACCCCCTGTTGCCAAACATTTTATATTTATATTATCTTTATTTTGAATTTCAATTGTTCATGTTCTCTTTGTTAATAGTTGGTTTTATTCTTTATGTTCAGCTTATTTCTATAAAATCATATATTTACTATGGTGTGTATCTAGATCCTGAACACAGTTATTTTTAGTACCAAACCACAGCCCCTTGTGAAAACATTAACAATAATTTGGTGATCAGCTAAATTTGAATTAGAAAATTATGGTGTTAACTTTTTTTAGATAAAGTTGTTAATGATCCAAATTCAAAACCTTAATGATAAACTTTAAGCCAATCAGGAGCAAGTGATAAAGTGATTGTTGTGACATAAAGGATCATTCAATAATTCTTTGATGCATATGCGCTAATTAATATCATTGGCTGGATGTTTTGCCATTGTACGCCATTGCTGCTGTGGCGAGTTGTTGATGGAATAGTGTTAACTCAGCGGCTGATTGGGCACTAGTCCATCAACAACTCGCCACAGCGGCAATGGCGTACAATAGCAAAACATCTAGCCAATGATATTAATTAGCGCATATGCATTAAAGAATTATTGAATGACCCTTTATGTCACAACAATCACTTTATCACTTGGCTCCTGATTGGCTTAAAGTTTATCATTAAGGTTTTGAATTTAGATCAGTAACAACTTTATCTAAAAACAGTTAACACTATAATTTTCTAATTCAAATTTAGCTGATCACCAAGTCGTTGTTAATATTTTCACAAGGGGCTGTGTCAAGCGCCAAAAATAATATGGTAAACAGGGAAAAAATGCCCCACAAAGCAAACGACACATATTGAGATGTATGTAAAACATATACAAAATGAGTAAAAAGATGGGATAATGTAGTAAATGGGAAAACAAAAAGGAATAAACAAAGAGGCAATTGTATCAAAATAATACAGAATTTATTGGGGCAAGAGCTATAAAAACATATGAAAAGGTTAGTAAAAAATCAATGAGCAAATTGCAAAAACTTCTAAGAGACCTTGACTTGGAAATTGCCAAAATCAAAGAAATTGACCGCAGGGTCAAGGAAAAGGTGAAGTCTGCCGTCCTTGAAGGGGAAAAAATTGAAAAGGTGTCCGCCAAGTCACTCATGACCAAAATACTGGACACACCTGAAAAGACAATAGAGCGCCTACTTAATATACAAAAAAACAGTGGTTGAGGGGCTCCAGTTCAAGTCCTTTGCACTCTCTGTGCCGTCTGTCTAGTTGGACGACCCTGAGATGTATGCACATCTCAAACCTGCCAAGAGGGCCCGCAAGGAGGACACTGAGACACCCGCACAGCTGCTTGCGCCAAGGATGACAAAGCCTGCCGAAGCCGCCAGCAAAGAAGAAACCCAAGAAGGTACCCAAGAAAATAAATTTAATAAAAATTCATAAGTACTTACCTTTTTTTAGAAGAAGTTGATGGCAAACTCTGCCGGGTCCTGGTTCCTTTTGTTCCCCCCATGTTCTACTCAAATTTTGCCACTCACGTAGCAAAGCAGCTTTTCCTGTCCCCCCCTGTCTTGTGGGAGCTTGAAGATAGGATACACGGTGCATTCCCAATGTTCAGGGAGGCATTGGCTGGGCTAACGTATGAAGAGGGGGCATCTGAGTGGGCAGTTACTGCCTACAAGGATGCTCAACTGGTCCGCCTGGACCCAGTTAACCTCAGTGGAGTTTACTGTGTAAACTTCATTGAGCTTGTTTGGGACGTCCTGGTGACTCTCCCATTCAAGAATATACTGGAGATGGGTGAGGCCCATGCGGCTGCTTGCTTCTGCTTCCCGGTGGAGCACACCCTGTCCTATTTGCTGGAGAACTTTGGGCGCGCAGTAGAAAAACTGGCTGTTGCGGATGCAACAGCCGTGAAGAAGACTAAAATCCTCCTGGCGGACTTCAGGCTGGCCTGGAGTGCCGACAAGACGGGGGTCCCAGAAGCTATGGATCTTATCTTTGGCAAAACAAAACACAAGAAAAAAATAAGCACAGTATACAATAAGCTGTGTGAGTTTACAGAAGCCTTTGCTGGGCAAAGGCTTCACTTGGTGGTTTACCTGGGGTTCCTGTTTTACTTCGGAATGAGCGCCAGTGTGGAGGACCTGGACAGGGTCCTTCTGGGGATTGACGAGGCCCAACTTGCTCTCGACGGGAAAAAAGTCCCCCCAGGTTACAACTCAGTTGACCATGTTATCCAGGATGCCCTGGTCCTGGCAGGAATCTACGGGTTTGCGGCCCCGCCTGAGAAGCTGCTGCTTCACTCCTACCTCACCATCCTCCCTTTTACCAGCAGGCGAGAATATTTTAACCAGGGTGTATCCACCGTCCACAGTGTGGCAGTGGAGGTTGTGCGCCACCTCCATTGTGGGGTGGGTACATACAGCCAAACTCACTATAGGCAATCTTAATAAATTCTCTCTTCCAAATAATTCCATTGCAATTTATAATATTTTTATTATAATAAATTTTTCTAATTCTTATTTTAGCAAACAAGATCTGCAGAATATATTCCAGAGAAGGTCTTAATAAAAGCATAATAATATATTTCAATAAAATCTACTTCTGATTTGGACACATTACATTAACTTTTTTTGATTATTATATTTATTTTCCAAATGTGATATTAATGCGTTTGCGTAATCCAGTATCAAGCATTTGGGATACCCTTAGATGGCATAATAAAATAATATACAATAAAATAAATAAATAACTTACATCTATTGATGGATCTTCTGAATGTGATTGCAGGCTTAGAAACATCTAAATATAAAATGATTTTTAATAAATCTTGATTAGTAAATTAGAGAATATATAAAAAAGTGGGACAAGCTAAGCCTTTAATTGATTGGCTGATTTTCAAGGCACGCAGGGATAAAAGAATCAGCGTGGCCCTAGAATTTGGCCACGGTCTCAGCTGGGAGGGTATGGATCCTGGCCTGCAGCAAATCAAAAAGGTCCTCTGTCCCAGTTGGGGTTCCTCGCTTGACGACTTGCTTGAGCCACCCAAAGACTTCCTTGATTGGATTTAGGAAGGGCAAATAGGCAGGAAGGAAGAGAAGGCGCATATTTGCCGTGGCCAATTGCTGGGGGCCCACTGCAATGCTTGTGTCAATTGATGGAAATTCTTCAAGAATATCCGCCACCTTGTGGAGACCATTGTTGTCCAGCACAATTATGTTGGTGAAGCCCGGGCTTGTGCGCCTCAGGTGCTCCTGGACCAATTGGAGGAATGATAGGAAGGTCTGGCTATTGTGAGATCTCAATATCATTTGGTAGAGCTCAACCCCCTTTGGACCAAGGAGAGCCACCATTGAATAGGCTGTGGCGCGGACTGCAGCACACCAAGCCATCCTGTCATTGGAGCCTCTGGGGACATACCCATACTCATTGCGCATTGGCAAGACAAATGCTGATTTGTTGATGTAGTAAAATTTGACTGTCCCCTTGGCTTTTAGGGCAGTATACGCCTCTGCATATTTTCTCCAGGTCTCAATATTGGCTGGGCTGTTCCAATTGTATGGGGATACCCCGAGTTTTTTCCAGGGAAATTGCATTCCCTTGACCAAATGATAATAGAAGGAAATTGAGGCCTCAACCCCAAAAGCAGACTTGACTGTGGCCTGTATATTTGCCAGTTCAAGATGGCAATCTCAGGTTATCCACTGGTAGATTGCCCATTTGTGCTCCTTTATGAGCATGGTTGACACGCGCAAGGATTTCTCCGCGGCAAGGACTTGACCTGTGTTGAGGAACTTGTTGAAGGTCTTTGAGGCGTACTTGGGATCCACCCCAACAATGGCTGTGGCCGCCTTGTAATTGCCTGATTCACGCATTAAATTAAGCAGGATGATGCGTTGGATTTCGGGGATGCGCTTCTGAGCGGGCTTTTTAGCGGTGGGGATTGACTCATCAGCATTGGGCAAGGCACAGGGCATAGGCACCTTGTTGTAGAAGGCTGCAACTTTCTTACGCACCAGTTGTCCCTCATCAGTTTGAAAGAACTCAGGCTCCTTGTTGTCCTCCTGATTGCCATTACTTATGTATGGCTCATAGCTAGTATCAAGTACAGGCTTCACCTTCTCCAGCATGGCTGACGGGACCGACTCTTGCTGGTACACAGTGTCAAACACATACAAAGTAAGTTCTACCTCCTTGTTTCTAACCATTTTGGTAGTGGTGACCTTGGTGGGCTTCTGGGTCAGCTTGGGGACCCGAGGGTTTATGCTCCGCACCCTAGCAGCTTGTGCTCCTTGAACCGGCTGTGTCAGTGCAGTGTCACTATGGAACTCTCCTCTCCTGCCTCCCTCCTTGAGTAGGCACTTGTGTTGTACTGAGTCTATTCTTTGACCCGCGGGGCAACCGCAACCGCGGCGCACAGCGGGTGCATTGGTACTCTGGTGTTGTGTTCCTTCCATTTTAAAATTTAATAAAATACTAAATAAATTTTAATTAAGTTACTCCCTAATTTTAATTTTTTGCTTTTATCTGAATATGGATATTTAATTAGAGTTTTTCCCACCCAATATCCCAATTATAGATTTTTTATTTCTTAATTAGTTGTTTCTGGTTTACAATGCCTATTTTTGAATACCCAAAATAATTTCCACCCATTTTCCCAGATTTTATGCCAAATATAAGCACCCAACACAATATTTTTAAAATTTATGTTTCAGATCTTGTGTCTTATTTTAGATGCCTTGGTATCATTCTTGATTACAATCCATTGCACAAACTGCGTGAGTGATTTTGTTTGTGGTTTGAGTTCCTATTGTGTTTTGTTTTTGGATTGAGTTTTGATGTACCATGTGTGGGTGTATTTTGTCACCAATTCACATAGTAAACATATGGGACATTATTTTTCTTGTTATGCCTAGGCGCCAGATTGGTTATTTTATAACTTAATCACATTATTCATATTCAAATTATTCAGAAAGAGTAAAATATAATCAATCCCAAATATTTAATTGATCTTGGGCTTGGGTGATTTTTTAAAAAATAATTCATTGATTTTATAATTGAAAATTGCAACTTATAGTACTACTGAAAATATCTTAAGTGCTACTACAAACCAAAAATATTTATGATGAGTTGCATGGGAGAGTAATAGCAGCCCCAAAGCTATAAATGCTATTACCCTATCTTTGGCTCATCATAAATATTCTTAGTTTGTTTCAGAAAAAAAGGTTGTTGTTTTTGAAAGACTGATAACTCTATTTAAAATACACCCTCTAGTAAGCTGCCCTACTTCATGAACTTGCCCCAATACACTACTAGCATCTTCTGATATTTTTGTTTCTCTGGTATCATCACGTGATTTCAAATGATAAAATATCTCAGAATATTCTGAGAAGCTTTCAAATGTTAAAGGTGAAGTATATAACTTCCCATCTTTCATCAAATATGAAAGATTAATGCGCAGATTTTTAACTTCAAGCTCTCTTTTTATAGGCCTAAATTTCCTTTCGTAAATATAAAAAAATGCTTTTTGGGAAACAATTGAACCAGTTAAAGATGAATTGTATAATTCTTTTCTTCTTTCTTCTTTCTCACAAATATTTTTTAGATCATTAATGTTGTTAATATAAAGTACATTTTCTTTTTCCTTTAAAATTTTTGATATTACACCAAAGTGACCATCAACAATGCTTTTTCCATGGCATTCAACAAAACGGTTATATTTTATGGAACCCTTAATATATTTAGGTGCCTCTTTAAATAAGTAATATAAAAATTCATATGATCTAAAATGATTTCCATTATCTGTCCATACTTTTATATTTTTTATTTTTTTAAATCTATCTAATTTAAGAAGACTTATTAGACATTCACCTGAAAATAAAGAATCATGTGATAATATTTGAGACAAAAAATCATGATATTCATATTTAATTTTATTGTTTTCTTTAAAAACTAATGCAAACCCTAATAATGAGATTGGTTTTTTTGAATAAAAACAATTATTGGTCTCAATTGGACCACCTCCAACCTTTAAGTTTTCTTTATAATCTATAACTACAACACAAGACTCATCATCTAGTTCATTAATATCTTTTTTATATTCACAATTTTGATGAACATAAAAGTCTTGGTGCTGATTAATAGTCTTTAAGTCATTGTCTATAGATTCTGGTAATGGTAAGTTTTTACTTTCACATTCTTCCTTCTTTTTTTCTAGTGAATTTTTTAAATTACAAATATTGCACATATCGGTTTGTTTTTTACTTTTTATTATATTTTTAGGGATTAATTTATAGTAAGTGGAAATTGAAACTGAAATTTCATTTTTTATTTTCATATTTTCATATATTTCTTTTTTTGTTTTAAGTAGAGAGTATTTAATTTCAGTTGAGTAATTACTCATCTCTTTTTCTATATCTTTATAAATTTTTTCAGGCACTTTTTTTGTAAACTGGCTTGTTTCAAAAGAATTTTCCAGCAATTTTTTAATTATTTTTTTAGTTATTTCTTTTTTTAATGAATAGTTATTATTTTTTTGGCTTTTTTTGTTTAAGCTTACATTTTTATTTTTATTTATTTTTCTTGAGTATTCAAACTCACTTTTGGTTATATTAAACCCCATATCATTAAGCTCTTTTAAAGAGTAACTGGAAGTAACCAGAGATCGCAAGGCTGGGAGATGTTTTTGGGGAGAAGATTTCATGAGATCCTTTAAGTTTTCAATGAACTCATTGCCTTTTTGATTTTGAATAGTTGGCAGGAACTGAGCTTTCCCAAATTCAGTTTGAGTAAGGAAGTGCTTGATGAAATTATCAAGATCATCACCAGCAATAAAGAGGAATGCCTTTTTTAACATTGCAATTCTCTCTCTTTTTGTTGAAGCTCCCAAGGAAAAAAAGGGTAGCATGGAAGAAGTAAATTTAACTGAGGACATGGTAGTATTTTGAATCTGTAATTAGGTCAGATCTTTGATGTGTGCCTTAATGATGGAGTAGTTATGATCAGAATGTGGTCTTTGAATTGGGTTATTTGGATTAGAAGCTTTATGGTACTTTAGCTCTTATATACCAAGCTAAATGACACCATTCTGAAAGAAATGGTGTGATAGCTTTTATTATAGTTTGAACTTGAATTTATGTTTGCAGAAATTAATTAAATACCCAGTTTTCATGCACAAGTGATATATGTGAAGCAGCTAAGCATTATTATTACATCATATCCTCTTTGTAATCAATGCAAATCAATTAAAATGATGTATTCAGTTAATTGTAACTCTTCCGCATATTTTTAAATGATAAAATATTAAAGAATTCCATTTAAAGAATGCTCAATTTGAGGTTTGAAGCTCACTTGAACCTTAAAATCAATCTAAACAGTGATAAAAACATCCTAACTTCAAACTATCATAAAATCCTAGAGAATTGAGCTTTTTAAATAAAATAAAATGCGAAAATAAAGCTCTCAATCTTATCTTTAATTTCGTTAAATAAAAAACATCTGTTGTGTATTCAAAAAAGAGTATTTATTATCTTTGAAGTGATCTACTTTATATCATTAGATATAATCATATAATAAAATCTGGATTATGCTCTTTTAAATTACTTTTGCTTTAATATTGAGCATAGTATACATATTAAAATTTTTACACCAATAGAAAGATAAGATTCTTAGCTTCATTTTGATAGTTTACAGTGTGAAAAAATATTAATTTTTCATTGAGTTATTAATGTTTTAAATATAAATTGTGTAATTAGTTACTTTTTCAAAATCGAACTGTGTTATGCTGCGACTTGAGCAGCATGTGCATTAGAAAATGGCCTAATATCCAAAAATAATGACCCATATGTACACCAAAATCCAACTCACACCATTTTGTTTGTGAATCCATGTATTTTGGATTGCATTTTGAATGGTTTTGCTTTGCATGTGAGTACTTTGTTGCTGTGTTGACCCATTTTGCCTATTAGCGCCAAAAATCCCTGTTAACAGAGTGTATATTTAAACCTGCTAGTTGAATTTTGTTTAAATCTGAGTTCATTTTGCTTGTTGCCATAGCTTTTAAAACAACTGTATCAACTTAAAAGGTTTATTTCTGATGAATCTATAATAGTAAGCTTAGAAGCAGAATCTTTAGCCAGAAGTAGGGCTGCTTTGGGCAAGCCCCAGCAAGTTTCTAGCTCTGAGTCACTCAGATTAAAGATTTATTTAAAAATATCTAAATATATTATATATCTGTTTTAATATAGCTGCCCAGAGCCAAAAGCTGGCCGGGGCTGAGCCTAGGGCTGTGTTGGCCCCAAAAAGGGACAATTATGGCAAATGCCGTAATTGCCCCGTTTGCTCTTCCCTGTCTACGTCTTTTGGATTCCCCTATGTTGGGGGAATCCAAAAATTCATAAAAAAAGAAGGCCTTCTGAGGCCTTCTTTTTTCCAGATGGGCCAAAAAAAGAAAAAATAATAAAATAAAATAGTTTTTAAAATCAAATAAAATTTCAAATTTATGATTTTAAATTTTTAAAAGAAGAAATATAAAAAATATAATTTTTTATTTCAAAAAAAATCTGGAAGTTCAACTTCAGGATTTTGCTCTTAAATGAAACAATTTTGAGATAATCTTCTCAAAGAAGATTCCCTCAAAATTGTCTCCGGATTTTGGACAGGTGGCTCCTTTTTAGAAAAGAAGCCACCTGTCCAAAATCCGAC
Source organism: Entomophthora muscae (assembly GCA_014839935.2). NCBI lineage: Eukaryota > Fungi > Entomophthoromycota > Entomophthoromycetes > Entomophthorales > Entomophthoraceae > Entomophthora > Entomophthora muscae. The sequence goes on along the minus strand of QTSX02000771.1, from coordinate 162,607 downwards.
ACAGCCCTAGCTGAGCCAAAGCATCCTTAGCCAGGAGCTTGCTTACCAACAGGTTGATGGGTTAGCTAGACATCTTATACTGTAAATTCAGAACCTAATGGCAGAAATGCGGGATTGTCAAATCCTTGGTCCAAATTTCAAATCACATTTGCGGGATGGCCTTTTTATAATTAAATTGAATTCTTTGTATTTTTATTTGAATATTTAAAAATGTGGTAACTCATAGACACTTTGCAAATTTCAAGTCAAACTGCATATTTCCAATGGACAAAATGAATTAACTGGAATCAGATTTGAAGCGTTCAAATCCATCAACCATTTTCATTGAGTTTACTATGTTTTTTAAAATTGCGGGAGTGTCAAATCCATGAACCAAGATTCAAATCATAAATGAATGCCACTAGTAAACTCAAATAATAATTTCAGGATTTGGAATCCAAATTAAATGTACAGCAAGAAACTAGGACAAATCAATCCAAATCAAGAAGCTCTACTCTGGATAAAATCAAATGAAAAATTAAACTTTGATAGCCATGTTTAGACATGAGATTAAGTGAAATATAAAATTGTCTAAACTGGAAACAATGCAATATTCTGCACTCTAAATCACTATTATAGCAACTAAAAAACCATATAATGATTTATGAGCTACTCTCCTGATGACGCAGAATTTTTTTAAAAGTGTTTGGCCCCCAGAGTATCCAGGGCCCAAACAAAACTTTCTTTTGAGGAAGAAAAGAGGGGGAAAGATAAACCATTAGTTTACTACAAAAAGTGCCAATGTATTGCTATTAAGGATGCTTGATTACAGTAGATTTTAAAAAAATGCTAATAATAAAATAGAATTATATATTACAATATATCTTATCACGTTGTCTTTTCCTTGATGTGTTGATAGTTCATTTGCTGTTGATAATGTGCTTGTGTTTAATTGGATTGTTTCACCTCCAGTTGCCTTGGCAATAGGAAATCAAGTTACCTCTGTGACTATAGCTGGTCTTGGGGTGGCAACTTGATTTCCTATTGCCAAGGCAACTGGAAGTGAAACTATCAAATTAAATGAAAGCACATTATCAACAGCAAATGAACAATCAACACACAAAGGAGAAAGTTAACTTGATAAAAATAGACTGTAATATATCATTCTACTTTATTATTAGCGTTTTCTAAAATCAAATCTAATCAAGCATCTAAATTTTAGCTGTCCTAAAATGAAATTGAATGGTTTTTGAAAATGCCTGTGATTCCTAAAAGAATTAGAAAAAATTCACTCTAGATCATTTGACTTCCTGTTTGGGTCTCTCATAAATTATATTTATTTCAAATTCACCTCATTTTTGATTTAAAATTTGGTTCTTGGATTTGTCAATCCCACAATTTCAGATCTGTTAATTTTTTCATGTTGTCTATGATTTGTTATACTTACAGGAAATACCAAATCATACATTAGAATCATGCATTTCTGCTTCATTTATCCTGCATTTGCTTGTTGTGTTTTGTCTTTAGTTAGTTTTATCTGCTCAAGGGATTTGAAATTTGCCAATTTAAGTAAATCAAAAAAGTCAAATTAAATAGTTGATTTTATTAAATATTTTAGTTTTCACTCAGCTGAGTGGCCCACAAATGTGATCTGAAATTTGGACCAATGATTTGACAATCCCACATTTTTATGTTCAGGTTCTGAATTTACAGTATAGGTGAGCAAGATTTCCATTTCCATGGAGGATTTTTGGCCAAAAACTGCTAACTGAGATTTTTCAAATACTTATGGTTTTATTGAACTACCAGTGTAGTTCTGAGCTCCAACCCAGCTTGTATGAGTGTCTGGGGGGGAATGCTTGCATCATCAAGGTGGATTTTTGAAACTGAGCCATCTGAATTGATCAAAAGTTGTGACATCATACTTTGATTTTGGGATAAAAAAACACCAAATACCTTATTTCTGGGTTTTAAGGCTTTAAACAGCTTTATTAACTTTTGTCAAAATATTCACATGTTTGGCCACAACTCAATTCTTGTCAATTGCTTAGTTAATGCCCTTATAATGGTCTAAGGACTCTTTCTTAGTGTTGCAACTGAACTGATTAGAGTTCAGTATTTGTGTCAGGAATATTCCTGACACTTACAGTTGTGTAATAAATAAACTGTCACCTGCTGCCAACGTGAAGGCGCCCGCCGCCACCAAGCAGATGTCTGCCGTCAACGTACAGACATCTGCTGTCACCAAGCAGACGTCTGCCACTAACGTGCAGACACCTGCCGCCATAAAGCAGATACGCACTGCCACCATGCGGAAGCCCGCCACAACCAAGCGGTCACCTGCTGTCAGCCTGCAGGCACCCGCCGCCACCAAGAAGACATCCACCTCCACTGCACGGGCCCCTGCCGTCCACACACAGAATCCTGTCACAACCAAACCATTGCCCACTGTCAACTTGCAGGTACCCGCTGCCACCAAGCAGATGTCCACCTCCACTGCACGGGCCCCCGCCATCCACACACAGAATCCTGTCACAACCAAGCTGTTGCCCGCCGTCAACATACAGGCACCCGCCGCCACTGAGCAGACATCCACTGCCTCTGTGCGGGCCCCCGCTGCCACCACGCAGAAGCCTGTCACAATCAAGCTGTTGCCCGCCGTCAACGTGCAAGCACCCGCCGCCACCAAGCAGACGTCTGCTGCCTCCATGCAGAAGCCCGCCACCACCAAGCTGTTGCCCGCTGCCAACACGCAGGCGCTTGCCGCCATTAAGCAGATGCCCACTGCCACTGCACAGGCACCCATCACTCTTGCCAGCCCCACCTGCAAGCTATCCTCAAACCAGGCACCCATGGGCCAGCCTGTCACCTGCCAGCCTTTGCCCTCCCATGCCAGCAGGCCAGTCCCCATCCACTCCTTTGGGAAATAGCCAGATTGGGAAATCAGGAAAGGCAATTTCCCCAAAGCCAAACTTGGGAGGAACTGCTGCCCAATTTGGGAGCCTACCAAATGGGGAATGGACTGACAGGCTATCCAACAATGGAAATCATGCACCAAATTCATTAAATGAATTTGGATGCATGAAGAAGACCAAACTTGCACTATGCCAATGTAAACTTGGATCCAGCCAAAACTTCTCAATTGCCAGCCACCCAAGCCAATCCAGAAAAGGGAATAGCAGATGCAACTCAGACTCTTGGTTCCTCAATGATATGCCTTCCAATAATTATGCCTTGCAGGTCCACTAGTATAAATAAAGACAAACCCCTCAATGATAGTTTGTGCTATCATTGAGTGAATATCCTCCTCAATATTATCACATTAATCAATCCTTTACCCAGGCTAAGCAAGTAACCTTACTAAACCCATTACCCCTCCCCAAGTCAGACGATGAATTCCATCATTTTCACAGCTGTCTTGACAGCTTACCTTGGGATAGGGGGCCACCAGCCAACCAATGCTCAGTTTGGTCCTGAACCACAGGGACAAAAAGGGATATTGTACAATGAGCCAACTCATCTCAAATCAATGGTTTGAACCCGTGGACACCCCTGGCGTCATCTTGCCCAACTCTCACCTTGGCTATTTATGCAATCCCTGCAGCTACGCTACTGTACCTTGCTGTCAGCCTTAGACAATGCAACATCCTTTCCAAAGCCTTCTGTCAGGCAGTCAACTTCTATCCAATTGTCTACGCCTTGAACGGCTTTGAGACACCTAACCTGCCATCTTATGTTACTAAAGTTTTACCCTCAATACTTGGGTATTACAATTTGATCAGGGAAGACTGTCAGGGATCCAGTCTTGGGCAGCTGGCCCACCGTTTTTGGGGGTAACTTGGGCCAGGGTTTTTGCGGGCAGGGCCCACAACAAGAGAGGAGCTAACTTTAGAAGGTAGGAAGCGGGCTTCCCCACCCAAGACCACGGGACGGCAGCCGGCACAATGGTGTCCACCACCCCTGTGAGGGTGATGTACACTATATCCAAAAAGCTTGCTGGTATGGTTGGTTGGAAGGTTGGGTGAAGAAGCTGGTATTGATTTGGGTGTTACAGGCGGTTCCATGTAGATATTATAGGCTGGGAGATAATTGAATTTTCCTCTAAATAGTTTGGGTGTAGAGAATATCCACGGGCCTTGGTGGTTGTATCTAATAGCGGATTGAATGCGGGCTAATGGGTCAAGTTTGAGGATTTTCTCTGGCGTATAGTCCTTGTATTTGGGCTTCAAGGGATACTCAGTGAAGTGGACGGGCCTGAAGGGTACACCAGGTGGACAGAAAACTGTGGGCGGTGGGGCAGGAGAACTGGGAGATCTCAAACTGAATTGATAGATTGCAAATACAAAATACGGTAATAGCTGTATAAGCCAAAGTAACATAACCTTTATTCAAAAATGGCAATATGTTTGGGGCGCGGGGTCCTTGGGTCTATATAGCACCCCACCTCCAAACTTAACATTTTCCATGGGGGGTCATCTTGGCATTGGGAAAGGCAGGGCCGGGGGAATAGGGTACTTGGGTCTAAAGGCAGCAAAATGGTGCTTGGCCCGGGAGTTCTTTCATTGGTCAAGTCTCCCAATTTAGCTACCTGATTATCTTGCTCTAGTGTTGTGGTCATGGGGCCGGGTTGCGGGCCAGTGCCTCTTCCTTGGGTTGGCTCTTGATTGGTTGCTGGTGTAGACTTCAAACTCATGAAGCTAATAGTTGTTGCCTGGGCGCCTCCATTAGGTGTCGTGATTGGCACTCCATTTGGTGCAATAATTTCCTTGGCTTGATCTGTTTCACTGGATGGGCCATCATCTTCAGCGTCAGCTTGCAGGGGCTCGACCCCAGAAAAATGTGGGTGGGCGGTCTTGTGGTCCATAGGCCCAGTGGCCTGGGGGGATCCAGGTTCTGGGTTTGATTCCTGCTCTTGGGCCTGGGGTTCCAGAGGAGGAGAATTGTCAATCCTGACAAAGACAACAGTCAGTAGAAAGGACAAGAATGAATAGAATAAGGTATTGTTTATTGTAGAATATTGTGATTAATATACTATATGGGGAAAGCCACAAGGCCACAAGAGGATGGCATAGTGGCATGTTTCATGTAGGGTTCAAAGCCAAGGAACAACTCATGCGGGGATTAGCAGGCCAAATTGGTAGCACTCCTAATTAGGAGAAAGTGCCCGCAGTTTGATATTGCCATCATATTGGTTCATGTTGTTAGACATGTCAAGGGGCAACACATTGAGCACCCCCTGTGTATCGTAAGATATGTTGGCAGGCCAGTCTGGAAACTTGGTTGCCACATTAGTCCTGGCCATTTGATGTTTAAATTTTTGAGAGCGGACAATTCCAGATAAGATGGAACCATCCATGACAGGGAATCATGAATACCAGTACCCAAAGAGATCCTGGACAAACACCAAGAGCAAACTAGATACTTTCTCCAAAAGCCACTAAAAAATGTGTTTAAATCCCAAGGAGTGTCACAACCTCTTAATTGATCCCTCTTGGAAAATATTTCCTTGGGCTTGATTTTGAAATTATTAAGGATAAGGGTTTGGACCCTTGATCTGAGTCTAAAACATCATAAACATGAAACTTAGTTTCTAAAACTCTTTCCCAATGTCACTAAGCCTGTATGGATAAAACTGTGGCATTATACTTGCTATAAAACACTCTTTTTCTTCAATAAAAGCATCAATCTCTTCCAAGGTTCCTCCTTTATAATGCAATATACTTTATCCAAAGATATGGGTCATTATTTTAGGGATTAGGCCGTTTTCTAATACACATGCTGCCCAAGTTGCAGCATAACACAGTTCAATTTTGAAAAAATCAAATTACAAATGTTTATATTTAAAACAGTAATAACTCAACAAAAATTTAATATTTTTCCACACTGTAAACTATCAGAATGAAGCTAAGAATCTTATCTTTCTATTGGTGTTAAATAATAATATGTATACTATACTAAATATTGAATTGAAAGCAATTTAAAAGAGCATATGCCATATTTTATTATATTATTTTGATAATGAAATAAAATAGATTGCTTTAAGCTAAAATTTTTAACGTTTTCATTAGTTAATATATACTTTTTATTTGACAAAATTAAAGGTAAGATCAAGAGCATTATTTTTGCATTTTATTTTATTTAAAAAGCTCAATTATTTAGGATTTTATGGTAGTTTGAAGTTAGCACATTTATCTGATTGCTATTTAGATTAATTTTGAGGTTCAAGTGAGCTGTGAACCTCAAATTAAGCATCTTTTAAATATAATTCTTTAATATTTTATCATTTTAAAAATATGCAGAAGAGTTATAATTAAGTTAATACATCATTTTAATTTATTCAAAGTAATTACAAAGAGGATATGGTGTAATTTGATACTTAGCTGATACACATATATCACTTATGCATGAAAACTGGGGATTTCATTTATTCTAGAAATATAAATTCAAGTTGAAATTGTACAGTAGTTTTAAAAGCTATGGCAACAAGCAAAAAGAACTCAGATTTAAACAAAATCATTTCAGATTTAAACAAAATTCAACTAGCAGGTTAAAATATACACTCCATTAACAGGGATTTTTGGCGCTAATAGGCGAAATGGGTCAACACAGCAACAAAGTACTCACACGCAAAGCAAACCATTCAAATAGCAATCCAAAATACATGGATTCACAAACAAAATGGTGTGAGTTGGCTTTTGGTGTACATATGTCTACTATGGGAATTGGTGACATAATACACCCACACATGGTGCGTCAAAACTCAATCCAAAAACAAAACACAATAGGAACTCAAACCACAAACAAAATCACTCACACAGTTTGTGCAATGGATTGTAATCAAGAATGATACCAAGGCATCTAAAATAAGACACAAGATCTGAAACATAAATTTTAAAAATATTGTGTTGGGTGCTTAATTTGGCGTAAAATATGGGAAAATGGGTGGAAATTATTTTGGGTATTCAAAAATGGGCGTTGAAAAACCAAAAACAACTAACTCTGAAATTAAAAATCTATAATTGGGATATTGGGTGAGAAAAACTCTAATTAAATATCCATATTCAGATAAAAGCAAAAATTAAAATTAGGGAGTAACTTAATTAAAATTTATTTAGTATTTTATTAAATTTTAAAATGGAAGGAACACAACACCAGAGTACCAATGCACCCGTTATGCGCCGCGGTTGCGGTCACCCCCGTGGGTCAAAGAATAGACTAAGTACAACACAAGTGCCTACTCAGGAGGGAGGCGGGAGAGGAGAGTTCCATAGTGACGCTGCACTGACACAGCCGGTTCAAGGAGCACAAGCTGCTAGGGTGCAGAGCATAAACCCTCAGGTCCCAAAGCTGACCCGGAAGTCCACCAAGGTCACCACTACCAAAATGGTTAGAAACAAGGAGGTAGAACTTACTTTGTATGTGTTTGACACTGTGTACCAGCAAGAGTTGGTCCCGTCAGCCATGCTGGAGAAGATGAAGCCTGTACTTGATACTAGCTATGAGCCATACATAAGCAATGGCAATCAGGAGGACAACAAGGAGCCTGAGTTCTTTCAAACTGATGAGGGACAATTGGTGCGCAAGAAAGTTGCAGCCTTCTACAACAAGGTGCCTATGCCCTGTGCCTTGCCCAATGCTGATGAGTCAATCCCCACCGCTAAAAAGCCTGCTCAGAAGCGCATCCCTGACATCAAATGCATCATCCTGCTTAATTTAATGCGTGAATCAGGCAATTACAAGGCGGCCACAGCCATTGTCAGGGTGGATCCCAAGTACGCCTCAAAGACCTTCAACAAGTTCCTCAACACGGGTCAAGTCCTTGCCGCGGAGAAATCCTTGCGCGTGCCGACCATGCTCACTAAAAAGCACAAATGGGCAATCCACCAGTGGATAACCCAAGATTGCCATCTTGAACTGGCAAATATACAGGCCATGGTTAAGTCCGCTTTTGGGGTTGAGGCCTCAATTTCCTTCTATTATCATTTGGTCAAGGGAATGTGATTTTCCTGGAAAAAACTTGGGGTATCCCCATACAATTGGAACAGCCCAGCCAATATTGAGACCTGGAGAAAATATGCAGAGGCGTATACTGCCCTAAAAGCCAAAGAGACAGTCAAATTTTACTACATCAACAAATCAGCATTTGCCTTGTCAATGCACAATGAGTATGGGTATGTCCCCAGAGGCTCCAATGACAGGATGGCTCAGCGTGCTGCAGTCTGCGCCACAGCCTATTTGATGGTGGCTCTCCTTGGTCCAAAGGGGGTTGAGATCTACCAAATGATATTGGGATCTCACAATAGCCAGACCTTCCTATAATTCCTCCAATTGGTCCAGGAGCACCTGAGGCGCACAAGCCTGGGCTTCACCAACGTAATTGTGCTGGACAACAATGGTCTCCACAAGGTGGCGGATATTCTTGAAGAATTTCCATCAATTGACACAAGCATTGCAGTGGGCCCCCAGCAATTGGCCACGGCAAATATGCGCCTTCTCTTCCTTCCTGCCTATTTGCCCTTCCTAAATCCCATTGAGGAAGTCTTTGGGTGGCTCAAGCAAGTTGTCAAGCGAGGAACCCCAACTGGGACAGAGGACCTTTTTGATTTGCTGCAGGCTGGGATCCATATCCTCCCAGCTGAGACCGTGGCCAAATTCTATGGCCACGCTGATTCTTTTATCCCTGCGTGCCTTGAGAATCAGCCAATCAATTAAAGGCTTAGCTTATCCCACTTTTTTATATATTATCTAATTTACTAATCAAGATTCATTAACTAACATTTTTTTATTTAGATGTTTCCAAGCCCGCAATCACATTTAGCAGCACCATCAATGAAGGTTAGTAATTTATTTATTCATAATCATTTTTATTATTACATCCAAGGGTATCCCAAACACTTGATAATGGATTACACAAACACATCAATATCATTTTTGGCAAATAAATATAAAAAGCAAACTAAAAAAATAAATGTAAATCATACAAATTAGAAGTAGATTTTATTGACATATATTATATGCATTTATTAAAACCTTCCCTGGAATTTATTTTGTAAGTAATGTTTGCTAAAATATTATTTTATTAAATTCTTTAATTATAATAAAAATAATCTAGAGGGTAAATATATTTATTGGTATAGAGAATAAATTAGGAGCACCTATAATGGGTTTGGCGGTATGTACCCACTCCACAATGGAGGTGGCGCACAACCTCCACTGCCACACCGTGGACGGTGGATACACCCTGGTTAAAATATTCTCGCCTGCTGGTAAAGGGAGGATGGTGAGGTAGGAGTGAAGCAGCAGCTTCTCAGGCGGGGCCGCAAACCCATAGATTCCTGCCAGGACCAGGGCGTCCTGGATAACATGGTCAACTGAGTTGTAACCTGGGGGGACTTTTTTCCTGTCGAGAGCAAGTTGGGCCTCGTCAATCCCCAGAAGGACCCCGTCCAGGTCCTCCACGCTGGCGCTCATTCTGAAGTAAAACAGGAACCCCAGGTAAACCACCAAGTGAAGCCTTTGCCCAGCAAAGGCTTCCGTAAACTTGCATAATTTATTGTATACTGCACTTATTTTTTTCTCGTGTTTGTTTTGCCAAAGGTAAGATTCATAGCTTCTGGTACCCCCGTCTTGTCTGCACTCCAGGCCAGCCCAAAGTCTGCCAGGAGGATTTTAGTCTTCTTCACGGCTGTTGCATCTGCAATAGCCAGTTTTTCTACCGTGCGCCTGAAGTTCTCCAGCAAGTAGGACAGGGTGTGCTCCACCGGGAAGCAGAAGCAAGCAGCCGCATGGGCCCGGCCCATCTCCAGTATATTCTTGAATGGGAGCGTTGCCAGGACGTCCCAAACAAGCTCAATGGAGTTTACACAGTAAACTCCACTGAGGTTAACTGGGTCCAGGCGGACCAGTTGAGCATCCTTGTAGGCAGTAACTGCCCACCTGGATGCCTTCTCTTCATGCGTTAGCCCAGCCAATGCCTCCCTGGACATTGGGAATGCACTGTGAATCCTATCTTCAAGCTCCCGCAAGACAGGGGGGACAGGAAAAGCTGCTTTGCTACGTGAGTGGCAAAATTTGAGTAGAACATGGGGGGAACAAAAGGAACCAGGACCTGGCGGAGTTTGCCATCAACATCTTCAAAAAAAGGTAAGTATTTATGAATTTTTATTAAATTTATTTTCTTAGGTTACCTTCTTGGGTTTCTTCTTTGCTGGCGGCTTTGACAGGCTTTGCCATCCTTGGCGTAAGCAGCTGTGCGGGCGTCTCAGTGTCCTCCTTGCGGGCCCTCTTGGCGGGTTTGAGATGTGCATACATCTCAGGGCCATCCATCCAGACAGACGGCACAGAGAGTGCAAAGGACTTGAATTGCAAGCCTTCAACCACTGTCTTCTGAATGTTGAGTAGGCGCTCTATTGTCTTCTCAGGTGTGTCCAGTATTTTGGTCATGAGTGACTTGGCGGACACCTTTTCAATTTTGTCCCCTTCAAGGACGGCAGACTTCACCTTTTCCTTGACCTTGCAGTCAATTTCTTTGATTTTGGCAATTGCCAAGTCAAGGTCTTAGAAGTTTTTCCAATTTGCTCATTGATTTTTTAATAACCTTTTCATATGTTTTTATAGTTCTTGCCCCAATAAATTCTGTATTATTTTGATACAATTGCCTCCTTGTTTATTCCTTTTTGTTTTTCCATTTACTACATTATCCCATCTTTTTACTCATTTTGTATATGTTTTACATACATCTCAATATGTGTTGTTTGCTTTGTGTGGCATTTTTTCCCTGGTTACCATATTATTTTTGGCGCTTGACACAGCCCCTTGTGAAAATATTAACAACAACTTGGTGATCAGCTAAATTTGAATTAGAAATCTATAGTGTTAACCTTTTTTAGATAAAGTTGTTACTGATCCAAATTCAAAACCTTAATGATAAACTTTAAGCCAATCAGGAGCCAAGTGATAAAGTGATTGTTGTTACATAAAGGGTCATTCAATAATTCTTTGATGCATGTGCGCTAATTAATATGATTTGCTGGATGTTTTGCCATTGTACACCATTGCTGCTGTGGCAAGTTGTTGATGGACTAGTGCCCAATCAGCCGCTCAGTTAACACTAGTCCATCAACAACTTGCCACAGCGGCAATGGCGTACAATGGCAAAACATCCAGCCAATCATATTAATTAGCGCACATGCATCAAAGAATTATTGAATGACCCTTTATGTCACAACAATCACTTTATCACTTGGCTCCTGATTGGCTTAAAGTTTATCATTAAGGTTTTGAATTTGGATCAGTAACAACTTTATCTAAAAAAGGTTAACACTATAATTTTCTAATTCAAATTTAGCTGATCACCAAGTTGTTGTTAATGTTTTCACAGGGGGCTGTGGTTTGGTGCTAAAAATAACTGTGTTCAGGATCTAGATACACACCATAGTAAATATATGATTTTATAGAAATAAGCTGAACATAAAGAATAAAACCAACTATTAACAAAGAGAACATGAACAATTGAAATTCAAAATAAAGATAATATAAATATAAAATGTTTGGCAACAGGGGGTTTATTGAGGCAGGGGGAGTGATGCCTAGGAGGCAGAATAACGCAGGAAGGAAGACGTAGAGGCAGTGCTGGCCTGGGGAGTCTGGGATTGGGTGGGTTGGGCTTGTAGGTTAGGGGTGTTTGATGGTGGGGGTGGAGGCATGAGGATTTTGCGTGATGGCCGCCATATACTGCTTGTTGTACTCCTCATTGGTCATTGGCTGGATAGGCTGGTAAGCGGCAGTTGCCCGAGGTGGAAGGTGCTTATCCTTATGTGATTGGCTGCCCATGTTCACATGGAAAACCATTTGTGCAAACAAGTCAGCCACCATTTGACAACCAAAGAGAAAATTGTGATCAAGGACCCCAAAATAGAGGTTGTTGAAAGCCTGAGGGCGGCGCTCCTGTAGTGTGGACCCCATGTTAAAGAAGACAACATCTCCCAGATGGACATTGGCATGGCCGGCAGGGTAGACTGAGGCCTGGTGCCCGCGTCCCTGGATGGCCTTAAGGGCAGTGGAGATTCCCTCCATCTGGTGGCTCAAGAAAACCCAGTATTTGGAATTCAAACCATCCCAGGAGTTGAGCAATCCACCAAGGATGTGGCCATAAAAGAGTACCCATTGACAAAATCAGGGTCTGTCCAATAATAGACAAAACCCTTGGCCAACACAGCCAGAAATACACCAATAAACGTCCCCTTCTTGACCTTCTTCCTTTTTGAGTGGCGGCTCTTCCTTGCTCACCAAAGTCATCAAAAGCTAACAATAGGTTGTAGTAAGAGATGAAAATGACATCATCTGACAGACTAGTCAAGCAACGGACCAGGGTGGATTCAATGGCGGGATCATACGGGGAATCCTCAGCGCCATCCCATTGGTCGCCGGCAAAATTGGTAAGAACCTGTACAGAAGCCACCTTCCCGTACATCCAGAGCTGCACCATGCGCTCAGACACCCAAATGCCATGGTGAGCAAGTTGCTTCTGGACCTGGGTCAAGGGAAGCTTGGGGTCCCGCTGGAGGAGGTCAAGAATTATTGGGTATGCCTCAGTTATCTGGGACTCTTGGGCCTTCTTGGGCTTCTTGGCCGCCCTGATCTGATTCCCCCTGTTCATCATGCTGTTGAATTCCTGAATGACAGTAGCTCGGGTAAATTGCAATTGGTCAGCAATCTGATCCCAGGACAGACCCTGCAGGTTGACTGCCACAATTTCCTGAAGAATTTGGGCGGTGATGATTTGTTGCTTGGGGCGCTGGGCGGGGGAGCTGAAGCCTGATTGGCTGAGGGAGGGGCAGGTTGGGCAATGGCAGGAAGTTGTTCCAAATTGAGGTTGCCATCCTGATTGGCTGAGGGAGGGGCAGGTTGGGCAATGGCGGGAAGTTGTTCTGAATTGAGGTTGCCATCCTGATTGGTTGGTTGATGGGCAGCTTGTGCGGGGGTGGGGGTGGGAGCGGGGGCAGCACTAGACGCAAAGTGACTCTCAAACAAGTCAAAGACATATGGGTTGGGGGACAGTAACAGGTCAGCTTCCTCGTTACCTGCCTCAAAGGCTTGGGTTTATTTGGGTGCCTCCATGTTCTGAGCCTTGCCTTCATTGAAGCTGGCTTGACTGCTGCTGGCTTGGCTGTTGGCGCGGTTGAAGATGTTGCTATTGAAAACCATTGTAAAAAACTTAGGATAAAATCACTAAAAGTAGAAATTTTAAAATTTAATGAATTATTTTTATTGCAATTTCAAGTCCATATTCAGAAGGTTCTCAAAACCATTCCATACAAATCTGGAGCCATGAAAATGAATAAAATGCCTATGTTCCTAAATTGGATAGCTGTTGATTGGCTGTTATACTATTATTTTTCTATTTTAGGCTGCTCATAATACACATCTTGTGTGAGTTCATTTTGTTTCGTGTTTGTGTAATCTCGCTTCTAGAGTACTCAGATTTTGTTTCATTTTGGTCCTTCTGTTGGTGTCTCATATGAATCCTGATTGGATTATAATATGCTCCGGAATAGCATCCCTCCATTTCACTTGTTGTGTCAGTTCATTTCGTTTGTGGGTTGAACTACACCACTTGATGTTTGATATAATTTTGTATAATGGGTGAGTGAAATTTTGTTTTTGGTTTGACATTTCATTTATTAACCGACAATATTTAAATTATTTGAATCCTGAATCTCGCGCGACTTGGATTTTGTTTAAATCTGAGTTCATTTTGCTTGTCGCCATAGCTTTTAAAACTACTGTAAATAAAGCTGTCACATCATTTCTTTCAGAATGATGTCATAAGGCTTGGTATATAAGAGATAAAGCACCACCTAAGGTTTACTTCAAACTATCTTTACAAAAAGATATCATCCCTCCAACCAGTACTCTTTTGCAAGGCATCTCTACAAAGCATCTCTTTATCATCAATCATAAATCCAACATTATGGAATCTGTTAACTTCACCTCTGCCATGCAGCCATTTTCTATATTGGGAGCATCAACAAAAATAGAAAGAATTGCTATGCTAAAGAAAGCATTCCTCTTTGTTTCTGGTGGCAATCTTAATTCCTTCATCAATCACTTCCTCACTCAAACTGAGTTTGGAAAAACAGAGTTTATTCCTTTAATTCAAAATCAGAAACTAAATGGGATAATTGATGGCTTAAAGGAACTTCTGAAATCTGCTCCCCAAAAGCATCTCCCAGCCTTGAGATCTCTGGTAACTTCCAGTTACTCTTTAAAAGAGCTTACTGATATGGGATTTAATATAACCAAAAGTGAGTTTGAATAAATAAGAAAAATAAATAAAAATAAAAACATAAGCTTAAATAAAAAAAGCCAAAAAAAGAAAAACTATTCATTAAAAAAAGAAATTATCAAAAAAATAATTAAAAACCTACTGGAAAATTCTTTTGAAACAAGCTAGTTTACAAAAAAAAGCACCAGAAAAAAACGATAAAGACATTGAAAAAGAAATGAATGAATATTTAACTGAAATAAAATATTCTCTATTAAAAACAAAGAAAGAAATATATGAAAATATGAAAATAAAAATGAAATTTCAATATCACTTTCAACTTATTATAAATTAATACCAAAAAATATAATCAAGATTAAAAAAAAACTGACATGTGTAATATTTGTAACCTTAAATCATCCTTAGAAAAAAGAAAAGAAGAGTGTGAAAGTAAAAACTTATTATTGCCAGAATCTATAAACAGCGACTCAAAAGCTATTAATCAGCACCAAGTCTTTTATGCTCATCAAAATAGGGAATATAAGAAAGATATCAATGAATTAGATAATGAATCATGTATTATAGTTATAGATTTTAAGGAGAATTTAAAAGTTGGTGGTGGTCCAATTGAAACCAATAACTGTTTTTATTCCAAAAGACCTATTTCTTTATTGGGGTTTGCATTGGTATTTAAAGAAAACAATAAAGTTAAATATGAATACCATGATTTTTTTATCTAAAATATTGTCTAATGATTCTTTGTTTTCAGGTGAATGTCTAATAAGTCTTCTTAAATCAGATAAGTTTAAAAAAATAAAGAATATCAAAGTATGGACTGATAATGGAAACCATTTTAGATCCTATAAATTCTTATATTATCTATTTAAAGAGGCACCACAATACATTAAAGGGTCTATTAAATACAATAGATTTGTAGAATGTCATGGAAAAAGCATTGTTGATGGTCACTTTGGTGTAATATCAAAAACATTAAAAGAGAAAGAAAATCAGCTTTATATTAAGAATATAAATGATATTAAAAATATTTTTGAGCAAGAAGAAAAAAGAAAAGAATTATATAAATCAGCGCTATCAGGCTCAAATATTTCTCAAAAGTCATTCTTTTATATTTATGAGAGAAAAGTTAGGCCTATAAGGAAAGAGCTCGAAGTTAGAAATCTGCGCATTAGTCTTTCATATTTTATGAAAGATGGGAAGTTGTATACTTCACCTTTAACATTTGAAAGTTTCTCAGAATATTCTGAGATAACTTATCATTTGAAATCACGTGATGATACCAGAGAAACAAAAATATCAGAAGATGCTAGTAGTGTATTGGGGCAAGTTCATGAAGTAGGGCAGCTTACTAGAGGGTGTATTTTAAATAAAGTTATCAGTCTTTCAAAAACAACAACCTTTTTTTCTGAAACAAACTAAGAATATTTATGATGAGCCAAAGATAGGGTAATATCATTTATAGCTTTGGGGCTGCTATTACTCTCCCATGCAACTCATCATAAATATTTTTAGCTTGTAGTATGTAGTAGCACTTAAGATATTTCCAGCAATATTATAAGGTGCAATTTTCAATTCTAAAATTGAAAAAAATTATTTTTTTTAAAAATATCTAAGCCCAAGATCAGTTAAAGATTTGACATTGATTGTAATTTTAACCTTTCTGAATAATTTAAATATAAATAATGTAATTAAGTTATAAAATAATCAGTCCAGCGCTTAGGCATAACAAGAAAAATAATGACCCATATATTCATGCCATTGGTAGGCTATTGAGAGAACTCAGCGAAGGTTTAAAAGGGGAAGTTTATTAGAGAATGAAAATATGCAGCTTATAAAGTTGATATCCTTAGCGTCAAATTAGTATTGTATAATAGGCCTTACAATGACTGGAACCCTAAACTATCTTTAAAGTTGTTGGTTTTTATCTGAATTGGGAAGATTAGTCAAGGTCAACGGAATGTATTTGAATTGCCTGGCTTTTGAGACATGACCCTCATAAGCGACTCAAACACTGGATTGTGATGGCGGCGAGTCCACCCATACTCCCTATTTACTCGCTCAGCCTCCTTTGTTAATCTCAGATGATTCTGGGGATGGGCAACAGTATGATCGTCATCAGAAAGTAGATGCTGCCGCTGCAAAAGCAGCTTTTGTTGGGTTCGTGTAAGTTGCTGCTGAGTGCTTTGATGTGGTCCACTGTGCGCATTATTCAAAGATGAACCTGAACTGCTAGCAGTTAATCTGGGACCAATATCTGTTGGCCGCAAGGGTGCCACAGTTGGAACCACATGAGCTGGACTGTCTTGATTAGAAGAGGTTTGTACTGGGCTTGGTGCTTCAGGCTCAGCTGAATGAGGCCTTGACGATGGATTGGAGGTTTCAATTATACTAGTGGAAGGCATTATTGGGCTTCTCTGAGCATTAGTTATTTCAAGGCGAGTAGAGGGTGAAGAAGGAGTGATTGAAAGCCCACTCTTTGAGATTGCATATCCAGGCGTTAGCTCGACTGATGAATGTGGCTGATGCTCAGTTTTTGCCGGTGCCTTATTCTTTTCATTACTCCTTGAAGAATTGACAGAAAGTGACGAGGTTCCTGTAATATTCTGGTTGCGCATGGAAGAATTCAAAGAGACTGAACAGCTTCTCCCACTATCGGAATCTTCATCGCCAAACATAAATTTAACTTGTGATGGCTTGGCTAATTCAATAGCATCAGTCTTTTTTAGAGGCTTGTGACTCAACCCGACCGTCACTAGTCCCAACTGTCATCCAAGAATCTGCCATCTAAACTAGAAAAGCAACACTTGAGTACAGTCATCAAATATTGTGAATAAATACATCTTTACTGTAGAAAATTTTACGACATTTTTTAATAACAGTTTAAATAGAAAAGTTTGGTGTGAGGAATGACGCTAAAAAGGAAGAGTGTGTTTATTGAAGCGCGAAACGGAAAAATCAACGAATGTTTGCTATTTATTAGTGTTTGTTTATCCTTTAGGAAGAAATATAAATGATGTTAAGATAACAAACAGCTTGAAAATAATTGTAAAATCATTGAGACCAGCTACAAACTTATAAAACCTTTTTAGGGTGTTTTTTGATAAGTACTTGATTTAGAGATCCATCATATAAAGCCGCTTTAATAAAACAAGTCTGATTTTGAAAGCGAAGTAAATATTTCAAACGACCCCTGACTAAACGAACAAATATTGAAATGCACCCTGAAGCAATAGCGAATTATTTTAATCGGAGTATCGTGTGAAAAAAGGTAGCAAAGTCCCGAAAGATAATAAGTAGTCTCTATGATTTAAAAATAATGAACCTTATTAACACATTATAATTTTTCATCGGAAAACTGCAAAAAGCCTTTTAAAGGGAAGCTTCAAAAATAATAGTGAAATAAAATAGTTACCTTAAAATTAGGTATGCAAGTGTAGAGCTTAAATGTTAAAGTAACTTGGATGCTGAGAATTAATATTAATAGAAGTGTTGTGCAAAAATCACAAGGGTATTTGGCCAAGAGCTTCGCACTGTTGCGGATTCTCTGGCTTAGAAAGCTTTGGATTCTGCCAGGAAATAAAATTGCCAGACAAGCCTCTGGTAAGGAGATGGGTAGATTCAGCGTCTTTTTGGCTTGGTTGACTAATTAGCTGGTGAATAGAGCTTACAGGGGTCTTAAAGCTAAATTACAAGCTTCAAGGAACATAGTAGTGGTTTCGATATTATCTTTAGCCAGTCAATTTTGAAGCGTGAGATCATTTGGTTGGCATTGGGTTTTTGTTCTAGCTCGTGGAGGAAATTGACAGGCTCGAGAAAGCAAAATTCCCGGTCCAAAAATAACCCCAAGACGGAAAATCTAAGAAACCTCAAAATAATTCTCTTTGATCCAAAAAAACTTTGAGAAAAAAATCAATAAGTCAGAGATAATTTTGATCTTCCAAGGCAGAAAATAAAGCTTAGTTTCATCCCAAAAGCTAATATCACAATGTAACAATGTTTCATTAAGAAATATATATGCTTAGAGAGAATAATTATTTTTAGATAAAGAACTCTTCCTAGATAAAAATTAAACAGTCAAACAACAAACAAACAAAACCAGAATGAAACTTGGTGTCATGTATACACTTTCAGGGAGTTTGTATAAAGGAAAAGGAGATTTAGAAGAGATTGCTTTCTTTATCAAAATAGAAGAAGAGCTGTATATAGTTGTTGATATGCCACATAATGTCCATGCAGCTCATGTGCTTTAAAAGAGGGAGATCAATCTGGAAAATTAAGGAGTTGGTCCCAGTATAGTATATAAATTAAGTCTCAGGGCCACCTTCTACTCATAGTCAAGCCATTTTTTAGGGAAATGATTTTCTGAGAGTGAGTAATCAATAATGTGACAACATCCTTCCTGAATATCAGAAGGCATAGTCTTGGACATCTTCTTATGTTTATCTGGGAATCAGCTTGGTATTTGTCATGAATGACATTTCAATACTTGTATTGAAAACTCAAGAGTTGAGCCCCAGTTCGCAAAGTACGGATTGAACCCACCAGGACAGTCCAGGATCCGCCAACCCGTTAAGTCACAGGCTTAAATTGATGAATTGCTCCGCGACCCGCCGGCCTACTATGGAGAATTCCCTGAATAGTTGCCAGTCTGCCGCCAAACTGGTGCCAACAAAGACCCATATTGACAAAGGAGATGTGACCTGGCTAATGGAGGTTGTTGAAGAACCCGCTGCTAACCTGCTCAACGCCAATACTGGAGTTTTGAAACCAACATAGGAAACCCTGGAATCAAACCCTGGCCCTCCAAAGACTACTCAAGTCACACAAAGTGGACAGGAGACCGCCCACTTGTTAAATTGCAAATCCGAGTTAACGAGTTACTCTGAGACCCGCCAGCCTCCCAAAGACAATTCCCCAAATGTTCATCAGATTGATGCCAACCTTGAGCCACCAAAGACCCGAACCTATGCAGAGGTTGCAGCTTGCCTTAAGGAGGTTAAAACAAAACCTATTTTTAACTTTGCCAATGACCACCAGCAACTGCCAGTCTACCGCCCAGAAGGGGTAGTACAATTGGACTACACAGGTGACATAGTGAACAGTGGCAGTGGAACAAAGCATTGCCATTCCTATTTGCCAGAGCAGGCACAACCTGGATCTGCCACCCTTGAGACCCCAAGCCAAGACCCACGTCCTGCCAGTGCCTTTTCTGCAAACCTGAACCCTGCAAAAATTGAAGAAGCAAAGTCCCATGGTATAAAAACCCTGGCGGTTTGGTGAAGAACCCATCATCATTTTTGATAATAAAGTTTTATGAACCTTTGGTTTGAACAAATCTTACCCTATCTAGTCTTAGTGATCTTCCATCTTATTTGGTCAAGTAGACAACCAGGCCGCTGCCCCCTCCCAAGCCCAATCTACCAAATTGCCCCAGGCATTATACCGCCCCTGGGAGCTCCCTTTGGACCTGTGCACTTTACTGAGTACCCCCCAACCTGGCCTATTTGGAGTACGACTTGGAAACCATCCTCATCACCGACCCCTTGGCCAGGACTAGAGAAACCAAATACATAGGACACAAAGGAAAGTGGTACAAAAGGCTGCCAAGATTGTTCAAAGACAAGTACAATTATCTGCCAGCGTACTTTGTTCTCATGACTCCACCATTAACCCCAAGACCAGACCGCCCCTTGGAACCCGTCGCCACCGCCGAGACCACCTCTACCCAACTTTTTGGAGTACTCTATATTACTCTGACAGGATTGGTGGATTCTGTGGTCCCCAACTCCAGACCCTGGTCCTTGCTCGGCCAATCTGTATCTTATATTATCAAGTTAGCACCCATTCTATGGTGGGCCTTACCCGCCGGCTCGACTACCCCTCACCCTGAGCTGCCCAATGCCTCTACCTATGACTGGTTTCCTGACAGTATTCATCATTTTTGGCCTTGGATACTGGTAGCTGGGAATCCCTTTATGTCTTTCTTACTTTGCATAATCTGAGTCTATTGTGATGCATTATCCTGAGTGCTGTCTGTGTTTCAATTCCATTGATAAAGTATGTGTTGTTAGGCTCACTTATATAACTATTCCTGGTTCTCTCAGGCCAAGATCAGGTTTGCTTTGATCATGATTGACTACCCAAACTTTGTCTTCTACTTGGAATCTTTCAACTTGAAATGAGATAACTTCTCTATTGAATTGGTCTTTTTCTTTATTTATTTGATCTTCTCTAGCTTTTTTCATATATGGGATATTGTAATACCCAGTTATGGTAGGTATCACTTGCAGGACGTAGGGTAGCAGGTTGGCAAACTGAAACCCAGTCAAGGCGGTAACAATGGGGTACACAGTCATTAGCCAGCGGAAGATCTTTGCATGCACATTGTATCTCCCAAAACTCCCGGCAAAGTAGGTCAAGATATAGTACATGTACATTGCAATAGAGAGTGTTGAATGTGGAGACACCAAAGGAGGCCAAGGTCCAGGTTAGGATGAGTTCAGTTGACCAGGATCATAGTAGGAGTCTTGACCTAGTCCTTCCGGAGATGGCCCAAAGAGTTCTGGACCTGACTGGTAGCCTCCAATCCCAAGGCAAGCTGTGAGCATAGCTGTGAAGATGAGGTGGTTCATCTTCCTTGGATTGGAGGGTTGGCAGGGGCTGATTGGTAGTTTTAACTTGTTAGAGGTAAGTTGAATTTCACTTTATTGAGAGTATTAATCTCAATAATAGCACAAGCTATTACTGAGGGGGGATCCTTTATTTATAGTGCTCCCCACTTGCAAACTTTTGTAAGTGAGAGTGAAAAACAAGGGACTGGGGATCCCAGAAGTTTGGATAAAGGTTTTGGGAAATGGGGTTTGAGAAGATGGCCAAATTCTTGTTCTTGGGCAATCTGCTGGAGGTTTGGCCATTCATGCCTGGAGCCAATGATGTCCCCTGGTTGTGAAGTCAGCTGATGGAAAAGGCTCATGGGGCTTTCCAAATCTATTTTTGGTTTGGAAAGGTTAGTTTGGCTGGGGTCTAGACCTAAGCAAGTGTTGTGGCCCTCTGAATCCTATTGGCTTGAGGTCAAATGATTTTTAACTTTTGGGACCTGATTTGGTCTATTTTTGGAAGGGTCAGGGTTATTTTTGGATTCTGCACTTGGGTTTGCCCTTTCTTCTGCAGGGCAGAAATTATTCTCTGAATTTTTCCCTGTGGTCAGGTACTTTTCTGATTGGTTGTTTGGTATGATGACTTCTGATTGTCTGGGGAATGGGGCCTGGGAGCTGGCAGTGGGCCCGCTGAGGGAGGGGTGGGCAAGCGGGTGGCTGGCGGGGGGCTTGCGGGCAGCTAGCTGGGCAGCGGGAGCCTGGCTGGCGGGTGGGAAGCCCGCGGGAGGTTGGCAGAGGGTGGTGGGCGCCTGCCCGGATGTTAAATTGTTCCAGTTTTCATAAAAATCTGTTTTTTCCGAATTTTGATTTTGATTTTCCCCAAATAAAGGGGGAAATTCTTCATCAAATTTGGCCTCTTTAATTGGGAATTCTCCTATCTTTTCCCAACATTTTTCTTCAGTCAGAATTTGATTTATGTCAGGAATATTCCTGACAGA
This sequence comes from Entomophthora muscae, assembly GCA_014839935.2. Lineage (NCBI taxonomy): Eukaryota > Fungi > Entomophthoromycota > Entomophthoromycetes > Entomophthorales > Entomophthoraceae > Entomophthora > Entomophthora muscae. The sequence continues at coordinate 140,750 of QTSX02000771.1, read as the reverse complement.
TATCCCTTTTGATACCTTCTTAGTAAGAGACAGGTGCCATGATACCAATTGCTGGGTGGGCTCTATTTGACGCGGGCGGCAGGGCCAGAGTTAGGGACCATGGAGCTCACCAAGCCAGTCAGAGTGACATGAAGTACTCTGAAAAGCTGGGTGAAAGTGGTTTCAGGGGCAACATGCCAGGACTGGAAGCTGGATTAATGATCAGAGCACAATCACAAAGAATTCCAGCCTTGAGACCATCTGTCAGGAACCCATTTACTAGGAAACATACCACCAATATGATGTATGATTGCGGAGTGATTGAGACCTATAACCAATGTACCTATCAGAACAGAGACCATTCTAATAAGGAAGATCTTTCCACAAAGGCAATATCTCCACAAGAGGGGATTAAATCTACCCAAGAATAAGTAAGCTCCCAGGTAGCTTAGAAGGAAGGCTGATGCCAACAGATGGAATATGGTGGGAGTCTGAGTCTTGGGATCCCCCATATACATATTTTGCTTCTCCGTAACTGGGGAATTGTGGGATAAGGAAGTGGCCATATACCATACACCAGGTATCACACAGCGCCAAGTCTTATCCAAGTGCTGGGGAGGAGTAGAGAAACTAGAGCCTGCTCTAGTCCCTAACAAAACACTGACCCAAAAGGCCTACAGTGTAATACCCTGAAATGATGGGCACCACTTGGAGTATGTATGGTAGCAAATTAGTGAACTGGAAACCCTCAGGGCAGTGATTATGGGATACATTGTCATCAGCCCACGGAAGACCTTGGTGTGTATATTGAAGTGTCTGAAACTCCCAGTGAAGTAGGTGAGGATGTAGTAAGCAGACATATACATGGCTATAGAGAGTGTCAAATGGGGGGGAAACCAGGGGCGGCCAGGGTCCAGTGTTTGAAGAGTTCAGTTGGCCTGGGTCGTGGTATGGGTCATAACCTAGTCCTTCTGTGGAGGGTCCAAAGAACTCTGAACCTTGTTGGTAGCCTCCAATCCCAAGGCAAGCTGTGAGTACAGCTGTAAAGATGAGGTGATGCATCTTCCTTGGATTGGAGGGTTGGCAGGGGCTTGATCTGTAAGTTAACTTTTGTTGAAGTTGAAATTTCACTTTATTGAGGGTATTAGTCTCAATAATAGCACAAGCTATTACTGAGAGGGAGATCCTTTATGTGACCGTACTACAGTCACATTGGGCTGTGGTTTCACAAAGAGGTTGAATTGTGATGAATTTCATAGGTTGAAATTCAAAACAATAGGATTGGCCTGGGAGAGACTTTCCAGCATAGCAATGATACCCAGGAATCAATTAGGCTGTACTAATTGAGGGCTGTAATGAATAATCTGAACAATTCAGATTATGACGCTAGGTGTCTTGAACCATCTAATTAACCATGGAGGTTAATTGACTCCCTGGAATATGATTGATAGGGATTTAATCATAGGGCTGAAATTGACTTGACTATGTCAAGTAAATACTAGGTGTCTTAAACTGATTGATTAACTGGGAAGTTTAATTAATATATATACCCTGGAATATGATTAATAGGGATTTAATCATAGGGCTGAAATGGACTTGACTGTGTCAAGTAAAGACTAGGTGTCTTAAACTGATTGATTAACTGGGAAGGTTAATTAATGTATGCTTGGAATATAATTAATGAGGATTTAATTATATTATTTAATTTTCTTGAATGTGTCAAGAAGTTTGGTTAAGGTTAGCCAAAAGTAAACCCCCAAATTGTGGTTTAAAAGCGTTGCATTGGCAAATTCATTGGGTTAAAAGCGCTGCCGCGCCGTCTAATAGATTTGTGAAGCGCCACTATAAAATTTTCTCAAGCACTGCCTGGGGAAATTGCTGGGCGCCGCGGTGGCGCCTGGTTCAGGTTTCAAAGCATTCTAATGGGGTTTTAATGCAAAAAACCATTAAATGCAAAAATAACTAAATGTAGACAATGATGTCTATGCATTCAGGATTGATCAGCTGGTTCCCAGTTGGAACAAGGATAGCTTGGATCAGGAATATGTATATTTCATAGGGTTTTGGCGCTGGAAGTCTGGAATGCTTCAAGCCAAAGCAATACATTTCCATGGAAGGAATCAGGTGATTCTGGAATGTATTATGGCACATTCTTATAGGTTAAGGGTGTGAAGATCTTTTTGGTTAATATCTGGATTGGATGACGCTTTTATGTCATAAACCATGTGATAGGAATCCAGGGTGATTCCAGAACCGGAGGGGTTTTCAGCCGAATGTACCCCAATTGGTATATAATGGAAACAGGATAATAATTAATAAAAAATGATGCTTATTGTGACAATGGTTGCTTTCCCCTCAATCTTTTTATGCTTTGTGTTTTTGGCTTTTGGTTGAAAGAAGACTACCATGGAATGAAAGAGATGGTCTGCAGCTAAGACTATGGGAAGCAAAAAACGTGAAAGTGATCATCAGATGGCAACAAGTTTAACGCCAAGATTGCTTGCCTGGAATCCAAGCTCATCAAAGTTTATATAAAGGATTCCAGTCAAACCATAAAAGAGTCAGACCGGGATAATGAAGAAGCAAGCATGAATTTCCTGGATCCGTCACACTTTATTTATAGTGTTCCCCCACTTGCAAAGTTTTGCAAGTGGGAGTAAAAACAGGGGACTGGAGACCCCAAAAGTTTGGTCATGGGATTTGGGAATTGGTGTTTGAAAGGATGGCCAAACCCTTGTTCCTGGGCAATCTGTTGGGGTTTTAGACAATTCTGCTTGGGGCCAAAAATTTCCTCTGGATAGGTGGTCAGGTGGTGGTGACAACTCTTGGGTTTAACCACTTCTATTTTTGGCTTGGGGATGTCAGTTTGGCTGGAGTCTAGGCCTAGATGAGTGTTGTAGCCCGCCAGATTCCATTGGCTGTGGGTTATGTTATTTTTATCTTTTGAAACTAAATTTGGCTTTTCTTCTACAGTTTCAGAGTTGGGATTGGTTTCTGAAATATGAATTTGTTCTTCTTCTTTGGCCCAAGAATTATTCCCAAAATTTCCCCTTGTTGCAAGGGACTTTTTTGATTGGCTGGTTGTCATGATGGGTTTTGATTGGCTGGGAAGTGGGCCCGGGGAGCGGGCAGGTGGCCTGGGGGCAAGCGGCAGGTCTTCTGGGGAGGGGTTGGCGGCGGGCTGGGTGCACGGGTGGCAGGCAGGAGCCTGGCAGGGGGCTGGTGGGAGGCTGGCGGGCAGGCAGGGGACTGGTGGCAGACCCACTGGTGCCAGCTTGGGCGGACGGGTGGCTGGCAGGGGGCTTGCGGGTAGCAGGCTGGGTGCAGGGAGGCTGGCAGAGGGGGGCAGGCGTCTGTGCGGCAACAGCAGGTGCCTGCCCGGATGATAAAATATTCTGGTTTCTATCAAAATCTGTTTTTTCCAAATTTTGATTTTTCTTTTCCCCTGATAATGGGGGAAATTCCCTATCAAATTTTGCCCCTCTTCTTTGGCATTTCTTTACTTGTTTTGAACATTTTTCCTCAGTCAAAATCTGGTTTATGTCAGGAATATTCCTGACATGCAGTGTGACAGAAATTGCAGAATAGTAAGAAGCTGTCTCCCAGTGGTGTGGAATCACCACCCAAATCCACATGGAGTTAATGTTTCACCACTAACACAGCTTCAAATAATGTTTTTTGAAATTTCCAAATGAGATACAGATATTTTCAAACCTGTTGAGATAAACATATATTATTCAGTTTAGAATGTATAAACTCAGTCACAAAACGTATTTCAACTTGATAGATCTAAATAGAAGATACTTTCACAGAAAATGAGCGCTATTTGGCAAAAATGTCCAGTCATACAACGGCCTATTCAAACTGGGGACTAATGCTTAACAATTCAACAACAAGTCTACCAAACACTAGAACACATGAGTTTCAGTCACAGAATGCATCTACTATGTTTACTATGTTTTTGGTGAACACATGAAACTCAGTCACAAAAGTTACAAACTCAATCCAACAACAAGCCCCAATAGCAACTGAAACAGACAACATAAATATCAAATATCAAAACACATGATTGAATCTATAATACTGTTACCAAGTTGTCCTAATTAAGAATACAATCTAGAATACAAAAAGGAAATAAATATTCTGAGTGTCTTTTTTGGGATTAGAATCAATAAAAATATCAAATTTATTAAGCTCATGATCAACAGTGCACATTTATGATCAGAAATAATTAATATAGAAATCTAAAAATCTAATTTGAAATAAACATTAGTGACTACTAGCTTTCATGCTACTATATATAGAGTGATAAAAATAAAAAATATATGTCACAACATCTTCAATTAATGTCAGGAATGACAATTTGGATGCTCCTAAATCTCAAAATACGGAACCAGAGTTGAACCCTGGACAAAACCCTTCGCAGACCGCCAGGCTCATAGTTACTACCAGCCCGCCAGGACCCAAACCCTTAGCTGTCCTACAGGATTCTACAAGCAAACCACCAGTGCAAGATGCCGAGAATTCCCCTGAGGTGCCAACGCCTGACACCAGCGGTTTGCCTGGTGAAATAGACAAATCTCCCCCTGGGATTTATTCCAAACTCTCCCAGAGTCCCAAGGAAGGCACTGAACCCAAAGAGGCACCCAACATTTGAATCAATAAACAGAAGGATTTGAAGTCTTCTCACCCCAAAGCGGCCAGTGGCAGACCATCAGTGCCAAGCGCCACACTGCCATCTGAGACACCCAATGCCAACCTGGCCGAGTCCAGAAAATCTGACCAAGAAGTGAAGCCTGGCAGTGAGGGATAAATAACTGCCAGGCCAAGACCAAAATCCCATCGTCATTTTTTAATAAAGGTTATGAGATATTGGTTTCCCCAATTCTTGCCGTATTTTATCCTTGTAATCTGCCAGTTCACTTGAAGATCATCTGGTCCACTCTCCAACCGTAAGCTATGTACCACCTGCCAGGTGCCCCCTTTGGTTCTGTCCACTTTACGGAGTATCCCCTAAAGCCCAAGTACAGAGACTATACCAACAACATACTAGCCCAGGATCCCATGGCCGGAATCACTGAGAGAACCAGATACAACTGAGAAGGCCCATGGTACATTACTAAACCTGGCCTGTTCAGAGATAAATACAACTTCCTCCCTGCCTACCAACTAGACATGGAGCCGCCCGTCATCCCCAAACCCATGCCTGCCTCCGCTGCTGAACTCCCACTGGACCATACCAACAAGCTTTTTGGAATTGTATATATAACTCTCACGGGAGTAATAGATACTATTGTTCCTGCCGCTGGTCTGTGGTTGTGGTTGGGCAAATCAATGTCCTACCTCAAAAAGTTAGCATCAATCCTTTGGTGGGCCCTGCTCACCCAGTCTGCAACCCGTCAGTTCCCAGACGCTAGCGAGCTGGCCAGTCAGGGTTGGTTCCCTGACAATTACTCCCTCTTGGGGAATTAACGCCCCAAGTAGATCACTAAATGACTCACCAAATGGCTCACTGACCAACCAGTAAGTTGTTGGCACTACTATCAGTTAACCATATATTACAGGGATCAAATAATCCAGATCCTAAAAAACCACAACTTGAATAAGCCTCATGACTTATGAGGAACATTACTCAGATAAGCCCCATGACTCCCATGACGTACATGGACAGTATGTGGCTTCCCATGATACTATATATTATCCTATATTCATATCCAATGAAGTTTTGTTCTCTTCTTAATTTTCCTCTTTATCTTGTTTATTATACTTCACAGAAGTATACACAAGACAGTGGTAGCACAGATAGGTTATCCATACCTACCCAACTCAAAGGAAAAATTCCTCCTAAGAAAAAGACCCAAATAATGGCACTCCCTACTGGCTGGAGAGACTACAAAAAAGGACAAGTTGTCCCTGCAGGCCTTGTCATCTACAACAACATCCTTGTGTCCATTGAACAATACAACATTCTCAAAACCTGCAGACTGCTACATGTAACTCCATTCACAACAGAGCCCTAACAGCCTGAAATAACTAACATTGTATTCCAACGCCTATGTTCAGCATAAATTGGGACCTTTGCAGGGTTACACCGGGAAAACAACAACCTCTGGATCAACAGCACACAAAACAAGTTCACACAAGTAGGCTACTTCCATAGACTCTGGGCCAGCAAAGTCTCCCCCTGTGTCACGGGAGCCGCCTCTTGTTTTGTAAGTGAATGGCTCAACCAACACTCTAATCAAAATGAAAACTGGGACATCTTCAAAACCACCTTCCTTGAAAAGTTTGCCATGAAGGATTCCAATATAGTGATCATTACAGAACTTCAAACCTTCAAATGAAAGGAAAAATCAAGGGCTATATTGCAGTGTATGAAGACTTACGCAACCAAGCCCCCAGTACCATCAACTTTGACGAGCCAGGACCTCAATTGGACTTCTACAACGGCCTCCTCACACATATCAGACGTCAGTTTGACATGGCCTGCTGCACAAACCTTGAAGATATATTCTTGGAAGTAAAACACCCAGCTCGAAAATCTGACAATCTATACCCAACAAACAAGCAAAAAGAAAGCCTCATGGCAAAGAAGGACCCTTGCCCCAATAAGCAGAAAAAAAGGAGCAATATCTCTCAGCCTCAAAACGTGAACTGTACAACACAGGCTAACCAAGCAAGTACTGAAGACACCAACAAGGAGGGAAAAGCTCATGAGAGTGTTTAGGTGAGCTGCTCTCCCCCAACCTACAAGACTCATACAGGGACCAGGACATAGACTCAATCACCATGATCCAAGTACCCTCCAGAAATCCTCTACTGTTTGCCGCCCAAACTGGAAATAAACTCCTCACTTATCCTTTCCATTTTTGCAGATATCAGGGCACTGCACTATTCAACACTGGATAAAACCAGTCTCTTGTCAAAAAGAAATTCACTGACCTCCTGAAACTACCTACAGGCTGCAGCAATATCAAGAGGGTCATCATGGCAGACAACACAATCACACCAGTCACTCAAGAAGAAAAACCTTTACATGCCCAAATTGGAGACATGCAAACCATGCTCAGTGGCCCCATCATACCAATCCCCAAGTATGATGTTATACTTGGCCTGGATTAGATGAGAAAGACCAACCCTCATATTGACTGGGATAGTGCTATCCTCACCATACAATGAGGCGAGGTACATCACCATGTTTACCCAACTCACCTTGACACACTCATGAGAGAACACGTGTTTGTGAAAATTATGGAAACAGAAGAGGAAACTGACCCTAGCAAAATAAATTAGAGTACCTGCATGTACAAGGTCAAACACTTTAAGAATACAGAAACCTGATGTGAAAAGGACTACATCTAAGACCAACTAGTTAGTGAGTTCCCCTCTGTCTTCCAAGAAGCCCTACCAGGGTTACCACCCAACTGTGGCATACAGCACAAAATTGATCTCAAAGGGAGAATGCCTAAATCACAATCTATCTACTGCCTTACATCACAAGATGAAAATGCCATAAAGACTTACCCCAATGAAGCCCTTGAGAAAGGACTCATACAATCATCAAAGTTGCCTTTTGGTGCTGCTGTATTCTTTGTAGCAAAGAAGGACAGAGGACTCTGCCTAGTCACAGACTACAGAGTGCTCAACAAGGTCACAATTAAGAACATGTATCCTCTGCCCCTGATTGATGACCTTTTTGACGCCATGGGGGTCCCAAATCATCACAAAAATCAATTTGACAGCAGGATATCACCAAATTTGCGTAAAGCCTGAAGACATCCCAAAGACTGCATTTAGAACCAAGTACAGATCCTTTGAATGTGTTGTCCTCAATTTTGGCATGGCAAAAGCCCCTAGCACTTTTGTGACCTTCATGAACAAGATTTTCAAGAACACATCAGGAAGCAAGCAATCATCTACCTGGATGGCTTAATTATCTACAGCAAAACCCTAAAACAATACTAGGAAGATATCTGCCTGGTCCTCTGAACCCTAAAAGAAAACCAACTCATTGCCAAGCCATCAAAATGTGACTTCTTCTTGTCTGAACTCCCATTCCTTGGTCACATTATCAGCAAGGACAGAATCAAACCAGAACCAGAAAAGATATGTGCCATAACCAAAATTCCAGCCCCAGAAACAAAAGCAAACTCTGTACCTTCCTAGGCATGGTAGCCTATGTTAGAAGATTCATCTCTGGATGGGGTGCTCTGACAGCTTTTCTGCCAGCCATTACAGGCAAGATAACCAAATTTTTATGGACACCTCTACAAGACCAACATTTCTGTCAGCTAAAGGAACAAATGGTTACTGACCCTATCCTTCAATACCCAAACCATGAAGAGATATACAAGTTGGAAACCAACGCGTCTGACTGTACCATAGGAGGAGTACTCTGTATCCAAATGGCAGAAAATGACTTCCTCCCTTTGGTGTAAAAGTCAAGGAAGCTGTCTGGCGGTGACAAAAAGGTTCCCCATACACAATAAAGAACTGGTAGTCATTGTACACTGCCTTATGAAATGGCAATGTTATATAGAAGGAGCCCAAACATTTAAATTCCTCACCAATCACAAATATTTAATAATCTTTAAGATACAATAGCACTTGTCAATAAGGCAAGACAAGTGGATGAGTCTCATACAGAGATACCTCATGCAAATAAAATACAAGCCAGGAAAGGAAATGCTTACTGCAGATGCTCTGTCAAGGCTATACAGCAAACATGTTCTTTGTGCTGATGGAGATCTCAACTGGCCCATGTTAATCATGGGAAATATCCAAGAAGGGTTCCCACCTGGCACCCCAATGGACATCCAAGAGAAGGCCCTTAAGAACAAACATCTGTTCAAAAACGTATATGGCACTCTGCACCAAGTACTTCCAAATAGTGACACCGTACCTTACGTCCCATCAACACAAAAGATTGACACAATCCTCCAATATCACAGAGACCTGGGACATCCCCATAGCAGGAAATTGCACAAATATCTCAAGACACTCTACTGGTGGCTCAACATGCTAGATGATATCAGAGAGATACTGGAACAATGCAAATTCTGTGAGAAGTACACCTGCTCCAAAGCACCACCCAAGTCAGTAGTACCTGTATCCATCATACAAACCTTCAAAATATGGTTGTTGGATATTGTGGGACCAATGCCTGGTGAAAAAAGGGCAAGAAGTACATCATAACAGCTATCAATTATGCAACCAGGTGGCCTGTGGCAAAAGCCACAAAAGAACACAAAGGCACTGATGTGAGATGATTTATTGGGAAAGAACTCATAGCCAAGTTCAGGAAACCTGACCTTCTGATCACAGACAGAGGCACCAAACTTAAGGCCATTGACACCAATATCTACCTTGTCAAAAACGTAACAAAATACATCACAGCCAGCCTGTATCACCCTCAAGCAAATGGATAAGTAGAAAGACTAGACAGCTTGCTTGTAGAAGCCCTAAGTAAGTTATCTGCTAACCATTCAAAGGCCTGGGTCAGCATGCTGCAAACAGCACTCATGGTCTGTAGAACACAAGTCAACCACAATACAGGCAAAAGTCCATATGAACTTGTCTATGTACAAAAGCCCGCTCTTGTTAGTATAACCGCAGGACCACAATTACCTCTGCCCAAAAAGGTGCCAGACAGCAGTGATCCCAATGTACAGCATGATAGAAGAGACCAGGAAGACATGAAACAAAAAAGAGTCAAGAGAGAAGCACTCCCACTAAATCAGGAAAGATTCCAAGTCAAGGACAAAATCTGGGTTGTCAACCACAACCAGCACAAGGTAGACCTAGGTTTATGTGGACAAGGCATTGTCATGGAAGTCAAGCCCAACAATACCTACCTTATCAAAGGAATTGGAGCCCAAACTGAACTAAAGCGTATGTACTACAACCAACTCTGCCTGTTTAAAGCAAGAACAGCCCAAAAAACTCTAGACTCCCTGTTCCTAACGCCAAACTGGACCAATACCAAGCCTGAATCCCTGACGCTCTAAAGAAAATTCCCAAGGCTCCGCCTTCCAGCACCCCAGGGGGAGATGCCGCAAAATCTTCAATTAATCCCTCTTGGGGAATTAACACCTCAAGTAGATCACCAAATGACTCACCAAACAACTTATTGATCAACCAGTAAGTCAGTGGCACTACTATCAGTTGATCATCTATTACAGGGATCAAATAATCCAGATCCATAAATGGAACACAACTTGAATAAGCCTTGTGACTTAAGAAGAACATTACTCAGATAAGCCCCATGACCTCCATAACTTACATGGACAGTATTTGGGTTTCATGATACAATATATTACCCTATATTCATACAGTAGTTTTAAAAGCTGTGGCAACAACCAAAAATGCCTCATATTTAAGCAAAATCCAAGTTGCGCAAGATTCAGGATTCAATTAATTTAAATATTTTTGGTTAATAAATGAACTGTCAAACAGAAAACAAAATTTCACTGCCCATTATACAAAATTATATCAAACATCAAGTGGTATAGTTCAAACCACAAACAAAATGAACTGACGCAACAAGTGAGATGGATGGATGTCATCCTGGAGTATATTATAATCCAATCAGGTTTCATATTGTAAATTCACTGCCACCTTTGGCCTTGGATCAAAAAGTTTTTCCCTGCCACACCAAAAAAGGGCCAAAAATAACAGCCAAGCCACTTAATTCTCTAGGAGATTTCTTCCATACTGTTAATGAGATATTTGTCCTGGCCTACCCAGCAGATCCCCAGCTCTGGTTGTTCTGGCCTGGGAAGAAACACTAATCAATTTGGACTAATTGTTGGTATGGCAGCACCCTCTCTCAAAAACTATCAGGAATGCTGTGGGGTTCCTGTCCACCAGTCCCCAAAGTGTGTCCTGGATTGTAGCCAGGGACCGGCTGGAAGGGATTGTCATTCTCTAGTAAGGGAAAATGTATATCAGAAATATGTATAGGGGTCAAAATGGGCTTTTATTCACTCTCAGAAGGAAGATCCCCTTAGAAACCTTCTGGTGTATGGCCCAGGGGGTCACAGAAACAATATGGATTTGCCAATACTTGGAGTCCTCCAACAATATCTTGGACTCCTTGTACTTGGTCTTGGACTCCTGCACCTTAGTCTTGGATGTCTGCTCCTTAGACTTGGACGCCTGTTCCCTAAACTTGGACTCCAGCACCGCACTTAGGGTCCAGCTCCTTATTCTTGGGCTTCAGCTCTCTGTATATCTTTAGTGGCCTTGGTATTCCACTTGTATCAGTCCAATAAAGCTCCTTCTGGTGATCAAAAGGCTTCCAAAAACCTCTCAGCAGAAACTCAAAAGGCCCAGGAAAGACCTCCAAAAAGATCTTGTAACTTTCCAGCCAGCCACCTTCTTATAGTGTCCTTTTCCCAACGGTTCTGCCTTCAAAATGACTTTCTTCAGAAGCTTAAACCATTGCCGCTCACTTTTTCCTATAATAACTTAAGCTTACATACTTACTTTCTCAAAAGCTTAAAGTATTAATTCACTATTTCCTTGCTTATACTTTAAGCTTTTGACTTCCAACCAATCATTTTCATCAGGAAACCTGCTAGAACTCAACCAATGAATGCAGAGCGCAGAAATAGACCATTTCCAAAGTTCCACCAAGATCCAACTATGAAAATAATTTCCACTGCTCAAACCGCTCAAAGCGACAACTCTTTGCGCACCAAAGCGTTAACCAGTCCATTATTCTGGCACTATTTCTTCCTGCATTCAACCTAAACCCATTTAAATAGTAGAATACTATTTAAATTGTTCTTTCTGGACCTCTTCAACGTTTTCCCCATATATTTCAAAATCTTGTAAAATCCAAGGAAAACGTCCCACCAAAACAACTTTTTATCCAGCTCTAATAGCAACATACCTTCATCTATCCTAGGAACTTAATAAATAAATATCCTACCCACACTTCTATTTACATTCCTTCTTGATTTTACTAATAAACCAAGGCAAAACATTCCACATATTCCCACTTTGGCAAATCAATTTGGCAAAATCTTGGCTTATTTCTCCGGACCACCAGTTCTTCATCATCATCTTCTGATCCTTCAGCCAGCTCCTGTATCATGATCAGCTAATCCTGCATCATGATATTCAACCAAATCTTACATATCTTCAGTCTTAGTCTCTAAACAGTTCATTCCAGTCTTCAACAGCTCAGAACAGTCATTAAACGGCCTATCAGTCCTCTGGCTACTCCTTTACCATGATCAGCTACTTCTGCATCATGATCTTTGAGCCCTTCTACTTATTCTCACTAGGAACCATCCTGGTTCCACCTGCACAATGAACCATTTTGGTTCCAAACTTCAATATGAGCCAACAGGCCCTCAACTAGTCTTCACTGTGATCAAACAGTTCTTCTTACTAGTCTTCTCTTCTGATTCTGTGAACCACCTTGGTCCTTTATCTCAGTCCCTGTTACCAGAACCTGTAGACCCAGGCATGAGTCTACATTGAACTGGCGTTTGACTGGGCCCTTGGAAGTGGCACTCCACTTAGGCCATTCAACCATAGATCAATGTATATGTGTTGTCTTTACTCACCCAGGTGATTAAGTCTGAGCTTTCAGTTGCAGAGTAGTCAGCTCTACTTCCCAGAGGCCCGATCACACCAAGTTCTGCAGCTGCTTCTCTGAGCAAACCGCCTTGGTGACACCTCCAAGCAAATCTATACCCTCCAATACTCACTTTGGGTTCTCCCCCAAAGCTCCCATAGGGGCATAAACAAGGACACCCTACCAGTCTGTTAGGTAGGATGCTTGCTCACAGACCTCCTGTAAGTGTATCAGGGTACATAGAGCCCTCAGAGCTCTTCCCCTCCCTGGCAGCCCGTGTTATCCTCCAGGGGTCCAAAACCTTCCCCCCAGACAGACAAAGTTCCCTGCTTGTTATCTCAGTCTTCACCCTTCCGCAGCCACAGTTCCCTGCTAGGTGAAGAACTATAGCCCAAAGAAGCCAATATCTTCTGCTGGGTGGAGGCAACATCTGCCTCTGGTAATCCTTTGTTACCTACCAGCCAGGCCTTACTTACCCTAGTAGTCCTATGTTACCTACTAGGCTCACCTTACTTACCCCTAGTAGTCCTATGTTACCTACTAGGCCTCTACCTGCAACAATCAACCAAACTTTTGCTTGGTCAACATTAGCCCCGCCTGCAAACCACCAAACATGTGGACCGTCACAAATGACCAATCAAATGACGCCACATCAATAATCAGGAAGTCAATTGAATCTGAACTGGTTGAGGAGCCTTCCAGTCAATAAGGTGGAGCTGTGTAAATTACCCAGAAACCCTCCAGCACCCCTGGCTCTGGCCAGCAAATTTTCTCTCTTGGCCAATTAGATGTGGTATCTGAGATCATGTGATTCCTTTCTGGCAACTCTCCCCTTTTTATAATGTCAGGGGACTTTGAGTCCCCTGTTTGTCAATTTTCTAAAATTATGAAACCTAGAAACAGTTGCTTAAACTCTGTCAATTTTAAAATTGCTGGCTCTAAACTGGAGTCCCCTTTTAATTTAACCAAGGTGTTATTTGTTGTCTTCTTTAACCTTACCTTTGTATTGCCCTTTCTAAACCTGGTGGCTGCTTCAAAACTCCTAAGTAGAGCGTTAGTACAATATCATTGTATTTTACACTTACGCTTTTGAAATTACAGTTCAAAATTCATGATTCAATTAATAGTTCTTATAGAAAACTATTGTCACCTTGAGTTTTCCTTTAATTTTGCTGTTTTTAAACCTGTTTTCTCTTCTACGCTTGACCAAGCCACCCAAGATCATTGCCAAGCTTCCTGAACGCTTCCTGCTGCTCTCTACCAGTTTTTTCTTGCAGCTGCCTATATGGCACAAAATTCTATTGATTTATGACCCAAAAATAATACCAAAAAGCTTAGATTTTTCTGCTGGTTGCTACCATGATCTTCCCCATTTTCAGATTTGTGGTATTCACTTTGGCTCCTTTTTTAATCTTCCTCTGGACAACCTCTTCAAATCTATGGTCACATATCTCTTCTTCTGTCTGCCTTGTGGGAGACAATCCTTCTATTCTACTGCACCTTCCTGGTGAACTTTTCATCTCTGGGGAGGCTGTAGTCAAGAGTTTAGCCTGCAACAACTTGGACCTCTATGTGGATGATTATGCTGTGCCTGCCCCTGCTTTGGAGGAGATACTGGTGTATACCCTTCCTAGTTTGGAGGTGAACCACTTGGTACCTTTTACAGCGCATGTGAAGCTGCCTTCCGCCCCCACTTGTACGCCCTGGTTTCTTGCCAGGCTAGCACTAATGGGGTTGAATGACTACTTCCCACGGTTGTCCCCTGTGTCCTCCCTTTGGTCTCCCCTCTGAGCGGTCATCCCAGTACTCCACTGGGCAGCATCTTGGTGGTTCATCTCACTGGGGTGGGAGCCAAACTTAGTTAGTTTAGCCCCCCTCTCTCACACATATGAGGCACCAACAGAAGGACTAAAATGAAACAAAATTTGAGCAATCTAGAAGCAAGATTCCACAAGCACAAAACAAAATGAAGTCACACAAGATGTGTAGTATGAGCAGCCTAAAATAGAAAACTATCAATTTAACAGCCAATCAACAGCCATCCAATTTAGGAACAGAGGCATTTAATTCATTTTTATGGATTCTTATTTATATGAAATGGCTTTGAGAACCTTTCAAATATGGACTCAAGATTACAATAAAAATAAATCATTAAATTTTAAAAGTTCTACTTTTAGTGATTTTATCCTAGGTTTTATTTCAATATGGTTTTCAACAGCAAAATTTTCAACAGCGCCAGCAGCCAAGCCAGCTTCAATGGAGGAGAGGCTCAGAACGTGGAGGCACCCGTTTACATCCAAGCCTTTGAGGCAGGTAACAAGGAAGCTGACATGTACCTGACCCCCAACCCATGTGGCTTTGACTTTTTCAATAGTCACTTTGTGTCTAGCTCTGCCTGTCAGGGATCCAACCTGCAGGGGGTTTATGAGGACTTGCGGGCAGACGGCCTGCGGGCCCGGCAGGGAGAGCCCACCACAGGATTGGGGCTAACTTTACAATATAAGATAACAATTTTCCAAGTAATGCCCAAGGTCCGGTTGTAGGCACCATGGAATCAATCAACCCAGTGAGGGTGATATACATCACCCCAAATATTTGGGTGGAGGTAGATTCATCAGTGGCAACAGAACCTTGCGGGCGGTCAGGCCGCGGGGTGAGGGGCGGCATCATTGGAACTAAATAGGCGGGCAGGAAATTATACTTGTCTCGGAATAGCAGAGGGGGCTGGATGATTTTGGTACCCTCTCTGTAAAGGACTTCAGTCTCTCTGGTTCTAGCTTCAGGGTCGTGAATAAGGATTTCCTCCAGAGTAAACTCCAAATACACCAGGTTAGGTGGGTACTCGGTAAAATGTACTGGGCCAAAGGGAGCTCCTGGTGGACGGTAAAGTTTGGGCGGCTGGTCCGCAGTTTCTTGGGTTATGTGGACACAGGGAACAGGGCCGCAAGGAGTAGACTGAAGATGAAATAAAACTAATAACAAGTATGGTGTGATCTGGTTGAACCAAAGGTTCATGTCACTTTATTGCAAGGATGGCAATGGGCATCTTCCTGGCGGCCCAGGGTATAAGTATGCCCATCTGTCATGGCAAAACTTTCAAAGGTTTTCATGGCCTGGGTTTTCCCCTCTACTAGGTCCTCACAGCCCTCGGTGGCAACAATTGCGGGGGTTATTTCATTGGCTGACTTGCGACTAGAGCACTCCAATTCTTCAACCAGATCACAGGACAGGTCATCTCTGGGTGGCCTGCTTCTTATGGAAGGTACCTTTTTTTCTTCTTCCAATGTGGCCCGGGTTATTCTGGGGTCTGTGGCTAACCCAGCCCGTTGATTGGTTGGGTTAACAGGAACCCCTAGAGCGGGGGGCGTCATTGTAGGCAACCTTGGTTCATCAAAATTCAGGAGATTCTCTGAAGCCAAATATGATCCTGATTTGATCCCCAAAAACTGCAGGCAGCTGGCCCTGCGGGCCGGTGGCCCGCGAGATGCCAGGGTTTGACTCCCATAGTTGAGGTCTTTTGATTATCATAGTTGATAGGAGTTTGTCACTTGTGACACTGCCCCTGCTCCCATATCCACCCCCACACAAGTTACCAGTCAACCAACCAATCAGGATGGCAACCTTGATTTGGAACAACTTCCTGCCACCAGCCAACCTGCCTCCCCTCAGCCAATCAGGCTTCAGCTCCTGCAGCCCAGCAACACAAGCAACAAATCATCACCACCCTAATTCTCCAAGAAATTGTGGCACTGAACCTGCAGGGTCTGTCCTGGGAACAGATTGCAACCCAATTGCAATTTACCCAAGCCATTGTAATGCGGGAGTTTAACAACTTAATGAACAAGGGGAATCTAATCAGGACAGCTGTTGTGTTCTGAGGCGCGGCACAGACACACAACAGGGAATCCTAACCTTAGGATTGGATTTGTACTAAGTCTTGGTTAGATGACAGGGAAGGCAATAGTGTTTACCTTGCGGCCTAGGATGAATAATTCTCTACTAGGCGTGGCTAGAGAGAGGCGCGGAAGTACAGAAGACACAAAGACAAAAATGTGAATAGAACTTAATTTTATTGATAAAATAGGAAAATGGATTATATAGTGGTTGAGAATACCACAAAACACTACCAGGACGGTAGGATCACTTGCCACAAGCATGAGTGGGGCGAGTGAGTTGCACAGAGTCAGGAAACCAAACAATTATATTTCCTGAAGCAGAAGCCAGTTCATTTTGAGAGTCAAAAGCAAAAGCAAGAGATTTGTCTTCAAAATAGCCCAACAAAGGCAAAATCAAAACATAGTGAATGCCGTTATTCACGACACTGCCCCCCTCTAGATTGGCCTTTAGGGGGTGATACTTGCGGAGAAACTTGGCGTGTATGCAAGCAAAAGGGCGACCACTGAAGAGGAGCTTTACAGTGTACTCTGATCCTTGCTTGAAAGTCACATCTAAAGGACCAATCCATAGGGAGTCCAGTTTGTGCGCGCGCCCACCCACACGGTGTTGATAGTATAGGACATTGTCACCAACAGCAAACTCAGGCAAGGGGGAGCGCCCAACGTTGTCAGGAGAGAGCTCAAGCATCTTAGTATTATAAGCAGAAGTGTAGGCAGTGACCTGTATATCAATGATGCAGTTGACTAAGTCTTTGATGTGGTTGTCAGGGTTCATAGCCTTATCAGAGGAAAGTAGGGGAACCCCCAAGAGCAACGGAGTGATGGCTTCACGCCCATACAACATGGCAAAGGGGGAGTACCCAGTGATCCGATGCCTGCTCAGACAATAGGCAAAGAGTGCAGCAGGTAAGTATATATCCCAATTGGCAGCGTCAGAGTAGGTGAGTTTTCTCATGATAGAAACTAGTGTCAAGTTAGAACGCTCAACTTCCCCATTAGTGGAAGGATTATAGGGGGCAGAGAAAGACTGGTGAGCTCCTAGAGCTTTAAAAACATAGGTTACAAGTTTGGCATTGAAGTTGGTTCCGTTGTCTGATAACAGCACTTGAGGACAGCCGTGGCGGTAGAAAACATCCTGCAGCAGGAAGGCAGCGGTAGTCTTAGCAGTGATGTCTTTAGTAGGGCGAGCTTCTACCCACTTGCTGAAGTGGTCAACGGCAATCAGGATAAAACGGCATCCGGAGTGTGAGTGGGGGAGAGGACCTACAGCATCAATGCTGACAGTGTGAAAGGCATGTTGAGGGGAGACCAATTTGAACTTGTGAGAAGCAGCTTGGGGCCTCTGAAGTTGGCAGTCATGGCAACTAGCTATGACCTCTGGGATCAACAGGCAAAGATTCTCCCAGAAGTAATTATTCTGAAGCCAGTCAAAGGTCTTGGCAATGCCTCCATGGCCAGTTTCTTTATGAGCCTGTGACACCAAGGAGAGGCAAATACTGGGGTGCACGTATGGCAGGTATTGACCCTGCACTTTCTTGAAGAGTTGGTTATTGCGTATGAGGGTGTCTTCAGACAATTTGGACAGGGCAAGTTAAGCCTCTTCTGTCTCACTTTCCCAGGAAGAAGGGTAGCCAATTAGCTCATACAGGCGGTCTGCCTCAGCAGGATGTAGGGCAAGGATGGGCATTTGGGACAACCCATCAGCATTAGAATGTTGAATCCCGGGGCAATGGAGCACAGTGAAGTCATAACCTTGCAGGTGGAGGGCCCATCTGGCTAAGCGTCCTTCAGGCTCCTTAAGTTGTTGTAACCATTTAAGCAAAGCATGGTCAGTGACAACAGTGAAATGGGTACCATACATGTAGTGGCAGAATTGTTTGACTGCATGCAGCACATCAAGGCACTCCTTCTCTGTAACACTATAATTCTTTTCATGCTTATTTAGCACACAGGAAGTATAGGCTACAGGGTGGTCCACACCTTCATTGTTGAGCTGAGCCAAGATAGCCCCAATAGCAAGGTCACTAGCATCAGTGTACAAGATAAATTCCTTATTGTAATTGGGGTACACTAAAATGGGCGCCTCTTTGAGTTTCTGCTTTAAAGTCTTGAAGGCCTGCTGTTGGCTGGCAGTCCATTTGAAAGGAACATTACGCAACAGTTGAACCAGGGGTTTGCTAGTATCAGAAAAATCAGGAATGAATTGCCTATAGTAACCCATCATGCCCAGAAAGACTTGTACTTCTTGTAGGTTGGTGGGCGGAAGCATTTTTTCAATGGCTTCAACCTTCTTGGTCATTGGACAAATCCCTGTTTGGGTTACTTCATGGCCCAGGAATTCAAGGCGTTCTTTGAAGAAAGCACACTTAGAGGGCTTTAGTTTGAGGCCAGCCTCTTGGATCTTTATGAACACCTCTTTAAGATGGGCTAGGTGATTGATGAAAGTTGCGCTGAAGTCTGTTATATCATCTAGGTAGACTAAGACACACGACAACTTCAAATCATGCAGGATGGAATCCATGGCCCTCTGGAAAGTTGCCAGGGCATTACAGAGCCCTTGCGGCATGCAGTTAGGTTCAAAAAATCCTTCTGATGTGATGAGCGCAGCCTTCTGACAGTCTTCAGGAGAGAGGTCAACTTGCCAGTAGCCAGACGCCAAATCCATGGAAGAGAAAAACTTAGAACCTCCAAGGCGTTGAAGAGCGTCATCAATGTGCGGTAAGGGATAGGAATCTTTCTTGGTTAGAGAATTCAACCTTTGATAGTCCATCACAATCCGGTGCCCTCTATCCTTTTTCTTTAAGAAGATCAGAGGGGAAGCCCAGGGACTTTGAGAGGGAGCTAGCAGTCCAGCATCCAGCAGTTGTTTGAGCTCCTTAGAAACCTGCACATCTTCCACTTGGCTGCGGCAGTATGGCTTGGCACAAAAGGGGGGAACATCTCCTGTGTCAATCTGATGAATTACACCTTTGGCTAGCCCATAATCAGTACTATCTTTAGCAAAGATGTCTGAGAACTGGTCTAGTAAATCAAGCACCTCTTTCTGTTGGACCAGGGACAACTGAGGGAAGTCTTGGGCAGTGAACAGAGATATGACTTGAGGCTTGTCTTTGGGTAGGTTAAAGTCTTGAAACATTCCAAAAGGGTGAAGAGACAAGACGTCAGGGGCATTTAACAACTTTCTGTAACCAACAACCTGTCCTCTGGATACAGTCATAGGAAGCGCGGTAAGGTTGACAACTAGTAATTGAACAGGATCCTTGTGGGAAACGTCCAGAATTCCAGGACAAAGGTAAGGCTTGTTACGCCCCAGCAAAGGAGGGGAGTACAGCTCTAAGAAAGTCTGTTCAGGTAGTTCATATGATATCTGGGAGTCTATGATAGCCTGAGAACCTGGGGAGATGGTGATAGCAGATGTGGCCATGAGAGGGATTTCCTCAGTTGCAGGACAAGCCATGGGAGGACACTTCATGTTGGTGGAATGGGTTTGGTATTTTAGGGTGAAAACTCCAGTGGGGTACTCTAGAGTAAATGTCTTCAAACGTTTACCAGGAACTTTGATTGGCTCCTCAAAGATCAGAGGGACTTCATACCCTAGGATAGAGAGATAACCATCCTTTAGGTTGATGATCCCATTATATTCCTGAAGGAACTGGGTACCAACCAAAAGGTCATAGCTCTCATTTTCTAGAACAATAGCTGGCACAGCCAACAGGAGTTTACCAAATTGCATTGGCAAGGCAGAGTACGCGCCAATGGCGTAAGTAATGGAGAGACCAGCAGTGCCATAGGATTGATGGTAGTTGAGGTCGGGGGCCAGCTTAAGTTTCTTCACCAGTTTAGAAGAAACAACATTGACAGGAGAACCAGTGTCCAGGACGGCTTTGATCTTGACTTTTTGAATAGATATCTCTACTCAGGTGGTGGTGCGTCCAAAGGGTGGCAGAACAGCCAAGATATCCTGTGCCTCAGCTAGTTCCTTGTCCCATTTCTCAATCATGCATCATAGTCCCGGAAACTCCTTATATACAGTTTGGAGAGGGAGTGAGACAGATAAATTCTTGAAAACAGCGTCTGCAACCTCAGCAGCTTCCTCTGATGATTCCACTAATACAGGGGACCGTTTTGCCTGAGTAAGATAGGGGCAGGAGACAACTGCTTTGGCCTCAGACAAGGGCTTGGTGGTAGTTGTAGTCTTCCCAGATTGTAGCTTGTAGGGAATGGCAATAGTCTCAGGGACAGCAAGAACAGAATACCTGTATGCATCATGGTCTTCAACATCAGATTCATCCACATCAGAATTGTCAGAAATGTCATGGAACAAGAGGAGGATAGGGGGAGCTTCATCATCAGCAGGTTCAGAGTCAGTAGCAGGCGGTGGTGTAGGAGGAGACTGGGAAGAATTGTCAACTGAGAGCATCTCTGCCTCTAGGTTGACTGTTCTTTTCCCAACTGATCCTTGAGATCAGCTTCTTCAACCCGTGGATTGGTGCAGACACAAGAGTGGTGGCCTATCTGACCGCAGTTGTGGCAACCTTGTTGTCAAGGAGGATTTTGAGAGTTCATAGTGAGGATACAAGGGCCGCGAGAAGAGGAGCCAGAGTTGGAAGCGGCACAACTTTCCCAAACAAATGCCCCAGAATAGGTAAGATGCATATCTTGGAGCAGTGTCTTTATACTTTTCATGGAGGACAGCATAGCCTTGTGGGCCTTGAAATGGAGGCATAGGAGTTGATTCACCTTGAGGGCCTGGGCGCAGGCCATATATGCTTCATGCGCCGTCAATTGTCTGCTTGTTATTAACTGTTGTCCCTCCATGTAAAATCTGTTGATGAATTCAGCTAATGTCTCTTTGGGCTTGAAGGATATGTGCATGAAAGCATCCTTTTTCACCTCCAGGCTAAGATCACCACCAAACTTGTCAATTAGGAGCTGTTTCATGTCCTCCCAGGTCTCAATGGAGGGCAGCTCTGGTACAACTACCTCTTGACAGGTCAGGTGTAGGCAAGTCAGAATATGTTCTTTCTTAACTTCATCTGATGCTTGTCTCATAGCAGTCTTGTAAAAAGTTAAGAAAGCTGCAATAGTTGAGGTTTTAGGATCAAACACTTGCTTAAATGTAGGCTTGAAGTGTGCCTCGGGAGCTGGACCACCATTGCTGCTATTGAGTACATTTATGCGCGGGAAGAACTCAGCTTCAGATTTGGAGGGGGGTTGTCTAGCCCACAGTTGTCAAACACTTTCTTCAAGGGTTGTCAGAGTCTCAGTGGTTCTGTCACCCGTAGTGTTGGCTAGAGCGGTCTGTTGTTCAGTAACATCTAGGTGTTGTCCTTGGGTAGTGACAACAGTGGAGAGCTCAGCCAGAAGTAAAGTAAGAGATGGTCCCACTGATAGGCAAGGGGCAAATCTGTTGTTTACCAAATTGATCAACTCACTCATCTCCTGTACGTCCCTGTCCAACTCAGTCTGGTCTTGTTTCAAATGGTCCACCTCATTAGCTGGGGCAATCAACTCTCTGGCACAGTGGATTTGAGGAGCCCCCGCCAAACCAGGACAACAGCCATCCTCCTTGTTAACCCCGAGTGGACTAGCAGCAGCCATTACTACCTCACGTAAAGCAGCAACTTCTTGCTGTAGTTCAGCAACCTGAGCAGTCAGAGCAAGAACCTGGGGATCAGGTTGAGGCATTTCAGTAGGACGTCCTTGGCTACAAGTGGAAGCACGTAATTCCCGGATGGCTTCCAAGATTTTCTGCTCTCTGTCCACCAGATCATCAGCAGGAGGAGAAGGCAGGGCATCAGGTTTGGGAGTAGACAGCTCATTAACCTGACTCTGAAGTTTGGCTATAACAGCAGCAGTGGTAGCTCTTTCTTGATCAAATTCCGCACTGAGCTAATTTAGACCTTGGGCTGCAAGGTCAGCTACCTGTTGCAATTGCTCAAAGGAATAGACACTGAATGCATTGAGCTGTTGCACTAGGCGCTCAAAGTTGGAGAGATAAGCGTTTAGGGTGGAGTCTACTTGAGTTTGCCAGGGTTGTTCTAACTGGTGAAACTCATGTAATTGCTCCCTAAAGTACTCAGGGATGGACTGGCACATTTGCTCAATGGAATTGACTAAACGTGTTTGAGAGGTGACCAAATCACGCTGATTGTCAGAATATCAGGGAGAACAGGGAATGAATCCATTGTTGGTAGGCAGCAAACTGGTCCCAATGATGGGTAACAGCTGCTTGTAGAGACGAGATTTCTTGAATGTGGAGTCCCAACACCATCTGGTGGTGGGCCAAGGCGGGATGTACAAAAGATGACAGCAGATGATCAGCGGAGCCAGCTGCTGAGAGGAGATGTTGTGGAAACTGAGGGGCCACAATTAACTCATAGTATTTGGCACGGCTAAACTGTAGCTGAAGGCGAGGGATGGCCCCGTCCCGAGCTTCCCAAGGGCTACTTCCATGACTTGTTCCAAGTCAGAGGTACCCATAGGGTAAGCAACTAAGTGGGGACCATTCCCAAGGTTCAGTACAGTATGGACAATAAGTGGGTTGGCGATGTCTTCCTCAATAGGAGGGCTGGTAATTTCAGGCAAGATTGACTCCCAAATAGGCGGAGGCAAGAGAACTGCAAACATAGATGCAAAAGGGATAACCAAGGGGCTTACAGCCCCTGCAGTGAGCACCATTTTTGTTGTGTTCTGAGGCGCAGCACAGACACACAACGGGGAATCCTAACCTTAGGATTGGATTTGTACTAAGTCTTGATTAGATGACAGGGAAGGCAATAGTGTTTACCTTGCGGCCCTGGATGAATAATTCTCTACTAGGCGTGGCTAGAGAGAGGCGCGGAAGTACAGAAGACACAAAGACAAAAATGTGAATAGAACTTAATTTTATTGGTGAATATGGAAATGGAATATATAGTGGTTGAGAATACCACAAAACACTACCAGGATGGTAGTATCACTTGCCACAAGCATGAGTGGGGCAAGTGAGTTGCGCAGAGTCAGGAAACCAAACAATCATATTTCCTGAAGCAGAAGCCAGTTCATTTAGTGAGTCAAAAGCAAAAGCAGGAGATTCATCTTTGAAATGGCCCAACAAAGGCGAAATTGAAACATGGTGAATGCCGTTATTAACGACAACAGCCAAGAAACCCAAGAAGGCCCCTGAGTCCCAGATCATTAAGGCATACCCAATCATGTTTGATCTCCTGCAGAGGGACCCCAAGCTTCCCTTGACCCAGGTCCACAAACAACTTGCACACCACAACATATGGGTTTCTGAGCTCATGGTCAGCTCTGGATGCATGGAAAGGTGGCTTCAATATGGGGTTCTTACCAATTTTGCCGGCAACCAATGGGATGGCGCTGAGGATTCCCTGTATGGTCAGACTATTGAATCAATCCTGGTCTAAAGCTTTACAAGTCTATCAGATGACGTCATGTTTTTCTCATATTATAAGCTATCAATAGCTTTCAACAATTTTGGCGCACAAGAAAGAGCCGCCACCCAAAAAGGGAGGAAGAATGTCAAGAAGGGGACATTCATTGGTGCATTTCTGGCTGTTTCAGCCAAGGGTTTTGTCTATTATTGGACAAACCCAGATTTCACCAATGGCTACAAGTACAGCCACATCCTTGATGGATTACTTGACTCCTGGGATGGCTCAAATTCCAAGAACCAGGTTTTCTTGAGCCACCAGATAGAGGGTAGTTCCACCGCCCTTGAGGCCATCCAGGGACGCGGGTACCAGGCCTCAGTCTACCCTTCCAGTCACGCAGACATCCATCTGGCTGATGATGTGTTCTTTAAAATGGGGTCCACGCTACAGGAGCGCCACCCTCAGGCTTTCAACAACCTCTATCTTGGGGTCCTTGATCACAATTTTCTCTTTGGTTGCCAAATAGTGGCTGACTTGTTTGCGCAAATGGTTTTCCATGTGAACATGGGCAGCAAATCACGTAAGGATAAGCGCCTTCCACCTCAGGCAACAGCCACTTACCAGCCCATCCAGCCAATGACTGATGAGGGGTACAACAAGCAGTATATGGCGGCCATCACATGAAATCCTCCTGTCCCTACTCCCACCACCACCCACATTCCAGCCCCACCCACCCAATCCCAGACCCGCCAGGCCAGCACTGCCTCTACATCTTCCTTCCCGTGCTATTCTGCCTACTAGGCATCACTCTTTCCTGCCCCAATAAACCCCCTGTCACCAAACATTTTCTATTTATATTATCTTTATTTTAAATTTCAATTGTTCATGCTCTCTTTGTTTATAGTTGTTTTTATTATTTATGTTCAGTTTATTTCTATAAAATCATATATTTACTATGTCATGTATCTAGATCCAGAAAAGTTATTTTTGGCACTTTGCACTGCCCCTTGTGATAATATTAACAACAATTTGATGATCATCTAAATTTGAATTAGAAAATTATAGGCTAATTGTGTTTAGATAAAGTTGTTACTGATCCAAATTCAAAACCTTAATGATAAACTTTAATCCAATCAGGAGCCAAGTGATAAAGTGTTTTTGTGACATAAAGGGTTATTCAATAACTCTTTGATGCATGTGCACTAATTAACCTGATTGGCTGGTTGTTTTGTCATTGCCGCTGTGACTAGTTTTTTGTGGACTAGTGCCCAAGGAGCTGCTGGGTTAGCACTAGTTCATCAATAACTTGCCACAGCGGCAATGGCATACAATGGCAAAACATCCAGCCAATCATATTAATTAGCACACATACATCAAAGAATTATTGAATAAACCTTTATGTCACAACAATCACTTTATCACTTGGCACCTGATTGGCTTTAAGATTATTATTAAGGTTTTGAATTTGGATCAGTAACAACTTTATCTAAACACAGTTAATCTATAATTTTCTAATTCAAATTTAGCTGATCACCAAACTGTTGTTAATATTATCACACAGGGCATTGTAAAGCGCCAAAAATAATATGGCAATTAAGGAACCAATGCCAACACAAAGCAAACAACACATATTGAGATGAGTGTAAAACATATAAACAATGGGTAAAAAGATGGGATAGTGTAGCAAATGGAAAAACAACCAGGAATAAACAAAGAGGCAATAGTATCAGAATAATACTGATTTTATTGGGGTAGAAGCTATAAAAACATATGAAAAGGGTAGTAAAAAATCAATGAGAGAATTTGGAGAAACTTCTAAAAGACCTTGACTCTGCAATTTCAGAGATCAAAGAATTTGACTGCAAGGTCAAAGCAAAGGTTAAGTCCATTGTCCTACGCCCTTTCTGCGCTGTCTGTCTGGACCAATGACCCTGAGATGTATGATAATCTTAAACCAATCAAGAGGGCCTGCAAGGATGATACTGAGATGCCCGCACAGCTGCTTGCACCAAGAATGGCCAAGCCAGTCAAGGCTTCAGGCAAGGAGGAGACTGTAGAAGGTAATCTAATAATCATAATTAATCAAAATTTCCAAATACTTACCTTTTTTTGTTAGAAAACATTAACAGTGAACTCCACCAGGTCCCGGTTCCTTTTCCCCCCACCTTTTATGCAAATTATGCCACTTATGTGGCCAAGCAGCTGTATCTGTACCCCTGTCATGTGGGAGCTTGTAGACAGAATCCATGGTACCTTTCCAATGTCACAGGAGGCATTGGCTGAGCTAACACATACCAAGGGGGCATCTGAGTGGGCAGTTACTGCCTACAAGGACGCCCAACTGGTCTGCCTGGACCCAGTGGTTCTCAGTGGAGTTTACTGTGTAAACTCCATTGAGCTTGTTTGGGAAGTCCTGGCAATGCTCCCATTCAAGAATATACCAGAGATGAGCTGGGCCCATGCAGCTGCTTGCTTCTGCTTCCCGGTGGAGCACAGCCTATCTTACCTTCTGGACAACTTTGGGCATGCAGTGTCAAAATTGGTTGTTGCAGACACAACAGCTGTCAAGAAAACTAAGATCCTCTTGGCAGACTTTGGGCTGGCCTGGAGTGCAGATGAGACAGGGCTCCCCTTGGCAATGGATCTTGCCTTTGGCAAAACTAAACACAAGAAAAAATAAGCACAGTATAAAGCAAATTGTGTGAGTTTACTGAAGCCTTTGCTGGGCAAATGTTTCACCTTGTTGTTTACCTTGGGTATCTTTTCTTCTTTGGGATGAGCGCCAGTGTAGAGGACCTAGACAGGGTCCTTCTTGGGGTTGACAAGGTTCTGCTCTCACTGGACAGAAAGAAGGTCCCCCTGGTACAACTTGGTTGACCACGTAATCCAAGACACCTTGATCCTGGCTGAAATCTTCAGGTTTGCAGCCCTGCCAGAAAAGCTTCTCCTCCATTCCCACCTCACCATCCTCTCTTTTACCAGCAGGCAAGAATACTTCAATAAGGGTGTATCTACTGTTCACAATGTAGCAGTGAAGGTTGTGTGCCACCTCCATTGCAGGGTGGGTACATACCGCCAAACCCACTATAGTTGCACCTAATTTATTCTCTATACCAATAAAAATCTTTATACTTTATATTATTTTTATTATAATTAATTTTTCTAATGTTTATTTTAGCAAATGAGATTTGCATAATATATCCCAGAGAAGGTCTTAATAAAAGCATAATAATATATTTCAATAAAATCTACTTCTTATTTGTACACATTACATTTAACTTTTTATAATTTGACTTTTATATTTATTCACCAAAAGTGATATTAATGCATTTGCGTAATCTAGTATCAAGCGTTTGGGATACCCTTAGATGATACAATAAAAAATAATTATAAAGAAAATAAATTACTAACCTTCATTGATGGTCCTGCTGAATGTGATTGTGGGCTTAGAAACATCTAAATATAAAATTATAACTAATAAATCTTGAATAGTAAATTAGATAATATAAAAAAGTTGGACAAGCTAAGCCTTTAATTGATTGGCTGTTTGGCAAGCAAGCAGGGATGAACAAATCAGCGTGGCCATAGAATTTGGCCACGGTCTCAGCTGGGAGGGTATGGATCCTGGCCTGTAGCAAATCAAACAGGTCCTCAGTCCCAGTTGGGGTTCCTCGCTTGACAACTTGCTTGAGCCACCCAAAGACTTCCTCAATGGGATTTAGGAAGGGAAAATAAGCAAGGAGGAAGAGAAGGCGCAAATTTGCTATGGCCAATTGCTAGGGGCCCACTGCAATGCTAGTGTCAATTGATGCAAATTCCTCAAGAATATCTGCCACCTTATGGAGACCAACATTTTCTAGCACAATTACATTAGTGAAGCCTGGGCTTGTCTGCCTCAGGTGCTCCTGGACCAATTGGAGAAATGATAGGAAGGTCTGGCTATTGTGAGATCCCAATATCATTTGGTACAGCTCAACCCCCTTTGGACCAAGGAGAGCCACAATCAAATAGGCTGTGGCGCGGACTGCAGCACGCCAAGCCATCCTGTCATTTGAGCCTTTGGGGGCATACCCATACCCATTGTGCAAAGACAAGGCAAATGCTGATTTTTCAATGTCGTAGAATTTGACTGTCCCTTTGGCTTTGAGGGCAATGTACGCCTCTGTGTATTTTTTCTGGGTCTCAACATTGGAGGGACTATTACAATTGTAAGGGAATACCATGAGCTTTTTCCAGGAAAGTGCATTCCCTTGAGCAGATGGTAGTAAAAGGGAATCAAGGCAAAAATCCCAAATGTAGATTTTACCATGGCCTGTATATTTAACAGTTCAAGATGGAAATCTTGGGTTATCCACTGGCGGATTGCCCATTTGTGCTCCTTGGTGAGCATGGTTGACACGCGCAAGGATTTCTCTGCAGCAAGGACTTGACCAGTGTTGATGAACTTGTTGAAGGTCTTGCTAACGTACTTGGGATCCACTCTAACAAGGGCCACAGCCCCCTTTTAATCACCAGATTCATACATTAGCTTAAGCAGGATGATGCGTTTGATGTCAGGGATGCGCTGCTGGGCAGGCGTTTTAGCAGTGGAGATTGACTTGTTGGCATTGTTCACAACACAGGGCATGGGTACCTTAGTGTAGAAGGCTGCAACTTTTTTGAACACTAACTGTCCCTCATCAGTTCTGAAGAACTCAGGCTCCTTGTCCTCTTCCAGATTGCCATCACTGACGTAGGGCTAGTAGCTAGTATCAAGTACAGGCTTCACCTTCTCCAGCATGGCTGACGTGACCGACTCTTGCTGGTACACAACATCAAACACATATGAAGTAAGATCTACTGTGGGGTTCCTGGTCACCAGTCCCCATAGTGTGTCCTGGGTTGTAGCCAGAGACTGGCTTGGAGGAGTTGTCATTCTCCAACAGGGGTGAAGGGTTGGTGAGAAGCTTATACTTGGCTTGCATAAGGGCAAACTCCTCCAGTACCTTTCCAATCACCAAGCAAGAATCTCCACTGTATACCTGGACTTCAGCAGGCGCCAGACCTTCTGTAGGCCAATACTAATCCTGTAGTAGTCTTGCAAACTATTCTCCAATGAACTCTCTTCCTCTATTTGACATTTCCAAATGCCTTGTCACCTTCTCCCACTCCTCTTGGGCAGATTTAATAGAGGCAAACTTCCTGCACCCTAGGCAATAGGATTCCTCATCCCCTGGGCTAGGATAGAAAATATGGGGTAATTGACTCATGAGACTTAAATACTCTCTTCACACGGGAAATTCAGATAGGGGTCTTAATTGTGACGGAAATCACTGGATAATATGAAGCCATTTCTAAATGATGGGGAATTACCACCCAAATCCACATAGAATTGATGATTAACCACCAACGTGGCTTTAAATATCTTTTTATAAAATTTCCAATTGAAACTCCAGGATTAAGTAGAACAATTAATCCTAACCAGAGTAAACTAAGATAAATGACCTGGGAAAGCATCAATGCATCTTCAGCGTAGAATTCTGGGCATTGAGAAGTGACACAATTTCCATTTTCCAGAATGGGGGGAGGAGCTACAAAATTGGCTGGCATGAAATTAACATTTTGCGGCACTGACAACAAAGTTCCAGATGCTGGGCCCCATCTTCCTGAAATGATTCTGTTCAGAATCAGATTGTACGGGATATACCGCAACAACCCAAACACAGGATGCATTTTTAAAATTTAAAATTAGAACTTCAGATAATTGATTTTTATTGAGTAAATTTAGAAGGACTCAACTCTTAGAGTTGAAACAGGGAAAATTATTCAATATATATCAGAAAAATTGACTAAGCAATACCACCAGAGCCTTGATCTCCTATTCCTTTGGCATCTTCAAGTAAGTATCTAGTCCAGGTTGCAAAGAACCCTTGCGTGACCAGTTTCTGACAACCATGCTGATTAATGAGCTTATATTGGGTGACCCTCATATTACGTCAATTTATCAACATCAGTTTACAAGGGGGAGCTAGTTTCAGCTGGCATACTGGAGCAGCCGTGACCCATTTTTTATTGACTGTTTGGTTTAAACCCGTTAACTTGGTCAATTTTGATACAGGTTTCCCGGCCTTCTGTGCCTTCTTACTTGGACAGACAATACCCGGCATTATGGAACTTACCGTGACATTACCCTCCGCTTTAGCCCTGGGCACAATACCACCATCTGGGAGATGGGATAAAGAGAAATTCTTATGGGCCAGTGGGAGTTTCATTGCAGTGAGGGTAAGTTCAGGGTGTCCAATAGCAGTGGAATTGTGCTTGTAGAACTTGTGGATCAGATCAGAGGAAGTTGAACAATTGTAGTGGGGAACCCAGGAGTTTTCAGAATCAGGATAAACTTTCCAAGATACCAAATATTCCAAACAGTGACAATTCTTTCGGGAAGTTAGAATACAATTTAACTTGTACTCAGGTTCTCCTTCCACAAGAATGGGTGGGGAGAGGGGGTCTCTGTTCCTTTGAAGGGAGTAAGGAGACATTCATGGAAGGTGTGGAAAATCTTGAAGGCAGGAGGTAAATCCTTCCAATAGGCAGAGGGACCAATCTGACGTTCTACCTTGAAGGGACCAACTTGTTTGGGACCTTATTTACAACATGGAACTTTAAGTTTTATATTGCAAGCATTGACCATGACTAGATCACCTGGCCTGTAAGTTGGACCTTCCTGGCGCTTGCAATCTGCATATTCCTTGTAAGTTGTCACGGCAGCGGCAAGAGTAACTTGGAGCTCCTGATGGACCTGCTTCAATTCAGCGGCTTGATCAGTTGCAGCTTCCACATTGCTAACCAAACAAGGACCCATGTTGGAAGAAGGATTGTAACCCACATTGGCATAAAATGGCAATACTTGAGTTGACGTGTGCGGGGCGTTATTATATGTGAACTCTGCCATGGGTAGATTATCACACCAGTCATCTTGTTGTGCATTGATGTAGAAGCATAGGTAGACCTCCAAACTTTGGTTTACCCTCTCTGTTTGTCCATCAAATTGGGGGTGGAAAGCAGCAGAGCGGCACAATTTGATACCAAGGATTCCAGTAAAAGCTTCCCAGAACTGAGCAATAAATTGAGGACCACGGTTACTAACAATCTCCATTGGAATGCCATGTAGAGAGAAGATTCTGTTCACAAATAACCTAGCGGTTTCCACTGAAGTAATTGTGGTTGAGCAAGGTGCAAAGTGTGCCATCTTTGTGAAACAATCAACTACTACCATGATTGTGTTAAACACATTGGAATTGGGAATCTTGCCAATGAAATCCACCAACACAGACGTCCAAGGGCCCGCAGCAGGCTGAAGTGGAATCAGTAAACCAGTAGTCTTATTCCAACTGGCCTTGGATCAAACACATATTAGGGAATCTCAAACAAAAGCGGCTACCTGCACAGTCAACTCTTTCCAGGAAAACTGGCGGCGGATAAGTTCCACTGTTTTGTTTTTCCCTGGATGACCAGCTGTTGGACAGGTATGATTAGCCTCCATGATTTCATCCCAAATAGTGCCTTCAGGGACCCACAAGCAACCTTGATGATATAGGACTGGACCAATCTTATGATAACCCTGAGGCTGACCTACTGGGTTTGCACATGCTAGCTCCAATAGCCTATCATTCCTTTGGACAAAGGTTGCAGAAACTTAACTTTGGAATACAAGTCCAGGTCTGCGCCCTCAGCTAAGGACATGGTGGCTAACATAGCCGGTGGAGGTAATACAAAAGGCACCACAGCTTTGTCTGGAATCATAGTATGTGTGTTAAACTTGGCGTCCATACTAGCATCTGTGAGATGGGAGGGATTCCTTCTTAGAGCATCAGCCAAGTGATCTTCAGATCCCTTAATAAACTCATAGCGGAACTTGTATCTTGTCAGATCACCATGCCATCTGGATTGGCGACCCAACAAAAGCCTGGGTTGTTGATAATATAGAAGAGCTTTGTGGTCAGTTCTTACTACAAATGGATGACGTGCCAACATGAGATGGTGGTGCCAATGCTTTAAAAATTCCACTAAAGCCAACAATTCCTTGTCGTAAATCATGTAGTTGCGTTCTCAAGCCTCCATCTTCCGGGAGAAATACCCTACAGGTCTCTCAATCCCGTTACTAGCCGTTTGCAACAGCACACCAGCCACAGCATATTTAGATGCATCAGTGGAAACAATGAAAGGAAGCTCAGGATCTACATGTCTTTACACTGGGGAGGACAACAAAAGAGCCTTGACTGCTGAGAAGGCACTTGCACACTCAGGCGTCCAGACTAAAGTCGTCTTTCCACTGGCCAAATATAAAGGGGCGGCCACCTCAGACAAGTGGGGAGTGAATTTCTTCAAGAACGTACATGTACCCAGGAAACTACAAAGTTGGGATACTGTCACAGGCGTAGCATACTCTCAAACCGCAGCTTCTTTGTCAGGGGCAAGGGTGTGGCCATCCTCAAAGATAATATTACCCAGAAAGGTAACCTTACGTTTAAAGAATTCACACTTACTCCTTTTGATGATCAAGTTTGCTTGGAGAATGCGCTTTACAACTGCCAACAAGTGGGCCTTGTGGGACTCCTCATCCAGAGAAAACACCAAGATGTCATCTGTATATGCAATGACACAAACACCTAGGAGATCTCCCAGGACTGAATCAATCAACCACTGAAAGCAAGCCGGGGCATTCTTCAATCCAAAAGGCATTATGCGGAACTGGAAGATACCCTTCTTGGTTCTGAATGCTGTTAACCATTCCATTCCTTCTGCAATCCTTATTTGATTGAAAGCATTCAACAGATCAAGTTTCAAGAATACCTTAGCCTTCTCAACACATCTAGAGATCTGTGCTTCAAGAGGTAAAGGATAAGGATCCAGAATTGTAATGTTATTCAAATTCCTGTAGTTGACACAAGGACAAAGGAACCCATCAGACTTCTGAAAAAACAATAACAGAGAGCAGATTGACAAAGCCTTCTTAAAAATGTAGCCTTTTGCCAACATGTCACAAGTCCACTCTTCCAAACATGCATCTTCCTTCAAGGTTAAAGGGTAAATAGGAGACACAATTCTGATCAGATCAACAGTGACCTTAAAGTCAAAGTCAAACTGAGTGTGCTTGGGAAGGACTTTGCCTCTGGTGTGTCAAATGCCGCAGACCAGGGTTGCAAACATGCCAGTAAACCCAAACTTACAGGGACAGGGACAGGAAACAATTGTATGGTCTGTGATGATTTCTCCAATTCAGACATATCCAACAGCGGAATACAAATAGTTATACCCAAGGAGTGTTCCACCTGTAGCTCATTTTTCTCCAGTAAGGTTGATACATTATGATCTCTCCACCAACTCACTCCCAAAATAATAGGATACATAAGGGTAGGGCAAACGGAAAACCTTGCTGTAAAAGACTGGCCTGCTACTACAAAAGTAACTGGCTTCTTCAGCTGGAAAGAGGGAAACGTTTGACAATTTCCACCCCTAAATAGCATTCCCAGATGGTACTTGAGTTGTAGCAAGTCAGCATTCTCCACACTCATAAAATTTTTAGAAGCACATGTATCAAACAAGATGGCTGGCTGATAGATAGACTGACCATTATCAATACTACCATGAAAAAAGAAGTAACCAGAAGTGGATTTACTTGCAGCAAAGGTAGCATTCTTGGCAGGGTCTTGTTTTTCATCAGCAGTACAGACGGCAGCTAAGGAAGCAGGATGCTCCTGGAAGTAACACTCAATCATTTCTTGGACAACAGCTGGAAGAACGGGGTTATCACAATCAATGGGAATAAGGGGCAACTCTTTGGACGTAATAACAGAAGATTTTGCAGGTACAACGTGCTGAAGCATTGCCAAGGAACTATCAGGAACAGACACTACGGGGGCCTCCTTTACATCACCGGGTCTGTTCACCACGCCAATTGTAGTTGAGACAAGCTAGGGGGAGAACAATCTTGGCTTTGGTTGGAAGAAACTACCAAGGAGAAAGGATCAGAAAACCAAGAGCGTGCAGCAGGTTTATCCTCAATTACCAATGTACCTTGTTTGGAAGTAGACAGATTTAAGACCAGAGAAAGAATTTGGCTTACCAGGGCCTCAGTTGTGGTTAACGGGGAATCCCAAACCGCCAAATCCTGGGAAGTCTGGTCAACTGCTAACCACAACACTGAGAGTTTATTCACCTTGGGAACATCAATCATACAGCAGTAGGTAAAAAACTGAGGAAGGAATACTGAAAGCAGAGTTGTACCCTGACAGAAGGTGTGCAGCTTACAATATACTTTGAGCTCCTCAATAGATATACACAAATTTTTTAACAAAGTGTATAGAGATGCACTCTCAGTTAAAACACATGGATTGCGCTCCACCGCGGACAACAACCATTCTTGAGCATCTTCAGAAGCCTTTGTCATCACATGGTAAACTTGGGATTTGTGACTCAGGCTAGAGCCGGAATAAAATGATAATGCTGATAAAACTTCACACAAAATTTCATCAGTGGGTGGGGCAGGAAAATAATCCAGTCACCAAAATGACATGACGCAACAGAAATAGGAAACAGAGGATCCAGTCTCTACAACTGCAACCAGAGATGGAAACCAAAAAATAAAATAAAAGTCCAAACTGAAAACTCAGAAATGAACTGATGCAAATAACATGGTAAACACAGATATCTCAACAAGCAGGAGAAAAGAAACACAAATTCATGACAAACTGCTTCCAAAAACTCAGACGTAGAAGAGTTGAGTAATGTGACAGAAATCACTGAATAATATGAAGCTGTTTCTAAATGATGGGGAATTACCACCCAAATCCACATAGAATTGATGATTAACCACCAACGCAGCTTTAAATATCTTTTTGTGAAATTTCCAATTGAAACTCCAGGATTAAGTAGAACAATCAATCCTAACCAGAGTAAACTAAGATAAATGACCTGGGAAAGCATCAATGCATCTTCAGCGTAGAATTCTGGGCATTGAGAAGTGACACAATTTCCATTTTCCAGAATGGGGGGAGGAGCTACAAAATTGGCTGGCATGAAATTAACATTTTGCGGCGCTGACAACAAAGTTCCAGATGCTGGGCCCCATCTTCCTGAAATGATTCTGTTCAGAATCAGATTGTACGGGATATACCGCAACAACCCAAACACAGGATACATTTTTAAAATTTAAAATTAGAACTTGGGATAATTGATTTTTATTGAGTAAATTTAGAAGGACTCAACTCTTAGAGTTGAAACAGGGAAAATTATTCAATATATATCAGAAAAATTGACTAAGCAATACCACCAGAGCCTTGATCTCCTATTCCTTTGGCATCTTCAAGTAAGTATCTAGTCCAGGTTGCAAAGAACCCTTGCGTGACCAGTTTCTGACAACCATGCTGATTAATGAGCTTATATTGGGTGACCCTCATATTACGTCAATTTATCAACATCAGTTTACAAGGGGGAGCTGGTTTCAGCTGGCATACTGGAGCAGCCGTGACCCATTTTCAATTGACTGTTTGGTTTAAATCCATTAACTCGGTCAATTTTGATACAGGTTTCCCAGCCTTCCGTGTCTTCTTACTTGGACGGACAATACCTGGCATTATGGAACTTACCGTGACAGTAATAGGCGCTTTATTCTTTGTCATAAGGAAGATCCCCTTAGAAGCCTTCTGAGATATTGCCTTGGGGTAGGGAATAAGAAAGCGTTTGTGCCAATACTTGGAGTCCTTTAACAATATCTTGGACTCCTTGTACTTTGTCTTTGGCTCCTGATCCTTGATCTTGGGCTCCTGCGCTTTGGTCTTGGGCTCTGGTACTTTAGTTGTGGGCTCTGTTGTCTTAATCTTATGCTCCTATGGTCTGACCCAGCTCTGGCTTCTTAACCTTGGTCTTCTGCTCCTTCTGTAGCTTTGGTGGCCTTTGTAATCCCCTTGATCCAGTCCCTGAAGAGTCTCAGATAGCTCTTCCTTTTATAGCCCCTTGTTTCAGACCAAAAACCTCTCTTAGAACTCTGGCTCTTTAAATCTTAAACTATCCTGTTTTTCTTCTTCTATAATATATTAAACTTTTAAACTTACTTTAACCAATGAAAGCCCTGAATTTTCTGCTTCTGCTCCCCATTTTTTAGGCTTTAACTCTCAAGTTAAAGCCCTTAAAAAACTGATTAAGTAGGCTCCAAGTTGCAGCCAATCAAACGCCTTGCTTCAACGGTTTAGCCAAAACAGTTTTTCCCGGATGACCTGTCCCTGACCCTGGTTCAAACCCAAAGCTGTCTTCTCCAGGTAAACAACTGGTCCGCGTTTCAAACAGTTTTGCCGTAATTCCCGTCATGTTTCCCCGGCAAATCTTGAGCGCTTCCACATATGTTTTACTTAGGCAATTTTCAATCCTTCAATTTTTCAACATTTCTCCGCGTTTCTCTGTGTTTCTTTAAAAATTTTGCATCTTCAAACCTGCCTGTTGCTTGTCCTTTTGCTTTCCTAGTTGTCCTTGGCAAAATTTGCTCTTTTGCCCTCACAGTTTCTCCGTTCTTCTTCCAGCTTCTTTCTAGTCCATTTTCTCTTTAATCTCTTTTTTAAAAATAACATATAGTTCTAACAATTTATAGGTTATTTTTTCTTCTCTTTCATTTTTCCTAAAATGGTTTTCAATCCTTTCTTAATCATAATCAGGCAGTATTTAATTATTCTTTAAATGCTTCTTTATATCCAAATTTCTTCTCAAAAGTCACTAAACCAGCTCTTCCAGCCTCTATATTCAGTCCAGCTAGGTCATCCTCTCAGCTCTTCAGTTCTTCAGCACCAACTTCTGGTCCTTTGGCCATTCTACACTATGATCTGCTAGTCCTTCATCATTTCTTCTTGTCCTTCTGCTTATCCTTAACCAGTTCCTCACCAAATCCTCACTAGGAACCTCATTTGTTCCTTTAACACACTGAACCATATTGGTCCATTCCATTCAATTATGAATTAACAGTTCATCAACTAGCCTTCACTGTGACCAAACAGTCTCTCTTGCTAGTTTTCTCTGCTAATTCTATGAACCACCTTGGTTCTTTATCTCAGCCCCCATTACCAGAACTCGTAGACCCAGGCATGAGTCTACATTGAACTGGCGTTTGACTGGGCCCTCACAAGTGGCAATCCACTTAGGCCATTCAACCATAAATTGATGTCTATGTGTTGTCTTTACTCACCCAGGTGATGAAGTCTGGGATTTCAGTTGCAGAGTAATCAGCTCTACTTCCCAGAGGCCTGATCACACCAAGTTCTGCAGCTTGCTTCCCCAAGCAAGCCACCTTGATGACACATCTGAGCATGCCTATACCCTCCAATGCTCACTTTGGGTTTCCCCAAAGCTTCCATAGGGGCATAAGCGAGGACACACTGCCAGTCTGTTAGGCAGGGTGCTTGCTCACAGACCTCCTGCAAGTGTATTAGGGTATTTTGAGCCCTCAGAGCTCTTCCCCTCCCTGGCAGCCCATGTTACCCGCCAGGGGTCCAAACTTACTCCCCCCCAGACAGACAAAGTTCCCTGCTAGGTGAAGCACTATAGCCCAAAGCAGCCACCATCTTCTGCTGGGTGGAGGCAACAACTGCCTCTGGTAGTCCTTTGTTACCCACCAGCCAGGCCTTACTCACCCTAGTAGACCATGTTACCTACTAGGCTCTCCTTACTTACCCTAGTAGACCATGTTACCTACTAGGCTTACCTTAATTACCCTAGTAGACCATGTTACCTACTAGCCTTACCTCACTTCTCCTAGTAGACCAAGTTACCTACTAGGATTACCTCATACTTACCCCTAGTAGCCCTATTTTACCTACTAGTTTACAACGTTGCCAGCTAACCACACATTGTCATTATTTAGCATATTGTCTTTATTTGAAGCCAAATCAACCCTTGCCTGCAAAACCGCACACATGTGGATCACCACATAGCTCCTCCCCAAGATAGTTTCTTTCTTTCCAAACTAACCCAGGCACAAGGGCATTTGGCCTTCAAACTGCTTAAAGAACTGTGGGTGAACTCTTTCCAGTTTGCGACCCACCACCTCACCAATTCCTCTCAACTGAAAATTGGGCTCTGGAGATACACCACTTATCCAGAACAGACTAATCCACCTCTTCAGCCCACGCTGTGTGGTCTTCAACAGCCTTCAATAGTCAAACCATACCAAATCCCCTTTCTTGAACATTGGGTTCATCCTGAACCTGTTCCGCGCATTCCACTTGAACTGGCGTACAAACTGCACCTGTTGCACCTTTTCTCTGGCTTGAGCATACACCTCCCAAATCAGCTTGGCATGAGCCTCCATAGCCTTGGCATGATCCTCCCATTTCTGATAGCTAGAGTGCCCTACCACGTCACTGAGCAGAGCCTCCTGCTCCATACAACATCTTGAAAGGACTGAAACCAGTACTTTCATGGGGCATTAATTGGTACGCCATTACTGCATGGGCCATATGTAATTTCTAATTTGTTAAAGCTTTGTCTGCAATCTTCTCAGTGGCCCTCTTCAAGGTTTTTATTGTCCTTTCTACCATTTGTTTAACTCTGGGTGATAGGTAGACGCAAAGCTATGTGGCACATTCCATTTTGCACACATCTCCCTCACCTCTTGGCTAGCGTAGGGCGGTCCCTGATCCAATATAATTCTCTCCGGGCACTCGTGTCTCAGGATTAGGCACTCCTCAATGAATGTGGTAATCTGGTATCCATTCTCGTGTTGCACCGCCTTCACCTCAATCCGCTTTGTTAATAGATCCACTGCTACCAAGAAATACTCCTTCCGCCCACTTGCCATCGTAACATGGCCTGTATCTAAAGCCACCTTCTCAAACAGATGCAACACTTCCATGGGTTGCAACAGATACTTTCTGACGCCCATGGAGTATCTAGCACATTTCAGGCATTCTTTCAGCACCTTCTCTACTGTCTGATACAGCTTCAGTCAGTAATATCTACTTTGCACCGCTCCCATTAACTTCTGAAACCGGAAATGCCCCCAAACCTGACGTGAATGTCTTGAACCACTGTTCCTGGTATCTAGGTACAACAAACTGCCTGTTCTGACGTACAGCTTCCGCTTGGCCCTCTTCATCCACAAGGTCTTCCTCCAAAACACCCACCATAGCTCTAGACAGTATTTCTGCCACCACATTGTCCTTTCCCTGCCAATACACCACTTTGTAGTTGTAAGAAGCCAGTCTCTCCGCATATCTCAGCAGGTGTCCCACCAAGTTGGCCTTGGTCCTCAAAGTCTTCAATGGGGCATGGTTGGTTATCACAACAAACAGCAATCCCATCACATATGATTTGAATTTGTCTACTGCCCAAACCACAGCCAATCCTTCCCTCTCTGTGGCAAATTATCTTGTCTCAGCATCCTGCAAAATTCTTGACGCGTAAGCAACTGGTCACACCTGGTCATCCTCTGTCTGGGTTAGCAGAGCCCCTAACCCAATTCTGCTTGCATCCATCTCTATTGCAAAAGGAAGATCCCATCTTGGCAACCTAAGCACGGGCGCCTCCATCAACCTCTTCTTCAGCACCTCAAATGCCTCCTGCTGGGCTCCTCCCCAGATGAACAAAATCTTCTTCCTTCATAACAACCATAATGGTTCTGCCAGGCTGGCCAGATCCAGGATGAACCTTTGGAAAAACATGAGGGCTACCATAAACAAATTCACTCCTTTTATTGTACTTGGGGCCTTTATCTGAGCATTTGCTGCCACCTTCTGCTCATTCAGGCGGATCCCATTCCCCAAAATGTGGTGCCCTAGCACCAGTATCTCTTCCCGCGCCAACTTGCACTTTGCGTAGCTAACCTTCAGCCCTGCTTTCTGTATCCTGGCAAACACCTGCTCTAAGTCCTTGACATGCTGCTCCAATGTAGGCAAGAAGACCATGACATCATCAATATACACCACTACTATCCTAGGTTGCAATCCCTCAAAGACATGGTCCATAACTTGTTGAAACACTGCTCCAAACATCTGCATTCCCAACGGCAGAACCTTCCACTGGTAGAGACCATCTGGCGTACTAAAAGCCATCACCTCTTGTGATTCTTTTGCAATTGTCAGTTGATGATACCCCTTGGTCAAGTCGAGGGTAGTAAAGTACCAGCATCCTGTCATGGCATCCAGCTGATCCTCAATCCTATGCATGGGATAGGCATCATTTACCACATCATTGTTGACCATGTGGAAATCAATGCACACTCAAATGTTTCCATCTGGTTTTGGGACACATACCATGGGCAAAGAGTAGGGGCTACAGCTTTCCTCAATCAAGCCTGCCCTCAACATCTTCTTTACTTCTTCTCTGATGGCAGCAATAACAGCAGAAGACCATTGTGGCATATATCCCTTGTATGGTTTACCCGTCAGGAGCTTGATTTTATACTCTGGTCCGGTCCAACCCACATCATACTTGTCCACCGAGAAACATTGTGCCCACTTATGCAACAGTAAACCAAATTCATTGGCCAGGGGACACCCTTCTGGGATTAAATGGGTCAACTCTAGGAAGGGCAACAAGAAATAGGAATAAGGAGCTATCTCTTTATTGGGCTTCACACTCTCTTTCACAGCTGGTATCCACTTGCCAATCCTTTGTCCAGACACAATACTAATTTCCGAGCTTTGGGCATTCCACACTTTCCAATTGTCCACTTCTCTGGTAATCTGGCTAGGCTGATACATGGGGACTTCAGCCACTACGTTTTTGGCTAGGACTGCTATTTGCATCCCTCCCCACTGTCCTTGGCTGAAGGGAACCACCTTAATCCTCCCAAACGTCTGTGGAGGGATTACTACTTGATTATAGGCGTACAAGGCTACTTGTCTGGTGTTCTCCTCTGGGGCCGGTATGGATAAGGACTGGTATGTATATTCTTTTCCTTGATATTGGATGCACCCCTTATTGATGTCCAAATTTGCCCCAACCGCTCAAATCCAAGACATCCCCAGAAGGCAGTCAAACCTGACCAATAGAAGTACCACAGCCAGCAGATTTACCAAGGTTTCCTCCCATTCCACCTGTACCTGGTTGAATACACTCCAATCCACTGTGCTTGCTCCTTCTGCTCCCAGAATAGTCATGGTCACAGTTTCATCTGTTGCCAGCTTATTCTTCCAGACAAACCACTTTGATATTGCAACTCCTACACAACCTGGATTGTAAATTGCTTTGGCCTGTTTTCCGCAGATCAACACATCTAGGATGATCACCCCTGTTCCTGACCACTTAAATGGTTGAGTTACCAGAGCAGCCGTAAAATGTTGTGCCAACTATCTTCTGGCGGCAAACCTGTCCTCTTGGGCCAACTCTAGCTGCACTCTGACCGGTTCCCATTGCAAAGTACCATCACTGCGCTTCCCAATGCGCACATCTGCAATCCATGAGGCAGTTCCACTGTCTGTTATCCTGGGGGCTCCTCTGGCTCACCCTCTGGTCCTTCTCTGGGCCTTGAGGGTTCCTTAATCCCAGCACTCTCTTGACACCAACTTCTTGGTTCCATAGGCCCAGGGACCTTCCCTGCACGCACCTTAACCACAAGCCTCTTGGTCAGATTTTCTGAGTCACAGGCCTCCCTGGTCTCTCCTTCCTTCTTGCTCCTCCCCTGCACCTGGTCCAGCCCTCCAGACTTTTTCCAAACTGGCAACTCAACAGTAGGTTTGAGTCTTTAGCTCCAAACAATCCTTTGGGCAACCAACTTGGCAGGGACCACCACGCTATTGGCACCTGTTCCTAATCCTTGCGGTCTTAAAGCTCTGTCAGGAATAGACCCTACAGCCTCTATTCCTGATGTTCTTTTCCCTCATACTTAACCAGTGAATGGCGCTTAAAGCAATGTCTTGCAGTATGCCCTCTTCTTCCACAAACCCAGCATCCTTCAGAATCTGGGGCAGGACAACAATCCCAAAAGACTCCCTCATTCCGTTATCAAAGCTTCTGGTGGTGTCCATATGTCCCCTAACCTGGTTCCTTGGCGGTTCAGCGTTTCTAGCCATGGTGACCATCCCTAGCATGGCTTTCCCATCTGCAACCCCTCTCAGGAGGTGTCTTTCTATTTCTGCTAATTCCCTCACCACCTTTGACCAGCTCATATTCCAACAGTCCATCTGTGAGGCTGCCCAGGAAATTTCAGGTTTAATGGCCTGCATGAATCCATCAATTATTGAGGGTAGTCTAATTTCTCCCTCCATGTACAGAATCCATCTTTCAAACCTTCTCAAAAATGCATGTAAGGTCTCAGCTTGCCCCTGCTTGAGCAGACACACCTTGCTGTACGCCTTGCTTGGGATTACTCTTTCCTCAAACTCATCTCAAAAGGACTGTTCCACCTCCTTCCACAAAGTCCAGTTGGTTTGTTCAAACTATCGGCTTGCTTCTGGTCCCATGAGCATGCTGAACCAACAAAGCTTCTCAGACCATACCATAAGTTTACTCTGGTTTTTAAACTCTCTCAGGAAATTCTTGGCCTCACTACCTTTACTGTTATATGGGGCCATTTTAGAGATCATTATCCAATCCCCTTTCAACATCTCCTTATCCAAGTGTCTACCACTCCTCCCACACTGCTAGAGAAAGACCCCTGTGTTGGGCTCTTGTGAGGTTCCTGGTCATCAGTCCCCATAGTGTGTCCTGGGTTGTATCCAGAGACTGGCTTGGAGGAGTTGTCATTCTCCAACAGGGGTGAAGGGTTGGTGAGAAGCTTATACTTGGCTTGCATAAGGGAAAACTCCTCCAGTACCTTTCCAATCACCAAGCAAGAATCTCCACTGTATACCTGGACTTCAGCAGGCGCCAGCCATTCTGTAGGCTGATACCAATCCTGTAGTAGTCTTGCAAACTCTTCTCTGATGAACTCTCTTCCTCTATTTGACATTTCCAAATGCCTTGTCACCTTCTCCCACTCCTCCTGGGAAGATTTACTAGAGGCAAACTTCCTTCACCCTAGACAATAAGATTCCTCACCCCCTGGGCTAGGATAGAAAATATGGGGTAATTGACTCATGAGACTTAAATACTCTCTTCACATGGGAAATTCAGAGGGGTTGTAATAGGCGCTTTATTCTTTGTCAGAAGGAAGATCCCCTTAGAAACCTTCTGAGATATTGCCTTGGGGTAGGGAATAAGAATGGGTTTGTGCCAATACTTGTAGTCCTTTAACAATATCTTGGACTCTTTGTACTTAGTCTTTGACTCCTGCTCCTTGATCTTGGGCTCCTGTGCTTTGGTCTTGGGCTCTGGCACTTTAGTTGTGGGCTCTGTTGTCTTAATCTTAAGCTCCTATGGTCTGAACCAGCTCTGGCTTCTTAACCTTGGTCTTCTGCTCCTTCTGTAGCTTTGGTGGCCTTTGTAATCCCCTTGATCCAGTCCCTGAAGAGTCTCAGATAGCTCTTCCTTTTATAGCCCCTTGTTTCAGACCAAAAACCTCTCTTAGAACTCTGGCTCTTTAAATCTTAAACTATCCTGTTTTTCTTCTTCTATAATATATTAAACTTTTAAACTTACTTTAACCAATGAAAGC
Organism: Entomophthora muscae; assembly: GCA_014839935.2. Classification (NCBI taxonomy): domain Eukaryota; kingdom Fungi; phylum Entomophthoromycota; class Entomophthoromycetes; order Entomophthorales; family Entomophthoraceae; genus Entomophthora; species Entomophthora muscae. The sequence continues at coordinate 97,349 of QTSX02000771.1, read as the reverse complement.
CCTGAATTTTCTGCTTCTGCTCCCCATTTTTTAGGCTTTAACTCTCAAGTTAAAGCCCTTAAAAAACTGATTAAGTAGGCTCCAAGTTGCAGCCAATCAAACGCCTTGCTTCAACGGTTTAGCCAAAACAGTTTTTCCCGGATGACCTGTCCCTGACCCTGGTTCAAACCCAAAGCTGTCTTCTCCAGGTAAACAACTGGTCCGCGTTTCAAACAGTTTTGCCGTAATTCCCGTCATGTTTCCCCGGCAAATCTTGAGCGCTTCCACATATGTTTTACTTAGGCAATTTTCAATCCTTCAATTTTTCAACATTTCTCCGCGTTTCTCTGTGTTTCTTTAAAAATTTTGCATCTTCAAACCTGCCTGTTGCTTGTCCTTTTGCTTTCCTAGTTGTCCTTGGCAAAATTTGCTCTTTTGCCCTCACAGTTTCTCCGTTCTTCTTCCAGCTTCTTTCTAGTCCATTTTCTCTTTAATCTCTTTTTTAAAAATAACATATAGTTCTAACAATTTATAGGTTATTTTTTCTTCTCTTTCATTTTTCCTAAAATGGTTTTCAATCCTTTCTTAATCATAATCAGGCAGTATTTAATTATTCTTTAAATGCTTCTTTATATCCAAATTTCTTCTCAAAAGTCACTAAACCAGCTCTTCCAGCCTCTATATTCAGTCCAGCTAGGTCATCCTCTCAGCTCTTCAGTTCTTCAGCACAAACTTCTGGTCTTTTGGCCATTCTACACTATGATCTACTAGTCCTTCATCATGTCTTCTTGTCCTTCTGCTTATCCTTAACCAGTTCCTCACCAAATCCTCACTAGGAACCTCATTTGTTCCTTTAACACACTGAACCATATTGGTCCATTCCATTCAATTATGAATTAACAGTTCATCAACTAGCCTTCACTGTGACCAAACAGTCTCTCTTGCTAGTTTTCTCTGCTAATTCTATGAACCACCTTGGTTCTTTATCTCAGCCCCCATTACCAGAACTCGTAGACCCAGGCATGAGTCTACATTGAACTGGTGTTTGACTGGGCCCTCACAAGTGGCAATCCACTTAGGCCATTCAACCATAAATTGATGTCTATGTGTTGTCTTTACTCACCCAGGTGATGAAGTTTGGGCTTTAAGTTGCAGAGTAATCAGCTCTACTTCCCAGAGGCCTAATCACACCAAGTTCTGCAGCTTGCTTCCCCAAGCAAGCCACCTTGGTGACACATCTGAGCATGCCTATACCCTCCAATGCTCACTTTGGGTTTCCCCAAAGCTTCCATAGGGGCATAAACAAGGACACACTGCCAGTCTGTTAGGCAGGGTGCTTGCTCACAGACCTCCTGCAAGCGTATTAGGGTATTTGAGCCCTCAGAGCTCTTCCCCTCCCTGGCAGCCCATGTTACCCGCCAGGGGTCCAAACTTACTCCCCCCAGACAGACAAAGTTCCCTGCTTGCTATTTCAGTCTTCACCCTCCCACAGCCACGGTTCCCTGCTAGGTGAAGCACTATAGCCCAAAAGAGCCACCATCTTCTGCTGGGTGGAGGCAACAACTGCCTCTGGTAGATCTTTGTTACCCACCAGCCAGGCCTTACTCACCCTAGTAGACCATGTTACCTACTAGGCTCTCCTTACTTACCCTAGTAGACCATGTTACCTACTAGGCTTACCTCAATTACCCTATTAGACCATGTTACCTACTAGCCTTACCTCACTTCTCCTAGTAGACCAAGTTACCTACTAGGATTACCTCATACTTACCCCTAGAGCCCTATGTTACCTACTAGTTTACAACGTTGCCAGCTAACCACACATTGTCATTCTTTAGCATATCATTTTTATTTGAAGCCAAATCAACACTTGCCTGCAAACTGCACATATGTGGATCACCACATCTACCTCCTTGTTTCTAACTTTCTTGGTGAAGGTAACCTTGGTGGGCTTCTGGGTTAGCTTAGGGACCCAAGGATTGATGCTCTGCACCCTAGCGGCGTGTGCTCCTCAAACCAGCTGTGTCAGTGCAGCATCACTATCAAACTCTCCTCTTCTGTCTCCTTTGTGAGTAGGCATTTGAGTTGCACTAACTCTGTTCTTTGACCCGGGGGGGGGCAACCGCAACCGCGGCACACAACAGGTGCAATGGTAGTCTGTTGTTGTGTTTCTTCCATTTCAAAATTTAATAAAATACCAAATAAATTTCAATTTAGTTACTCCCTAATTTTAATTTCTGCTTTTATCTGAATATGGATATTTAATTAGAGTTTTTCCCACCCAATATCCCAATTATAGATTTTTTATTTCTTAATTAGTGTTTTTGGTTTTACAACACCCATTTTAGAATACTCAAAAAAATCCACCTATTCTCCCAGATTTTACTGCCAAATTCAAACACCCAACACAATCTTTTTTAAATTTCTGTTTTAGATTATGTGCCCTATTTTAGTCCTTGGTGTCATTCTTGATTACAATCCATTGCACACAACATTTGAGTGATTTTGTTTACATAGTGAGTTGCTATTGTGTTTTGTTTTTGGATTGAGTTTTGACACACTGCCCTTGGGCGTATTTTGTCACCAATTCACATAGTAAACATATGGGTCATTATTTTAGAGATTAGGCCATTTTCTAATGCACATGCTGCTCAAGTCGCAGCATAACACAGTTCGATTTTGAAAAAGTAACTAATTACACAATTTATATTTAAAACATTAATAACTCAATGAAAAATTAATATTTTTTCACACTGTAAACTATCAAAATGAAGCTAAGAATCTTATCTTTCTATTGGTGTAAAAATTTTAATATGTATACTATGCTCAATATTAAAGCAAAAGTAATTTAAAAGAGCATAATCCAGATTTTATTATATGATTATATCTAATGATATAAAGTAGATTACTTCAAAGCTAATAAATACTTTTTTTTGAATACACAACAGATGTTTTTTATTTGACGAAATTAAAGATAAGATTGAGAGCTTTATTTTCGCATTTTATTTTATTTAAAAAGCTCAATTCTCTAGGATTTTATGATAGTTTGAAGTTAGGATGTTTTTATCACTGTTTAGATTGATTTTAAGGTTCAAGTGAGCTTCGAACCTCAAATTGAGCATTCATTAAATGGAATTCTTTAATATTTTATCATTTTAAAAATATGCGGAAGAGTTACAATTAACTGAATACATCATTTTAATTGATTTGCATTGATTACAAAGAGGATATGATGTAATAATAATGCTTAGCTGCTTCACATATATCACTTGTGCATGAAAACTGGGTATTTAATTAATTTCTGCAAACATAAATTCAAGTTCAAACTATAATAAAAGCTATCACACCATTTCTTTCAGAATGGTGTCATTTAGCTTGGTATATAAGAGCTAAAGTACCACAAAGCTTCTAATCCAAATAACCCAATTCAAAGACCACATTCTGATCATAACTACTCCATCATTAAGGCACACATCAAAGATCTGACCTAATTACAGATTCAAAATACTACCATGTCCTCAGTTAAATTTACTTCTTCCATGCTACCCTTTTTTTCCTTGGGAGCTTCAACAAAAAGAGAGAGAATTGCAATGTTAAAAAAGGCATTCCTCTTTATTGCTGGTGATGATCTTGATAATTTCATCAAGCACTTCCTTACTCAAACTGAATTTGGGAAAGCTCAGTTCCTGCCAACTATTCAAAATCAAAAAGGCAATGAGTTCATTGAAAACTTAAAGGATCTCATGAAATCTTCTCCCCAAAAACATCTCCCAGCCTTGCGATCTCTGGTTACTTCCAGTTACTCTTTAAAAGAGCTTAATGATATGGGGTTTAATATAACCAAAAGTGAGTTTGAATACTCAAGAAAAATAAATAAAAATAAAAATGTAAGCTTAAACAAAAAAAGCCAAAAAAATAATAACTATTCATTAAAAAAAGAAATAACTAAAAAAATAATTAAAAAATTGCTGGAAAATTCTTTTGAAACAAGCCAGTTTACAAAAAAAGTGCCTGAAAAAATTTATAAAGATATAGAAAAAGAGATGAGTAATTACTCAACTGAAATTAAATACTCTCTACTTAAAACAAAAAAAGAAATATATGAAAATATGAAAATAAAAAATGAAATTTCAGTTTCAATTTCTACTTACTATAAATTAATCCCTAAAAATATAATAAAAAGTAAAAAACAAACTGATATGTGCAATATTTGTAATTTAAAAAATTCACTAGAAAAAAAGAAGGAAGAATGTGAAAGTAAAAACTTACCATTACCAGAATCTATAGACAATGACTTAAAGACTATTAATCAGCACCAAGACTTTTATGTTCATCAAAATTGTGAATATAAAAAAGATATTAATGAACTAGATGATGAGTCTTGTGTTGTAGTTATAGATTATAAAGAAAACTTAAAGGTTGGAGGTGGTCCAATTGAGACCAATAATTGTTTTTATTCAAAAAAACCAATCTCATTATTAGGGTTTGCATTAGTTTTTAAAGAAAACAATAAAATTAAATATGAATATCATGATTTTTTGTCTCAAATATTATCACATGATTCTTTATTTTCAGGTGAATGTCTAATAAGTCTTCTTAAATTAGATAGATTTAAAAAAATAAAAAATATAAAAGTATGGACAGATAATGGAAATCATTTTAGATCATATGAATTTTTATATTACTTATTTAAAGAGGCACCTAAATATATTAAGGGTTCCATAAAATATAACCGTTTTGTTGAATGCCATGGAAAAAGCATTGTTGATGGTCACTTTGGTGTAATATCAAAAATTTTAAAGGAAAAAGAAAATGTACTTTATATTAACAACATTAATGATCTAAAAAATATTTGTGAGAAAGAAGAAAGAAGAAAAGAATTATACAATTCATCTTTAACTGGTTCAATTGTTTCCCAAAAAGCATTTTTTTATATTTATGAAAGGAAATTTAGGCCTATAAAAAGAGAGCTTGAAGTTAAAAATCTGCGCATTAATCTTTCATATTTGATGAAAGATGGGAAGTTATATACTTCACCTTTAACATTTGAAAGCTTCTCAGAATATTCTGAGATATTTTATCATTTGAAATCACGTGATGATACCAGAGAAACAAAAATATCAGAAGATGCTAGTAGTGTATTGGGGCAAGTTCATGAAGTAGGGCAGCTTACTAGAGGGTGTATTTTAAATAGAGTTATCAGTCTTTCAAAAACAACAACCTTTTTTTCTGAAACAAACTAAGAATATTTATGATGAGCCAAAGATAGGGTAATAGCATTTATAGCTTTGGGGCTGCTATTACTCTCCCATGCAACTCATCATAAATATTTTTGGTTTGTAGTAGCACTTAAGATATTTTCAGTAGTACTATAAGTTGCAATTTTCAATTATAAAATCAATGAATTATTTTTTAAAAAATCACCCAAGCCCAAGATCAATTAAATATTTGGGATTGATTGTATTTTACTCTTTCTGAATAATTTGAATATGAATAATGTGATTAAGTTATAAAATAACCAATCTGGCGCCTAGGCATAACAAGAAAAATAATGTCCCATATGTACACCAAAGGTCAACTCACACCATTTTGTTTTTTGAATCCATGTATTTTGGATTGTATTTTGAATGGTTTTGCTTTGCACATAAGCACTTCTTTGCTGTGTTGACCCATTTTGCCCATTAACACCAAAAATCCCTGTTAACAGAGTGTCTATTTTAACCTGATAGTTGGATTTTGTTTAAATCAGATGTATTTTTTGTTGTTGCCATAGCTTCTAAAACTACTGTATCCAATAAAGTATCATTATATTCTTAATTTCCCCCTTTATCTCATTTATTATACTTTCCAGAAGTATACACACGGCATATAGATAAATTATTTTAATTTTATTTTATTTTTATACCAAAATAGATGCATCCCATTAACAGAGCCAATCAGAATGGGTGTACATGTTGTGTCTTTGTGCTTGGCTCAGACCAAACAGGCCTCAGTTATTGCACCCAGTTTAACTTAATGAAATAAGCCTATTGAAAATAGGATATGTCTTTGTTTGTAAATTGTCACACCAACTTGTTGTTGATCTAGAACTAGAGAACCCAGTGGTCTGGTTATAGATTGACAACAAGTTGGCATGCCAATTTGCAAACAAAGACATCTTCTATTTTTAATAAGGTTTATCTCATTAAGTGTTAGTTTCACTTGAAAACTCAAACTAATAAAACAATAAAAATTCTATTAAAACAGAAAAGCAAAAAATTATTTCTAGAAAATTAATTTTATTTAAGTGTGTGCTCCTTTTTGAGCCAGTCTCTGTGACAAATGGGGCCTGTGCTCCAAATTGCCACAAAGGCATTTGGCAAGGTGGACTGGGTCAGGCCCCAAACCACGGAGACCATAGCCAGCAACTGTGGTAAGTTTGACTCCCTGGTGATTGACTACCTGGTGCTTGACACTATAGTAAAGTGAGAATTCAGCTTTTTCCCTGATTGACAACTGGAAATTGACACTATTTTAATTAACAGATCTTGATGTACTGAAAACTTTTAATTTAAAAAATTAAGACTTACAGATATAGTATACTAAAGAGACCCCAGAAAGCTCAAAAATGCAATAAAAGTGTATCTTAGCTAATGAGAATAAGGAAAAATAAGCAAATGATTTCTCATTTTACTATGTAATTTACACTCTTTATTATAAAAATATTTTTGATTAACATAAAAAATAAATTTTCAATGAACCAAGTATAAACATAAACACAACAAGAGAATTTATGCAAAATATGAAGAAATATCATTATTTATTTGATATAGTTCATATAATTATAAATGTGAATATCTTATGTTTTACTAGTAAATTAACAAAATTAAGATATTTCATTCACTTTTAACTATAACTATTCATCTCAAACTTACCATATATATAAAATAATCACTGCTATCTAATTAAATCAAAAAATAGAAAAATTAAAACTAAAAATTAAATGATCAAAACTAAAAAGTAGGAAATAAAGTTAAAAAGTTAAAAGTTAAAACCATAAAAAGCAAACAAGCAAGTTTACTCTTCATCCTTCTTCCCCCTTTTCATTTTAGCCCCTTCCAGGAGGATAGTGGTGATAAGCTCAAGCTGCTGCTTAAGCTCAGAGGCTTTTTATTTGTGCTTAGCTGCACCCTGGATGGCCTTGGTGAAGAGGGTGAAGTGGGTGTTAGGCTTGGTGGGGGCGCAGTTGGCCAAGTCACACAGCTTGGAGATGGTTTTCTCCTGCTTGTGCTGCAGGAGGGAGAATAACTTATTGAGCTTTAGATGAAGCCTTAAGTTGGCCTTAAGATTCTTTTGATAATCCTCTAGCGCTGAAGTGGTCTTGAGCTCACCATTCACTGCCGCGCTGTACACATTCCAACTAGCCTTGATGCAGGCCTTGCCTTGCCTCTGTGTGACAACCTTCCCAATCCACTAGGGCTTGAACTATGGATGTTTTACTATGTAAGGATTATTTGAGAGAACCTCAAACCCCTGCACAGTGTGCTCTGGTTTTAAAAAAGCCAAGGCACTAAATTGCACCAGCACAAATTTGCAGGTGTTCAAAGTGTTCCTCTGGCTCAACCTTCTAAGCTCAGCATGGGCCTGCACATTGCAAGCAACTGCTTGGTGGAAGTGGAAGTGGCACCCCTGCACCTCCCTGCTAAACAGCTTCTCAAATGCATTGAACTGAGCAGGCTTGAAGTCCATGATGCAGATGTGAGGCCCCAGAGCTCTCAGCCTTACCTTTTCCTCTAAGTCTAGGACGGCCTGGTCCTTGTCAGCAGCAGGAGGGTTTGCACAGGTGTGGGGGGGTCTTCTTGGCATTGACATTGTTGGCGGGAGGAAGGAGGATAATTTCTTGGTAAAGGATTGAGAAGGTACATGTATAAATAGTTGCAGTGTCCCCAGGAAGAAGAAAGAACACAAGTGGAATCACCTGGATGTCAATCTGGGCATGGATCATCCAGAGCTGCTTGAACATCTGGGGGCAAGTGGCAAAGGTACCATCAACTAGCCAGGTTGAAGCCCTTTTCAACTCCAGCAGGTTCTGCTGAGTTGTATAGCAGATTATCCAGTCTTTTTTGCCAGACCCATTGTCATGAAGAAGGAAGTGCTCCCCACTTAGAAGCTGCTTGAGCTTGTGAGTGAGCGTAAGCTCTGATAAGACATCTGAGGCCTAGGAGGGAGGGGGATTGGCAGCAATATTCTTATTGCTTATGAACTTAACCAACTGATCTTGAGTTGGCACCAACTTGAGATTGTTGGGTTTGAGATGTTGCAAAGCCTTTATGGCCAGATCAGAAGCCCAGAGGTTGGCAGAGGTGGGGATTACTTGGACAAGGTACCACTTCAGCATCTGAGTGATCAAGTGATTGGGGGGCTCACAGGTGTGCTCCCCCTTCTCAGCAGTAACCCGCTCTCAGCCCTTGGTGTTCAGCTGGGCCCCACAAGTCTTATCCTCACATACAAAGTGCTTGCTTTTGGTTTGCCGTTTTTGATTATTACAATTGAAGATGTAGTTGTCAGCAACGTAACCAGGGCCGTCCTTTACAGACATGATTGGGAAGTAACAAGGAAAGCAATTGTGGACTTTGAACTCTCTGTCCATATTGCAGATATTGTGGATGGCCAGTGTATCCCAAGCCACATGACCAGAAGCTTTGAACTTCTTGGAGTACTCATCAGGCTCATCTTGGGGGTCAGATAAGGGAGGGGGAAGAGCCATCAGGAGGAGGAGAAAGGTTCTTCAAGGCCTGCTTGGAAGCCTCCTTTTTCTTACCAGAAGAAGAGGTGGGCTCCTTGGCAGTCTTTAACTTCTTGGTACAGTGCTCCTTGGTGGGTTTGGAGTCAGCCTCTGACTTGTTAAAGAGTGATCAGTGAGGGAGTCATCACTTTTATTTGAGGGCTTGGGGGAAGTTGAATATGAGGTTGAGGGGAGGAGGAGTGAGAGGAGATGGGGTAGGAGACTTTGCCTTTGCAGGCTTCTCAGCACGCTTGGTAGTAGAGGCAGTTTCTTATGAGCCCTTTGAGGCTTGGCGCTTGGTAGGCTTGTTAGATTTAGATGATCTTGTCTAAAGAAAATGTTAGTTTTGTAAATAAAACAGTATGAAAGATATGAAACACAAAGAGTTAAAGAAAAGTAAAAGTTAAATGAAAATTATGTAAATAAAGTTTTATTTATCAAGAAAAAAATATAACAAAGTAAATAGAAGCAAAATAAAAACTCAAAGTATAGATATAAAGGTTAAAACATAGAAAATGAGTGAATTTATGATGAAGCATCAAAGATGTTAGGTTCAGCATAGCATCTTAGTGCTAATTTAATGTAAAAGTATAATTAAAATCAAAAAAGTATATAAAAATTATATGGGGAGTAGCGGGAAGAGTAGTAAATTATAATTGCAACATATATATATTATGTGGATTTTTTATTGGGAGTTAAAAATTCAAAACATAGTGTGAGATTAGGCTGATTGACCACAAATGATCAGGCTAATCATTGTATGCAGATCATTATCAGTTACACACCATATTATCACTAGGCTAATATTCTATTAAGCGTAGCTATTATACGCTGTATAATCACCAATATATTATAATGGATATGGCAGTTATACGCCGTGTAATTGTTAGTTTATTGTGATAGATGCAACAATTATACGCTGTATAATCATTTGATTATCATTCTGATGTGTAGTGATTATACGCTGTATAATTACTAGTTTATTATAATTGATATTAGCATTATATGCCATATAAACGTTAGCCACTATAATGATTATCACTGATTACACGGTGTGTAATCATGTAATCATCAATTGTATATTGCTCATTCCATCCTACTAGACATTGTATCAACTCAGTCCCACCCAACCTGATGGACGTATATGAGTATATCAAACAAGTGATGTGCATATGGATAAGAAATACTGAGTTTGGATCAGCATTACACGGTGTATAATTGGGTTCCTTATTGGTTTGGGTCAGCATTACACGGCAGATAATCTACAAGTCAATATTGGATCAAGTCTGCTATTATATGGCATATAATCCCCAATTCAACCTGTTAAATTAATAAGCAGAAGGCTTGCCAGCCAGAAAAGGACCACTGATTAAGCCCTACAAATGGAATACTGAAATTCTACCTTCCAATGTTGGAAGACAGATTAAGGACCATTTACAAGTGTCAACTAAATAAAGTGTAGTTTCCCAGCGCAATAATAGGTGTGTAAGATACAGCCAATTGATAAATGACAGTAGGCTAGCTCAAGAAGAGTGTAGGCTGTAGCTGAAGTGCCATGTACACCTGCTAAGGCCAGTTGCAACACATGTGCCAAGGACAGCCAATCAGGATAGGCGCAGCCAGCATAGATGGACCTATTGTGAAGGTAGCCACTGAGAACTGTCTGAAAGGACAAGAACAAGGGTTGTTGCAGTATATATTGATACAGACGCCTGAAAGGAAAAAAACAAGTTCTTAGTTAAACCTGGATAGATTGCAGCCACTGGCTAGATTGTAATCCAGTTTCAATAAACGTAATTATCTTCAAAGTTCTATTCTATTGTAGTCTGTAGTGCTCTTGCATAGGATTAGGTAGAGTACATTGGCAAGGGTAACATCTATCTGTAGCTTTGAACATACCAGCAATAACCCAAGTTGCTCAACACATAGTAAAGTGTCAAGTTTGGCACTTTTAATCAGCCGGAAAAAGATGAATTATCACTGTCAAGTGGAAAAAAGCTGAATTCTCACTGTCAAGTATGCCAGAGTCAAGCAGAAAAATCAAATTTACTATGTTTTTTACATATAAAAATTGCTTAAATTTAAAACAGGTTTGAAAGTTAACCCCAAAGCAAGGCAGTTTCATATGCTCAAAAATAAAAAAATACAACATAAGTTAAAAAATTAAATGATTAGGAAGGTGTTTATCAGTGATTAAGGTATGCTATGAGGAGCTGAGAGTGAATTATTTACCCTAGTGTTGTTTAAAACGTTAAGAAGCTCTCTGTACTAATCCCTAAGTTAAAGTGTCAAGTGGATGGGTGTTGAGTGGAGCTCATAGTGTGTCACATATTAATTTAGCCTTAATTCTGAGCCTTTGATTATTAAATCCAAAGTCAATCATGTGGCAAGTGGACAGTGTTGAATGGAGGGGGAGTCAAGTTTCCATTTTTTATAAACTACATATGAAATCTATTAATAAATTGGGCTTAATTTATGTGGCACCAATTTGTGACAGAAATAGCCAGATAGTAGGAAGCAGTGTTCATATGGTGGGGAATTACAACCCAAATCACATGGATTTGATTATTAACTATCAACAAAGCTTCAAATACTGTTTGGTAAAATTTCCAAATGATATACTAGGGTTAAGCAGAATTATTAACCCTAACCAAAAGCGCCTGAGATAAATGGCTTGCAAGAGAATCAGAGTATCTTCAGTATAAAATTCAGGACATTGGGATAGCACATGATTTTCAGCTTTGACAGGAGTAGGAACAGCTCTGAGATTGGCAGGCATTGAATTAACATTTGGTGGCAATGACAATTAAGTACCAACGGCAGGCCCCCATCTTCCAGTAATAATCTGGCTAAGGATTAAATTTAAGGGAATTTAATGAAAAAGTACAACTACAGGATGCATTTGAAAATAAAGTTAGACCAAGGGATATTTGATTTTATTGAGTAAAAATTTTGGGAGGGCTCAACTCTTAAGAGTTGAAACAGTGAAACTTATTCAATATATATCAAAATTTGACTAAGCAATACCACCTGGATCCTGGGCTCCTATTCTTTCCACATTTTAAGTGAGTATCTAGTCCAGTTTGCAAAGAACCCTTGAATGACCAATTTCTGACAACCATGCTGATTAATAAGTTCATATTGGGTGACCCTCAAATTACGTCAATTTACCAATATCAGCTTATGGGGGATTTGGATTCAACTGGCAAACTGGAGCAGCTGTAACCCATTTTCAATCAATTGTTTGATTCAAGTCTCTTAAATCAGTAATTTTGTTAAAGGTTTTCCGGCTTTTCAAGTCTTTCTATTTGGCTGAATAATCCCCAGCATTATAAAATTTACTGTGACATGCAGCAGGAGTGCCCAAATCAACCATTTATACCCAAAGGACTCCCATTAGGAGGACTTGGAAAATCTCATGGTTTATCAGGAGAACTGGAGAAGCAATTGTGAGAAGTGTCAAGGATTAGTTGGGCTAAGACTTTATTAAACGACCAAATAATATCATGACATTATGGAACCTTATATAGGATGTCAGGAACTAAAAATGAAGTTACCAGGGGTATGGGCTAAATCATGGGGAATTTGGAGGGGTAATATTGGTAAGAGTGGTTTTTCACTAAAAACAACATAAAAGTTATTTTTAAATGATTTAACTAGCCCCTAATGGCCTCTCAAACAGCTAGATGTAATTTATTCCAGCTGTTTGAGATGTTACATCTTGGGGAATTTCCTGGTGGTTGTAATAACCACCAGAAGTAGATAAACAATGGTTGTTTGCTTGACTTAAATCAAGTACAGAGCTTTGATAACCTAGGACCTCTAAATTGACTTTGGCAGATCTGTATTTACTATTCCCAGCTTTGAGTGGTGAATCTGATTAGCTGGAAGCCTTATTTTTAGTTAAGACATAAAGCCAATTTTGAATTTGCACTATCAACCTTGTTTAGGTGATGGCAAGAACCAAGAGAAGTCCCAGGGTTGATCCCCATTCATCCTCCAGTATCAACTGCAGAAAGTAGTTTTTTGCTCAATTCAGGTAATTCTGAACAGTTGCTACTAACTAAATCATTATTTTAGGCATACTTGAGATCTCTGTACAACAATCTTGATCTGAGTCATAATTGTCAATATGTATGCTATCAATATTAGTGTTGGCAGAAAACAACAGAGTTGTGTTTCTGATACCATCCTCAAGTAGCTCAGAGTTATCCAGACAGGAAAAAACAAGACAAGTGACCAAGATAAAAGCTTATCAAAGAGACTTAAATAAGACAGATCTATTTAAGAAGCCAAGAAGAAGAATTCTGGGATATAGGAGTAGAGAGAGAATATGATAATTTATCCACCTAGCATTTAAAGCTGAGAGGGACAGCGGTAGTTAAGTGGGATTGTATCAGAAGGCAGTTACTGCATCTGTAAATGGTCTGAGTTATTGCTTGGTTTAAATCTTTATGTTTCAGGCCTTCAGGAATATTTTCAAGATTTGATGTTAGTTCACTAGATTACAAGATACAGAATAAATAAGCAGAGATCTCCGTGTACTTGCAAAACAGGTTTTTACATGGATTAGGAGATGTCACAGGTGACAGTAATTTATTACTGATTCTCAAGTTGGAACCCCATGTTGCAACTGAGTCTCCCTTTTGCCTGCTAATGTATCTTACAATACACAGGGGGCGCTTGAAGAGTTGCCCCTTGATGTATCTAACAACATGGACCAATCCAAAGGCAGTACTGTAAATTCAGAACCTAAAGATAAAAATGTGGGATTGTCAAATTGTTTTTGTGTGAACTCACCAACTTAATGGAGTAATTTTTATCTCAGAACAACCTAAATTTTTATATAAAAAGATGAAAATTATTCCAGTAAGTTGGTGAGTTCATGCAAAAACAATTTGACAATCCTGCATTTGTATCTTTAGGTTCTGAATCTACAGTATCAAACTGCAGGCACTTTCTCCTAGTTAGGAGTGCTACCAATTCAACCTGCTGATCCCCTCACAAGTTATTCCTTGGCTTCAAACCTTACATGGAACATTCCACCATGCCACCCCCTTGTGGCCTTGTGGCTTTCCCCATATAGTATATTAATCACAATATTATACAATAAATAATACCTTATTCTATTCATTTCTGTCCTTTCTATTGGACTGTTATCTTTCCCAATCAAATAATGAACTCTAATTGGTTCAGTTGCAACACCTGTTCACAGGACTTGAACTCTGGACCCCTACAGGCCGCCAGCCTGAAGGCCCCGCTGCCTGTGTTTTTCTGGGCTAGAGTCAAGTGCAGATTTGACCTCAGAGAAACATCTTAAACCTATCTATGAGGCATATTCCACTATAAAACCTTGCCCTTTGAGGGATCCTCTTAGCCTAGCTAATAGGAGCACTAACCCAAGTAATACCCCTGTAATAACCCAAGCCACTGCCAATAGAGTGCTGCAGGAATTTCCCTGAGAACAAGGGCTGTCAAATGATGACAAATCTCATGTCTCAAAGAATGAAAATGAGATTCACTGTTCCAGCCCAGCCAATGATGAATCATCTACCTTGTATGCCACCAAGGATTCCCAACTCCTGTTAAATGCTATCACCTGCTTCAAAGGATTGTGCAAAAGTTTTCCCCCAGCTGATGGGCATACTTATACTCTGGACCTACCAGAAAGTTGCACATTGCCATCTTTTCAATAAAGTCTTATGAACCATTGGTTCACTCAGGTCATCCCATACCTAATTTTAGCACTTTTTCATCCACAGACTGATTTCTGCGGCTCCAAATCCTTTACCAGCCAACCCCAAGAAACAGCAAACAAGCTGCCTGAGTTATACCATCCACCAAGAGCACACTTTGGCCCAGTAAATTTTACAGAATATCTGTCAGGATTGAAAATTCTTCCTCTCTGGAAACCCAGGCCCGGGAGCAGGAATCAAACCATGACCCTGGATTCCTTTGGGCTGCCGGGCCTGTGGACCGCAGGACTGCCCACCCACGTTTTTCTGGGATCAAGCCCCCACAAGCTGATACCGAGAATGTTGGCCCATGCAGTGAAACAAGCCAAACCAAGGAAATTAGTGCACTAAGTGGAGTGCCAATCACAACACCTAATGAAGGCAACCAGGCAACAACTATTAGCTTCATGAGTTTGAAGTCTTCACCAGCAACCAATCTAGAGCCAACCCAAGGAAGAGGCACGGGCCTGCAGTCCGGTCCCATGACCATGACATTAAAGTAAGATAATCAGGTGGCCAAATCAAGATTCTTGATCAATGAAAGAACTCCCGGGCAAGTGCCATTTTGCTGCCTTTGGACCCAAGCACCAAGTTCCCCCAGCCCTGTCCTTCCCAATGCCCTGATGAACCCCCCATGGAAAATGTTAAGTTTGGAGGTGGGGTACTATATAGACCCAAAGACCCCGCGCTCCAAACTTATTGCCATTTTTGAATAAAGGTTATGTTATTTTGGCTCATACAACTATTGCCTTATTTTGTATTTGCAGTCTATCAATTCAGTTTGAGATCTCCCAGTTCTCCTGCCCATAGTTTTCTGTCCACCTGGTGTACCCTTTCGGCCCGTCCACTTCACTGAGTATCCCTTGAAGCCCAAATACAAGGACTATATGCCAGAGAAAATCCTGAAACTTGACCCATTAGCCCGCATCCAATCTGCTATCAGATACAACTGCCAAGGCCCGTGGATATTCTCTACCCCCAAGTTATTTAGAGAAAAATTCAGCTACCTCCCGGCCTACAATATCTATATGAAACCGCCTGTAACACCCAAACCAATGCCAGCCTCTTCATCCAACCTTCTAACCAACCATACCAGCAAGCTGTTTGGGATTATGTACATCACCCTCACAGGGGTGATTGACACTATAATCCCAGCTGCTGGCCCGTGGTCTTGGGTGGGGAAGTCCGCTTCCTACCTTCTAAAGTTAGCTCCTCTCTTGTGGTGGGCCCTGCTCGCAAAAACCCTGGCCCGAGTTATCCCTGAAAACAATGGGCTGGCCGCTCAAGACTGGATCCCTGACAATATTCCCCAAATCCTGCTTACTCTGAGTTAGAATTAGAAGAAATTCTAATTTACGACCCTGAAGCCAGAACCAGAGAGCCTGAACTCATTGGATGTGAAGGCACCTGTCATAACAAGCAACCACTGCTATTCTGCAACAATTATAACTACCTTCCCGCGTACTTAGTACCCATGACTCTTCCCCTGACACCCTGGCCCAAAACACCCGCAAGAAACAGTGGCCACCACTGAATCAACCTCCACCCAACTGTTTGGTGTCCTTTATATAACCCTCACAGGCCTGGTTGATTCCATGGTGCCCACCAATGATCCCTGGCCCTGGCTCAGAAAATCTCTCTTCAACATTGTAAAGTTAGCTCCCATCCTGTAGTAGGCCCTCCCCACTGGGCTCACAGGCTGTCTGCCTGCCAGTTCTCCTAAACCTTCCACAGGATGGATCAATGGCAGGAGGCTTGAAACTGTATAGTTAAATTGAAACAATATAAAAGCTGGGTCAAAGAAGCTTCAAACTAAATTTGAGAACTTAAACCTATCAACTAAGCCCAGAAAATAGATGTGATCCCATGTCAGGAGGGTCCTGATGCAACAACAGAATCTTGTGGGTGGTTGGGTCATGGGGTGAGGAAGAGTCATAGGCATTGGGTAGACAGGCAGATAGCTGTACTTATTGCAGAAGAGTCTGGGCTGCAATGTGTATCAGGCTCCTTCTTATTGGATGTTTCTGGCTTTCTTGTTTGTGCCAAGGGGTGTATAATTAGAATATCCTCTAGGGTGAATTCCAAGTAGGCAGTTCTTTGTTTGGCTCTTGGGAATGACATCCAAGAGGACATGGCAGGAAACCTTTATAACAAAAGGGTTGAGGTTTAAAGTTAGCCTTGGTTAGCCTTCAGGGAAAATTTAAGGGGGCATACCTTAATTTCTCAAAAAGGTTAACGGGAGTTTCCTTCTAGCAAAAAGGAAAGGAATAAACGTGAAGAATATAAAAGCCATCACAAATATGGATAAACTTATCTTATTTAGAGAGAGAATACTACTTATATAGTAGACTGGGAACAGTGATTGTTCACTAGATAGACAAGGGGGCTGGTTGGGTTTGAAATTGTACCAGGATCAGAATAACTAAGGTAGCACAATCCGAAATCAGTGGATATTGCAGTTGACTCATTTATGGAAAGAGGACAACTGTTAAAGTCAAAATCAAACCCAACCAGGTTTTTGCAAGTATTGCAATTTGCAGGCCATATCAAAATAGCATTAATAGTGTGATTTACGACAACAATCAATAGTAGAACTGCCTTAGCAGTGTTATTTAGGTTGTTCTTACTATAAGTGTCTTGAATTAATGCTATGGAAACATCTTCTGCTAGTATAAAAGGCTTTGATTTAGTGCTAATATGTGCTTACGTTAGTACATGATAAGTGTCATGAATCAAGATGGTGTGATTTGAGATACTGTTTTTGAGATGGGATGGCTACCATATTACCAAAAGTGAGGATTGTAGCTTTGTTGATAATCCCATGGTAGTTATACTGCCAACTAAATTGTTTGGTATAGTAAAAAATTAAAGCTGTGTATTGGTACATTGGAATTGGTTTCATTTAAATAATTTGAATGTAGAGTGGTGTTTTTTAACAAGGGGTTTATCAAGCTCTTAGCAAGATTTTAGTAAGGAGATCTATTTTAAACTGGGACAAATACTTTTGGATTTAAAAAATCCATGCTGCGAAATGGGATTGATAAGGCTCCAGCCTTGGCTATAGCAGGGTTCCATCCATCCAACTTTTGTGCAGTGATAAAGCAGGTTGTCAAGGATATCTAGAATAAAACATGAATCAGCCCAAGGGGAACTTTTATGTTGTGCGGTTTGCTCAGTATCACGAAGCGTTCCGAGTGCCTGAACTTGAAGCCCTTTCTGACCTTGAACAAGTTCCATTCACTTATGACCAAGATAGCTATGACTATATGGTAAGTTTCAATTAACTTTTATTTTTTTTCAAATAATGAATCGACTTTTAGGTAGTTTAAAAAAAGACGTGCTTGTAAGATTTGAAATAGCATATCGCAAGTATTGCTTTTTTGGTCAAATTAGTCTTCTTTCTATTAGAAGCCTTTTGGAAGAAACGCTTTAGCCCGAAAACGAGCTTTGGACAGCTCATTTTTTAAATATCATTGTTTCATTGACCTTTTTTGAAACTCAGCACACCTTTAATATTTTTGGGATTACATTTTTAAAAGGCATGTGTTTATTTTTTAGGCAGATTACATTCTCTTTAAAATCTATCTAGTTATACATAAGCATCCGAAAGGATTTCCCCTATCCAGCCAGAAACAATATTAAGTCGCTTATCATCTGTTAGCACAAACAACTAGACATTTTTAATAATAGAATTTAGTGTCCCTTCCTTATTATCAAAGTAGAATCAGATGAGTTAGCTAGAATCTTGATTAGACGAGCAATCCTTGTTAATTCGATTTACCACCTGTGGGCCCAAGGAGACAGTTATGACGCACTTCATTCGGATATCCGTGCCCATCCAGAATTTTGGGTAAGAGTGCACTCCTTTACGCCTGACAATTTCAGCCCGCATTCAAAGAATGCAGTTTCAAATTCAGAGTGATCTCCTTTGGAAGAACTCGGGATATCAAGGATCAAGTGGAAATTATCAACGAATTCGCCTATCTTCCCTTCAAAGGAAAGATCGACTTAAAAACACCCCAGGAGATATTTGGAGTGCTAGAGGATTTTGGCTTGGATAACAATCAGATTCAATCTACTCCTGGAATAGCAGAACCGCGCCAGCTGTTTATGGGGCGTTACGTAGGCCAGGGGTCACGGGATCTTGTTGCGACATATGATCTTAAAAAGCGTGCCTACCTTGGCACAACCTCCATGGATGCTGAGCTATCACTAGTCATGGCCAACATGGCGCTGGCTAGGCCGAACTCGCTTATTTATGATCCTTTTGTTGGAACAGGTAGCTTCGCTTTCTTAGCCAGCCTGACAACTTTTAGGCAGCTTCCTTGTGTGTTGTTCGCATTATGGCGCCATGACTTTAGGTTCAGACATTGATGGCCGCCAGGTGCGAGGAAAAGGGGCTGCCTCTATTTCAAGCAATGTATCCCAGTATGGGCTCGATGATCGTGTGCTTGACACCGTTATCTTTGATGTCTGCCATCACCCTTGGCGTAACACCATGCGCTTTGACGCTATAGTGACTGATCCTCCCTATGGCGTAAGAGCAGGGGCCAAAAAGCTCGGGCGTAAAGGAGGGCCTCGGCCGCTCAACGCCATACGCACGTTTGACGGTGTACCTGCTCACCTTGGCCCCAACTACTTCCCACCTAAAGTCAATTATGATATGCCTGATGTACTAGCA
Organism: Entomophthora muscae; assembly: GCA_014839935.2. Classification (NCBI taxonomy): domain Eukaryota; kingdom Fungi; phylum Entomophthoromycota; class Entomophthoromycetes; order Entomophthorales; family Entomophthoraceae; genus Entomophthora; species Entomophthora muscae. Next base: position 78,190 of record QTSX02000771.1, on the reverse strand, counting down.
GATCTGTTAGATTTTGCAGCTGTTCATTTACAAATGCATGGTCGCCTAGTGTTCTGGTTACCTACTGCAATTGAAGAGTAAGTCTAACATTTTTCTATGCTAAATATGTAAAGAGGGGAGCTTCCCCTGATTCCTTCTCACCCTTGCCTTCGTTTGCTGGCCGATAGTGAGCAGGCATTCAATGGATGGAGCAGACGCCTCTTGACAATGGTTAAGATCAAAGAGCCTGAGGGAGCTACTTCATCGGTGGCCTCCTCTGACTCATCTATTGCTCTTTTTAGAGAGAGATACTTCCGCCCCAAAGCCCATTAGACATAGACTATTCTAAAAGTAGCAAAATCATTACCGAAGTTCTAAGCTGCATATGTTGAAACTATTTCTAAAAATTATTTTCTGGCAAAAGATTTTTTAAATAAGTCTGCTAAGAGCCAGAAAACTTTAAAGATACAAAGTGCTATAAGTTATCTAGCTTGAGCACAGCTTAACATACTTGCTCTATTTGTAGCAGAACTTTGCTGGAATCAAAGCTTGATTTTGCAAAGATAAAGCATGTGGGTCTGAATCTAATCTCTGAAGTATTCAAAGGATTGTTATCATATTACTTTAACTCTGTAGTTTCATAAAAACCATTTTCATGTTGCAAATAACTGATTAATAAAAAACATTTTTCAGATGCCATTTATTATTTAACTCTAGCAAGGTAATTGATCTGGTGACTTGTAGAGAAACACATGCTATCCAAATAAAAATATTCCTGACCCTATGCCTAGGTAGTATATTCTATACCAAATGCATCTTCTTTGGATAAAATATCTAGCTCAGCTAGAATGGTTGTGAGCAGGGCAATATCTGCTACCTTTCCCACTAAACATAGCTCCTAAAGATCCCTTTTAATCCCAGGGTAGCTTAAAGATATTTGACCAAGGAGCCTGGATGATTGATTCTGGGTCTCTTGCCATCTGTAGAGCCCAAAAACCAACCATTTTATTCCATCTGTTTATCCAAGTTGCACCAACCTTGTTAAGCTACTTTAGGATTCACCACCTTGTCCTTTTGCTCAAGTTTCTTGATCCAGTGCATTGCAGGTCCGCCAAGCCCCCAGCTTGATGAACCACAGTTCCAACCCCACTGAGATAAGAAGATCCAACCCATTCCAGAGCAGAGCAAAGTTGGGCACTAATTTGTCACCAACAGTACAAAAGGTTTGTTCAAGCTCAAAGTATAAACTCCCTTCAGAATAGCTTCCATACTGGCTGAGAAACCCATATCTATTAGTATCAAGAACCGCCTCCCAATCCTGAGCTTCATCAGTAAGTAACTGGACATGTGTCCAAAGGATTGGGGGCTAAATGAAGCACTGCATCTACCTTCAAGAGATAGGAGACTTTATGCCTAACATGATATCAGTTTCCAATTAGTGGATAAGAAACTTCATTTATTCAGACTAGATAATGCAGACCAGGCATAAGTAACCTGTTGTCACCATGGGTTGAAGGAGACCAGTAACAGCAGAGCTCTTCAGCTTTGAAGTGAGTGGAGGGTTTATAGACCAGCTTAGGCTGGGTTATTCATCCACAGATAAGTGCCTTGGGGTGAAGCATTTCCCATCCTTTATGACCTAACAGTACAGCCATTTTTACCTTCAAGGAAGGGAGAGGCATGAGAGCCAGTTCTAAGCATAAGATTCAGTTGAGCTCTAAACAAGGTAGAAGTTTGGAAGAAGCCTTGGATACAAATAAGGGTTGATCCCATGGTCTGAGCTGGAGAAAAACACAAATAGCACAGCTGTCTGCATCAAATGTATATTGCAACTTCTGTTATGAAAATGGCTATTCCAGAGCAGCTGGAGAAGGAGATGTCCTTACAGCTTTCTTTATGGGTTCAACATACCAAGGCTTAGTGAAGATGATATATCAAACCTGGCAGTTGGTTTGGAATTTATTCCACCATATCCCCCAACACAGTAATTATTTGTTTATGTTTCTTTAGTATGAATTCTCTTCTTGGAAGAGGTTTGGACATATATGGTCCTTAACACAGTTTGGGTGAGAAAGTGTGAGTAAATTCAGGCCTATTTGGGAGCTATGTCACAACAGTGACTTTATTTGCCTGGGATTAGTTAACCAAATAAGAGGAGACACAGTAAGCAAAAGCATACAAAATCCTTAAAATTGTTGGAGGATCCTACCTTCAATGTTGGTTAAAAATAAGTATCAGCTTTTCCAATTGAGAATGCCAAAAGTATTTTGAACCTCCAAGATTTTTTACAACTAGTTATGGCCTACTGTTAATGAGATATTGTTCTCCATGAGTTCCTGGCAACTGACTGGGTGGTTGTCTAAAATTTGATAATTATGATGTCATAATTGGAACCAAAAGCAATTCAGAACCAGGGTAAAAGACTGTTTCCAGAAGCCAATCATTAAAAACTTCACTTCAATCAACAAGGGCTATAGTTCCTTTCTGCCCCTGCTAGATACTTTGTTTTCTGATAGTTTACCTATCTATCAATAAACTCCAATTATCTTCAGTATAGAGAAAATACTACCTGGAGAATTAAACCCCCTGATAGCACTGTTTCCAATAGAGTGTTTACCTGATTGAGAAAGTTCTCTATCAGGCACCATCAGATTTTGTCTCCCTCTTCATAGAACATTTTCTTCTCCTCTCTTGATTTTTTCTTTTACTGCCTCTTCCATCACTTTTTATCTTGGGGTTTTGTGGCTGTACATCAGTCACCTTGGAACTTTGTGAATTTTCTGGATTAAGTGCTGTGGAATTAATAGGTTGGATTAGGTATTAATATATATACTGTAAATTCAGAACCTAAAGGTAAAAATGTGGGATTGTCAAATTCTTTTGCATGAACCCACCAACTTAATGGAGTAATTTTCATCCCAGAACAACCTAAATTTTTATATAAAAGGGATGAAAAATATTCCACTTAGTTAGTGGGCTTATGCAAAAGAGTTTGACAATCCCGCATTTTTACCTTTAGGTTCTGAATCTACAGTAAGTGAGTCTTTCTGTCTGCAATGTGGCCTTGAGTGAGTTCAAGATGTAATTGATAAGTTTGAATTTCTTTCTCAATATTATTTAAATTTAAAGTCAATGCCCAAGCCAAAAGCTCAGTTTGGCTCATCCTTACATGTAATCCCTTACATGAATCTTTGAAAGCATGAAGGTTGGATTTGATGGGGTGTGGCCTAAATTATGTCAACCTGAGAATATAAGCCAATAAAGATTTAATAAAACTTGGATTTAATTATAAGATTTTTAAATCTATTGCTAGCCCCAGGCAACCATATCAAAGAGGCTTATTCATATAGATCATCCAAATTCAGAATCTAAGAATTAAAATTAAAAGGGAGTGCCAGATTGTTTACCATACTTTCATATGATTGGATGTTTAAACTCTTTGCTGAGAAGTGAATTGAATAAATAAAAGAGAGCTTGGTCAGATTAAAGAGATACAGCTCAAGTTATGCATAGAAGTATCAGTTTGAGTAAGAGGTGGTTGGCGTTTTAATTTTGAAGGTGTTTATTTCCAAGTGAAATGATAGGGTATTCCACTTGGATGCATCACCTGATCCAGGTAAATCCATAATGGTCCATATTTGGCCTTGCTTGCTATTCCGTTATTCAAATAAGGATGTCAGTAAAGTAAACTGCCAACAATAATATTAAGACTCACTAAAATGACTTTCATAAAATTTAAATCAGCTAGATATATTTTCAGATAATTCCAATAAAAATGGCGCCAAACATGATAGCTCTAGCTGCTCAGATATATAGTTAAGTGCTGGAACTGGGCTTGCGTCATAATCAAAGGCATAGACCCAATTTGATTCATTATAATTCATCCTTAATACACACTAAAAACCAAGTTCAACATAACCATGGGAATGCTAAGCCAGTCTTAATTTTCAATAGCTTATTTTAAAGCTGCTGTCAGGGACCCACTTGAGAGGGAACAAGTTCCCAATCTGATGGGCCAAGGCCCCTAAGTTAAGGCCTGCAATAACTGAAACAATAGGAACTGTAACCATTGCCAGGTGACCAAAGTGCCCAAGGAAGGCAAACCTACCCATCATTGAACTAAATCTACCCAACAAGTAATATCCAACTAGGTAGGACAGCAGGTAGAAGGAGGTATTTGGTCTCACCAAAGAAGGTTCAGCAGGTGGAGGTAAGGTGGTGGACTGGCTGTACTGGAACTTCCTTCCCCAGTGACCTGAGGGGTATTTGAACCAGCCATTTGCCAGGGATTCCTTCTGGTGGGAGTCATCAGGAGAAGAATTGTGCCAGTCTGTGGTGGGAGTTAGATTCTCAAGGGCCAATACCACAGAAAGCCAAAGAACTAGAAACCAGAACAGGAATGGACTTCCTTTCATGGTTTCAAAAAAGGGGTGCCAAAGATAAGTGTAGGCAAGTGTAGAATAGAAAAAGATCTTTATTGTTGTAACAAGTAAGAAATGATAAATTTGGCTCACTTAAATAACCTCAAAATAGAGGCTGGAACATTTAAATGGCTATTGGGAATAAGAGGGATTTGCAGAGGATTTTCATGATTATTATGAGTGAAAATAATACCTGCGTGATCTGTGCCTCAACTCTTGCTTTAAGAATAATCTTTAAGTGATTGTGGAAGCCAGAGAAGAAGGAACAAGCCACAAGATTGGAGGCAATCAAGCGGTGTAAACGCTTAATCTTTGGGAAGATCAAATATGGAGCCTGGTCCAGGTATGTAACCAGTGGATTCAAAAGCAAAAAGGAAGAGGAAACCAGTCAATCAGGGTTCAAGCAGTAAGTGGCGTGTCTAAGAGGTGTACTAATGTTTTCAAAAACAAAACCAAGGTCAGAAACAAAATTCAAATGAAAGAATTCAATAAAAAAGGTAATGTAAGTTGATCTGTAGAGTATAAACTAACATTTGGCTTGTTTGTAGGGTTCTGGGTTCAATCCCTGTCTAGGTTTGCATCCAAGTTACACATGGTGTCAAAAACTTGTTTGTTAATTTTATTTGCTTTGGTGACATTAGAAATAATATCCAAAAAATTAATGGAGTCAGGGAAGAAATCCCTGACAGCTGCACATCAGCTCTTAATCTCAAAGTAATTTTAGAACATAAAATAATAAATTTAAAGCTATGATATTAGCTTTAATAAACTTAATACCAATACTTCACTTATTTAGATTTACATTTTATATTTTTACTTGGTGTCAGGAATTTATATTGACTTTTCTATGCATTGGAAAATCTTAGCAGCCTGCCAAATCATCAATTAAAGAAGCTTCTGATATATTACTGTCAAAGATTAATTTATATGAGAAGATTTCAAGGATTAGGTTCCAGCCAATTAGTGCAAGGCCAATTAGGAGCACCCTAGCCTATAACTGTGATCAAGTCCTGATTGGCTAGAGTTATTCCAGAATACTCTAGAAAACCGCTGGATTAGCAGTAAAATAGGTTCAAGAATAAGGCACCAAAAAGATGATGAGATTACTGAGAATAGTAAGGATTGGGATCAATTTGCACTTACAACCTACTGGTGCCACTGCAAATTCCTGCAGAAAAGGTCAATAGATGACCTGGTTATAATGCGCTAAAAAAGGAGCTATTGATTGGCACTGCCACTGCTGGCATACCAATGGATTATGCATGGCTTTGGAGTAAATAGTACCCAGCGCAGGGTACTATGATATCAAATCCCATGCCATTGCATGGATGCCTGACTCTGGGGGTTGATGCCAGGGGTCTGAGAAAGGAAAGACTGATCAAGCAAGAGTTAGAAGCGCCATATGATACTATCCTGGCAAGAGAGTGCAAGCTCTATAAAAGCCCTTCCATTGGATTAATGGAAGGCAGAAAAATTTAATAAAATCCTACTGTAGAACATTTTCACGGTAGAATAAGAAATCTGAGTTCAAAGACCATAGTCAGTTCTCAAAGACCTTAGCAAGCTGCCAGAGAGAAGAGCTGCTTGTACCTTGCCTCCCTTGACATTGCCAGCCATTGCCCTGCCAAGGAACATACAGACGTTGCAAGTAACTCTTGTTACCATACAAGCATCCTATACCCCTAATGACAAAGATCACCCAATTACTCAATAAAGAAATTCATACTATCAGGAACATTGTTTCATCTATTCCTGACAACCACAACAACAAGGAATCATTATCTTCATTAGGTTTGGGTACTTCTCCTCCTAAACTAGTTGCTTCTTTATTTCCTAGAAATTTATTGTTAGTGTGTAGCACTCTGACCTTATTACCTGAATTCAGTTTTGTGGAAACCCCAGAAATTCAGTGGATTTCCACTACAGGAATCAAACCCAGGTCCTCTTGCTTGCTTCCTGGTCACCTAATCAAAGTTAGTAATTCAAAATCAAGCTTATCTTTTACTTTGCACCAGATAGATCCCTGCAGCCAATCAAAGTTTACACCCAGGCCTTTTGGATGCAAATCCACTTTTGCTTTGGACACCCAGCCCCACATCAAAGCTATAAGCTCCATACTTAAAGTTAAATCTTTAAACGGCTGTTTATCTTCTTCTGGCAGTTATTAAAACCACCAGAAGCCCCTCCAAGCTATGGCTTCTCAAGCAGTTGGGGTAAATAACACCTAGCTGTTTGAGAAGGCTCAGCAAGGGCCATTTGTGTCTTTAAAAATAATTTTTTTTTACTTCAAGCCAAAGCTCCTCCTGCCAAGTTTTCCTTCCCCAAATTCCCCAATATTATCTCCAATTCTCCTTGGAGCTGCAATTTAGACATCTCTTGACAGCCTATATAAAGCTCCACCTTGTCAGGATGTTTGATTGTTCAGTTAATAAAGTCAATTTCTTCAAACCTAGTTGATTTTCTCTTACTTGTTTCCTTCTTTTGAAATCCAAAGCCATGAAATTACCCAAGTCCTTTCAATGGGAGCCATTTTGGTATAAATGGTTGGTTTGGTTGCTCCTTGTGCAGGCCCTGGCAGAGAGCATATCCCTAGGAACCAGAGCAGATTCTGGTTTGTCCACTCCTCACTATATCAATCAATTGTGGCACCAAGTGATACCAGGCATATGGTATACCACCACACCCTTGTCCACAAACCCTCTTATTACAGAGAAACCACGCGTCATGGGCAACAATCAGCCTGCTTCACCCTCCTTGTTTCATCCCTTGGCTTTGTCCTTCCTGCTTATTTACCTAGGAGCCTACTTCCTCCTGGGTAGATTTAATCCCTCCTGGGGCAATATGGTTTGCTTGGGGAGCTCTTCCACATGGGAATGGTATCCATCCCTGTTGGTTCCTTGGTTACTGGGTTGAACCCTTCTGCGGCCATACACCTGCTTGGTGGTATGTTTCCAAGCAGATGGGTTCCTGACACATACTCAGACTGTCAGGTCTGATAGCAGAGCCAAAATTTCTGACACTTGGAATATGCAGCTTCATTTTAAATAAATAAAAGTTGAATTAATATAAGCAAGCCTTTTTAACTTAAAAAATAATTTAACAGATGATAAGTAATTGTAGCTTAAAATTACAATAAAATACATCTAATTGGTTTATTACAGTAGTTTTAAAAGCTATGGCAACAAGCAAAAATACTTCCAATTTAAACAGAATGAACTCAGATTTAAGCCAGCCCCAAGTTGGCAAGATTCAGGAATCAAGTAATCAAAGTATTTTTGATGAACTGGCAAAATGTTCAACAATAAACAAAATATCACTAGCCCATAATACAAAATTATATCAAACATCAAACAGTGTAGTTCAAACTACAAACAAAATGGACTGGCACAGCAAGTGAGATGGATGGATGCTGTTCTGGAGTATATTATAATTCAATCAGGATTCATATGAGGCACCAACAGAAGGACTAAAATGAAACAGAATTAGAGCAATTTAGAAGTGAGTTTTCACAAACAAAAAAAAAATGAAGTCACCTAAGATGTGTAGTATATGCAGCCTAAAATAGAAAATTGACAGTTTAACAGCCAATCAACAGCTATTCAATTTAGGAACATGAGCATTTTATTCATTTTCATGGCTCCTGATTTGTGTATAATGGTTCAATAACTTTCCAAACCTGGTCTCAGGATTGCAATAAAAATAAAACCATAAAATTTTAAACTTCTACTTTTAGTGATTTTTCCCAGGTTATATTTTAAGATGGTTTTTACCAGCAAAATTTTTGACAGCACCAGCAAACAAGCCAGCAGCAGCCAAGAAAGCTTCCATGAAGGTGAGGCTCATTACATGAAGGCCCCTGCTTATACTCAGATCTTTGATGTGGGTAACAAGGAAGCCAACTTGTACTTGATCCCCAATCCCTATGGGTTTGACTTGTTTGAGAGCCACTTAGCATCCAGCTCTGCCCCCGTCCCCTTTTCCACCCCTGCTCAAGGTGCCAACCACCCAGTCAATCAGAATGGCAACCCTGGTTTAGAAAAACTGCCTGCCAACAACCAACCTGCCTCCCTACAGCCAATCATGCTACAGCTCCTGCGGCCCAGCACACCAAGCGCCAAATCATTGCTACCCAAATTCTTTAAGAAATTGTGGCACTCAATCAGTGTGGCCTGACCTGGGACCAGATTGCCAGCCAATTAAAATTTACCCAAGCTACCATCATGCAGGAATTAAACAGCCTGATGAACAAGGAAGACCTGATTGGGACAGCCAAGAAGCAGAAGAAGGCCTCAGAGTCCCAGATCAACAAGGTATATCCAATTATGCTTGATCTCCTGCAGAAGGACCCCAAGCTTTTCCTGACACAGGTCCAGAAACAACTTGTGCACCACAGCATATGAGTTTCCAAGCATATAGTGCAGCTTTGAATATACAGGAAAGTGGCCTCAGTCTTGATGTTGACCAATTTTGGCGGCAACCAATGGGATGATATTGAGGATTTCCCATTCAATCCCGCCATTGAGTCCAACCTGGTCTGATGCCTGACAAGTTTTTCCAATGATATCATATTCACTTCATATTAAAAATTGTTCATTGCTTTTGACAATTTTGGCAAGCAAGGAAAAGCCACCAAGAAAAATGGAAGAAAGAAGGTCAAGAAGGGGTATTTATTGGTGCTTTTCTGTCTGTTTCAGCCAAGGGTTTTGTCTATTATTGGAAAACCCCTGATTATATCAATGGCTATGAGTATAGCCATATCCCCAGTAAATTGCTGGACTTCTGGGATAGCTCAAATTCCACCTATTGGGTTTTCTTGAGCCACCAGATAGAGGGTAGCTCTAATGCCCTCAAGGCCATCCAAGGACGCAGGCACTAGGCCTCAATCTACCCAGCCAGCCACACTGACATCCATCTGGCTAATTTGTGTTCTTTGGTATTGGAGATACAGTTTGAGAGCGCTGCCCACAGGCTTTTAATGATCTTTATCTTGGTGTCCTTGACCATGATTCTCTCTTTGGTCAGCAGATGATTGCTGACTTATTTTCTCAAATTGTCTTCCATTTTAAAATGGGCAACTAATCACAAAAGGACATGTGTCTCTCACTCTGGTCCACAGCTGTCCATCAGCCAATAAAACCAATGACAGACAAGGAATATAACAAGTGTTATATGACAGTCATCACAATTAATCCAATTTGTTCAACCCCTGCCACCACAAACCCTCATCTGTCAGCCCCACTCATTCAGCCCCAGACCTCCCATGCCAGCACTATCTCAATGTCTTCCTTCCCGCGCTATTCTGCCTCATAGGCATCACTCTTCCTGTCCCAAATAAACCCCTTGCTGCCAAACATTTTTAATTTTATCATTTTTTATCTGGAACTTCAATTGTTTATTTTTTTTTTAGTTGGTTTTATTCTTTATGTTCAGCTTATTTATATAAAATCATATATTTACTATGCCATGTATCTAGATCCAGAACACAGTTATTTTTAGCTCTTTACACATGCCCCTTATGATAATATTAACAACAATTTGATGATCAGCTAAATTTGAATTAGAAAACTATAGGTTAATTGTGTTTAGATAAAGTTGTTACTGATCAAAATTCAAAAACTTAATGAAAAAACTTTAAGCCAATCAGGAGTTGTGAGAGAAAGTGATTGTTGTGACATAAAAGGTCATTCAATAATTCTTTGATGTATGTGCACTAATTAATCTGATTGGCTGGTTGTTTTGTCATTGCCGCTGTGACTAGTTTTTTGTGGAATAGTGCCCAATCAGCTGCTGTGTTAGCACTAGTCCATCAACAACTTGCCACAGCAGCAATGGCACACAATGGAAAACATCCAGACAATCATATTAATTAGCGCACATACATCAAATAATTATTGAATGGTCCTTTATGTCACAACAATCACTTTCTCTCACAGCTCCTGTAAATTCAATACTTTATTGAAAACCCAAGGTTAAACCTGTTCCAGAGACCAGTCCAGACCCCCAATCCGTTAAAGTAGGCTTGTTTGGTAATTCTCCGTGTTCCGCCTCTACAGGGACCCTCCAAAGATCCTCAAGTCACACAAAGTGACAGGGGACCGCCTGCTTGTTAATTGTAACCGTTACGAGTTCTCTGGACCCGCCGCCCCCCAGAGAAAATTCCCAAATAGTCATCGTTATGCCACCTTGGGCCCCAAAGCCCAAACCTATGCAGATGTTGCACTTGCCTTGTGGTTAGACAACCTTTTTTCCTTGCTGGCCCCGCCTGCCGTCTCCCACCCAGAAGGGGTGGGCAATTGGCTACTCAGGTGACATAGTGACAGTGGCGGCAACGTGTCACCTTTCCAATTTGCCAGACAGGCACACCTGGTCTGCCGCCCTTGAGACCCAAGCCAAGCCCCGTCCCGCCAGTGCCTTGTCTGCAACCTGAACCCTGCAAAAATTTAAGAGAAGTCCCGGGTATAAACCCTGGCAGATGGCACCCCCTTGCCATTCTCAATAATAAAGTTTTTGCCTTTGGTTCAACAATCTTCCCTATCTAGTCTTGTGTCTTCCATCTTTTCCAGTCGTGCCCCGGCCGCCGCCCTCCCCCAAGACCAACCTGCCAAATTGTCCCAGGCATTTACCTCCCCCAGGGCCCCCTTTGGTCTGTGCTTTTCTGAATCCCCCCAGCCTGGCCTATTCAGAGTATGCTTGGAAACCTCCTCATTGCCACCCTTTGGCAGGACTAGGTCCAGTGCTAGGACGCAGGGGGGTCGGTCCCGCCCTTACTATTCAAAGACAGTCAATTCCTGCCTGCCTCTTTGTTCCTTGGCTCCTCCTTTAACACCACAACCAGACCGCCCGTTGGCCCACTGCCGCAGCCAAGCCACCTCTACCCAACTGTTTGGGTCTCTCTTCTTTGCAGGTTAGGTTCCTGGTCCCCACTCCGGACCTTGGTCCTTCTCAGGCATCTGTTCTTTTTATCAAGTTAGCACCCATTCTTGGGGGCCCTCCCACCGCTTCCGTCCTCACCCCAACCCCCAAGGCCTCTACTTATGACTGGCTTCCTGACATCCTGATTAGCTTAAAGTTTACCATTAAGATTTTGAATTCGGATCAACAACAAATTCTATAAACACAATAAATATATAATTTTCTAATTTAAATTTAGCTGATCACCAAATTGTTGTTAATTCTTTCATGAGGGGCTGTTTTGTCAGGGACCCACTTGAGGGGGAACGAGTTCCCAATCTGGTGGGCCAAAGCCCCTATATTAAGTCCTGCAATGACCAAATCAATGGGCAATGTGACCATGGGAAGGTGGCCAAAGTGGCCCAGATAGGCAAATCTACTCATCAGGGAGCTAAACTGATCCAAGAGGTAATACCCTACCAGGTATGTCAACAGGTAGAAGGATGTGTTGGGTCTAACCAGTGAGGGTTCAACTGGGGGAGGAGGAGTGGTAGTGCAACCATAATGGAAATTTCTTCCCCAGTGGCCTGAGGGATATTTGAACCACTCATTGGCCAGGGACTCCTTCTGATGGGAATCATCAGGGGAGGAGTTGTGCCAGTCAGTGGTGGGGGTAGGGTTTTCAAGACCCAATACAACTGTAAGCAGAAGGACTAGAAACCAGAACAGGAATAGAATCTCTTTTATGGTTTCAAATGAGGAATCAGAAGATAAGTGTGAGTAGGTGTAGAGTAGAAATAAGTCTTTATTGTTGGAACAAGTATGAAGAATAAGAAATGCTCACTTAAATACCCAAAAATAAGGTGGAGCAATTTTAAGAGGATCTTAAATTATGAGAGGGTTTCCAAAATGAATTTTATAAATATGTTGATAATCATGGCTACCTGTCTTAACTGTGCCTCAATTTGAGGCTTAAGATGTAGAAATAAGGAAAATGATTAGTCAAGCACAAGGAAAAAGCCATAAGATTGGGAACAATTAAGTGGTTCAATAGTGCGATTAACAGGCAGATCAAGTACGGTGCTTGATTATCAAGTATGAAAGGTGGATTCTGAGAGCGGCGACAATTTTAAAAGCAACCAATCATCTTTTGAGTGGTAAGTGATATGTTTAAGTGACTTGTTAACACTTGAGGAGGCAACCCAAAAGTCAGAAACCAAAGTCAAATGAAGTGAATCATTATATATAGGTAATTTAAGCTGAGATTCAGACTTTAAACTAACCGTTGACTTCACTTTAGGGTTCTGAGTTTGATCCCTGTTCTGGTGGATGTTTGACCAAATATTTGAATCATCCAATACTTTGTTGGCTTCTAATTTACTTGGAGAATTTAAACTTTTACCCTCATTAATAAAAGAAAATTTTTTGTAGTCAAGGGAGAATTCCCTGACATGTTTAGAGCTAAAACAATACAGAAATTATAGAAGCATGGAGGAACACAAAGCAAACAACACATATTGAGAAAAACTTAAAAACATATACACAATGGGTAAAATGATGGGATAGTATAAATAAATAAAAAAGGAAAAAAACAAGGATAAACAAAGAGGCAATAAGATCAAAATAACACTGTGTTTATTGGGGTGAAAGCTATAAAAACTATACAAAGTTTAGTAAAAAAATCATATGAGAGAACTTAAAAAGCTACTCAAAGACCTTGACTCTGCAATTGAAGAGATTCAAAAAAATTGATTGCAAAATAAAAATCAAAAAGAGAAGTCTGCCGTCCTAACAGCCAATAAAATTGATAAAGTGTCAGCCAAGCCACTGATGACCAAAATTCCAGATATGTCTGAGAAGACCATTGAGTGTCTTCTTAATGCACAGAAGATTGTTGTTGAGGACTTGCAGCTTAAAGCCCATACCTTTATTCATTGTCTGTCTGGTTTGATGACTCTGAGATGTATGAAAATCTCAAGCCTTCAAAGAGGGCCCAGAAGGAGGAAGCCAAGATGCTAGAGCAGCTGGTTGTGCCCAAAATGGCCTGCTCAGCAGAAGCTGCCAGCAAAGAAGTCAGTGAAGAAGGTACCCAATAAAGAAATTAGTAAAAATTCACAAATGCTTACCTGTTTTTTTTAGAAATAATTGATGGTGTTGTAAGAAAAGTCCTGGTCCCCTATGTTCCTGCTATGTTCTATGCCAACTATGCTGATCATGTGGTAAGGCAGCTTGCCTTATCCTCCCTATTGTGTGTGAGCTTGAGGATTGCATCAACAGTAACTTTGTGATGTCCCAGGATGCGCTGATGGGACTTTCACATACCAAAGGGGCATCTGAGTGGGCAGTTATAGCCTATAATGATGCCCAACTGGCCCGCCTAGACCTGGTTTCCATTTGTGGAGCTTACTGTGTAAAATTCATTGAGCTTGTTTAGGACGTCCTGGCAACTCTCTCATTCAAGAATATACCAGAGATGGGCCAGGCCCACGCGGCTGCTTGCTTCTGCTTTCCAGTGGAGCATACGCTCTCCTACCTGATGGAGAACTTCAGGGGTGCAGTGTCAAAATTGACTGTTGCTAATGCAACAGCTTTCAAGAAGCTAAAATCCTCTTGGAAAATTTTGGGCTGGCCTGGAGTGGAGAAAAGACAGGAGTCCTGATAGCCATAGACACCACATTTTTTAAAACCAAAAATGAGAAGAATATCAGTGTGATATTTAACAAATTGTGTGATTTTACTGAAGCCTTTGCTCGGCAAAGGCTTCACCTTGTGGTATACCTTGGGTTCTTGTTCTACTTTGGGATGGGTGCAAACATCAAGGACCTGGATGGGGTCCTACTTGGGATTGATGAGGTTAGGCTCTCCCTGAACAGCAAGAAGGTCCCCCGGGATACAACTCGGTGGACCATGTTATACAGGACACCCTGGTCCTGGCCGGTATTTACAGGTTTGCAGCCCCACCAGAAAAGCTGCACTTTACTCCCACCTCACAATAATCTCATTTACAAGCCACCAGGAATATTTTAATCAAAGTGTATCCACTGTTTACAGTGTGGCAGTGTAGGTTGTGCACCACCTCTATTACCAGGTGGTTTCATACATATTTATTCACTATAGGCAAACCTAAATAAACCTCTTTCTCTCTAATATTATTAAAATTTTATTTTTGCATTTCTCTTAATAAATATTTTTGTATAACTTTTATTTTAGCAAACTATTACAAAGATAAAAAATCTTACATAAGGTCTTTACACATGTGTATTACTATCTGTTAATAAAAATCATAAATACTTCAAGAGCTTTACCTTTAATTTTTTAATTTATTTTTTATATTTATTTGACAGTCTGATATTTTCATATAATCATTTTAATTTGTTATTAAGTTTTGGATTTTCACCAAGGAATATAACAAAATAAATTTAATTTACAATATAAAAATTAGGCATCTGCATCAATGGTGCTGCTTTATGTAATTGTGGGCGTGAAACATCTAAATATAAATTGATCATCTATAGATTTAAAAAAATAATTAAAAGATAAATTTATAAAATAAATTAAATTAAAGAAGAATAAAAATATTTGGAATTGTTAATACCTTTAGTTGATTGGTTTTTTGGCAAGGCACATGAGGATGAATGAATCAGTGTGGCAGTAAAACTTGGCCATGGTTTTGGCTGGAAGGGTGTGGATCCCATCCTGCATTAAATCAAAGAAGTCCTCAGTTCCAGTTGGTGTCCACCGCTTGACAACTTGCTTGAGCCACCCAAAGACCTCCTTGATGGGATTTAGAAATGGGGAATAGGTGGGGAGAAATAGAAGGTGCAAATTTGCTGTGGCTAACTGCTGGGGGCCCACTGCAATGCTGGTGTCAATTGATGGAAATTCTTCAAGAAGATCTTACACCTTATGGAGTCCAATGTTATCTAAACAGTGACATTGATGAAGCCCAGGCTTGTGCACCTCAGGTGCTCCCGGACCAATTGGAGGAACAACAGGAAGGTTCTACTGTTATGGGATCCCAAGATCATTTGGTTCATCTCAATCCCCTTTGGACAAAGGAGTGCCACCATTAAATAGACTGTGGTGCAGACTGCAGCATGCCAAGCTACTCCATCATTGGAACCTTTGGGGACATAAACATATGCATTTTTCATAGACAAGGTAAATGCTGATTTGTCAATATAATAAAGTTTATAAGTCCCTTTTTCTTTAAGCTCAGTGTACGCCTCTGTGTGGTTTTTATGGGTCTCAATATTGGAAGGACTACTGTAAATTCAGAACCTGAATGTAAAAATGCGGTATTGTCAAATCCTTGGTCCAAATTTTGAATCACTTTTGCAGGATGGCCTTTTTTAATTAATTTGATTTTTTTGAGAATTTATTTGAATATTTGAAAATGCAGGAACTCATAGACACTTTTCAAAGTTCAAGTCAAACTGCATATTTTCAATAGACAAAATGAATTAACTGGAATCAGATTTGAAGCGTTCAAATCCATCAACCATTTTCATTTAGTTTACTATGTTTTTTTAAATTGTGGGATTATCAAATCCAAGAACCAAATTTCAAATCACTTTTGAAGGGCACTAGTAAACTCAGATATTAATTGTGGGAACTGGAATCCAAATTTAATGTACAGTAAGCACACTAGGAAACATCAACCCAAATAAAGAAGCTCCACCACAACTAAAATCAAATGAAAAATTCAATCTCAACAACCATGTTTAGACATAAAAAGTTATTAAACTTTAAAATCATCCAAAACTGGAAAGGATACAATATTATACACTTCAAATCACAGATATAAAAATTCTGTTACTATTCAAGGCTAAATCAATAGAAAATAACTACCCACAACTAAAACAATAACTCCAAATAAATACATATTTAATCTAAAATATTTTATTTTATTTTTATGGACCGTCAATTGCATTCCCAACCTGCTCCTGCACCAGCCCACGGGACAGCCCGTCCATAAGGCGTCCCAGAGGGTCCAAGAACAGACCCAGAACCCAACTTGAGGGGAGTCATGCCAATACACAGGCCTCCCAAGGTGTCAGTGCCAGCCAACCACCTCCTGCATCCCAAGCCAGAACTACCAGCTTGAATCCCAGGCAGAATCCACTCTCAAGGCCGGCCACAAAAGTCTTCTACACCAGGGTCACCGGGTGTAAATGAAGCTACTTACACCTCCACCATTTACCCAGTTGTCACCTGGCCCCGCACTCTTGATCCAAGATTTGCTACTTCCTGCCCCTGAGTCTTTGACACCACCTACACGCCATTGGCAGCCACTGTTGAGCCATCTGCGCCTATTGTGTATTCAACCATTGACGGCGCCACTGCAAGCAAGCGTAATCCCACCTTCTACACAAAGGTCCCTGTCCCCTGTGTTGAGCCTGGTAGCCAGGATGCCGTGGTACCTGCCAAGGGCCGGCGTTGGTTGACAGATAGTGAGCGTGAAGCTCTCTCCAACTGCTTGAACAGGGAATGGTGGTTTGGGATATTGCATCCCAATTTGGTGTCACAGCCAGATACATTGCCAACATCAACACCAAGTATGGCAACACCAGGCAAATTGCCAAATCCACCAAGGCTAAGCGGCAGCCCAAACTCCTTCAGCCTGTTCACATTGATGCAATCAAGCAGTGGGTAGCCAAGGATTGCCACCTGGACACACTTGATGTCCAATCAATGCTTGCCACAGAGTTCAGACTTTCTGTTTCAAAAACCCTTGTCTACAAAACAATGGTTGATTTGGACTTCTTGTGGAAGGTGCTCGGAGTTTCTCTGTACAATAGGAACAGTGAAAAGACCATTGAGGATTTACGCATTT
The DNA here is from genome assembly GCA_014839935.2 of Entomophthora muscae. NCBI lineage: Eukaryota > Fungi > Entomophthoromycota > Entomophthoromycetes > Entomophthorales > Entomophthoraceae > Entomophthora > Entomophthora muscae. Next base: position 61,063 of record QTSX02000771.1, on the reverse strand, counting down.
ATGCCAAGAAATATCTGGCACTAAAGGAGACTGGGAATGTCCTGTTCTTCTATATTGAAAAATTGCTGTTTTCCTCCTCACTCAGGTCTAGGCATGGGTGGGTTGAGAAGGGTTCCAAGGACAGTGTAGCCCATTGTGAAGCTGTCTGTTCCCAGACCTATTCCATGGTTGCGCTTCTTGGTCCTTGCGGGTTGGACCAGTATCAGATGATTAAAGGCTCCCATAACAGTGGGACCTTTCTCAATTTTCTCCAAGCTGTCAAGGAGTACCTTTGGATAAATTACAGAGGCATAACCATTGTTTTGCTTGATAATGTTGGGCTCCACAAAGTGGATCTGGTTGTGTCCAAGTTCCCCCCCCATTGACAAAAACAGCCACACCTCCAGCCACCAACTTACTGATTGTCCAATGAGACTTTTCTTCCTCCCGCCATATTCCCCATTCCTGAATCCAATTGAGGAGGTGTTTGGTTGGATCAAGAATAAGATGAAACAAGGCCTTCCTCAGGACACTGAGGATCTATTCAACATTATCAAAGTCAGCCAGTTTGCAATGTCACCTGATGTTGTGGCAGTAACTTACAAGCACTCAGAATCCTCCCTCCCTCAAGCCCTGGCCTCCAAGCCAATCAGATAAATGGGCGCTCTGGGTTTTATTTGTTTTTATTTTTATTTATTTTGTTTTTATTGGGACTCAAAAATTATTATTTATATATAATAATGTGATGTTTGAATGTATTATAGACATTTAAGAATACATAGAAAAGGTAAGTAAAATTAATTATACTAGGTATGAGGACAAATGTTTTTATATTAATGCACTGACTATTATTATTGGCTTTTGCGCTAACAAATGAATAAATTAAAAAAAGATAGAAATAAATTAGTTTATTTAAATAATTGTGAATTGTTGATTGTACTTTGGCTTTTTTAAGCCACAAATTGGACCTTGCATGTCATCATCTGATCCTTGTTATTTCAGTGCCATTATAGCCACACAACATAACCACCAATGATTTTCATGTATTGCTTACTAATTAGTACTTAGGATGCAGGTCAAGTATATCAAATATGTTTATCAAATCACATTATAAGGAAAAGGTAATTCAAGTTCTAAACAATGATTTTTTAGAACAATAGTGGAGCAGGCCGCATGATGCGGATAAATTAAATTCTCAATATTTATCTATGTGATAAATAAAACCATATTCAACAAAATAATAAATAAAAACATTTTTAACTAATTTTTAATATTTGACGTGGTTGCAACTTTAACTAATGTCTTGTAATATATTTAGATATATTAATATTAAAATTTAAAAACTAAAATTTAAATTTAAAATTAAAATATTAAAAGTAAAATTATAATAATAAATTGTAAAGTGAAATATTAAAGTTTAAATATTTGAAATTTAACTATTTTTATTAAATTGTGATTTATTCTAATATCAAAATATATGATATTAAAAATTTTAATATTGTAATAAATATTATTAAACTTTTAATATTAAATTTTAGATACTAAATATTTTTGATATTTAAATATATAACATTAAAAATTTTATAGTAAAATTTTAATAGTACATATTTCAGTATTAAAAATATTTAGTATTAAAATATAAAAAATTAAAAAAAATTAATTTGCAAGGGGAAAATATTTATTGGGGGGATGCTAATTGCAAAGGGAATGTGATTATTCCGGGGAATTATACCCCAAAATTAAATTTTCAGCTAATGCATCTAATTGGATCCATGTACTCTTCTGTATGTGGTGGACAACCCTGGATGTGATTGCTAGAGGGGTGGCACCCTGTACCCTGGTGGTTGCTGATTGTTTGATAAAAGGCAAGCAGGTGAGCAAATCAACTAGTAGGTTTTTTCAGGGGGCACATAGTACCTGTATAGGATTGTCAATACAAATGAGTCATAGAGGACGTGCTCAACTGTCCTGTATCCCTGTGGTGTTTTCTGGCGGTTGAGAGCTACGCAGAAAATATCCATTTGAATAGGTACATCCTCCAACTATTTAACATTGGTTTTTAATATGCAGTGGAGGAGAATTCCCAGGTATACTGCAACATGGATTCTTTGCAAGGTATACTTTTCCAAGAACATGCATAATTTTTTGAATGTTTGCACTAACCTATTAATATAGGACGTTTGGTTGAACTTGAAAAGGGTTCTGGGGGGCACCTGACTTGAATCAGCCCCCCAGGCCTTGGCAAATGAAATAAATAAAGGTTTAAAATTATTCACAAGGACTGCATCCCCGACTTTATTTGATAGTGCCTTAAAAACTTCATTAAAAATTGCAGATTTCAAATATTCATTTCCAATTTGAAAGTCAGTTTTTATTAAATTCTTTTCATATTTGTTGATGTTAGTGAAGGGGAATTGTCAAATGCTTTTGTATATGTATTCATCAAAGTTCAGTTTGATATCCCCGCAAATTTAATTCATTTCTTTGATTTTGATAGTTTCTCCTAGTTCATATGCTTCCCTTATCCATGGCAAGCACCCCGCAGGTGGTGAATATTCCCTATCTTGAGCTTCAATATTGAAAAAATTATTCATTTCTGTTGAAGTGTTTTATTTATTTGATTTTTATTTATTTGCTTTACAGGGGCCACCAGTGACTGGTAGCCCCCGTAAAACCAACTCAGTGTATAAGCCGCAACTTCCGCAACCTCTTCCCCATTCCTGGTGATGACTAAAATAAATATAAGTAAAACATAAAAAGACTTACTAATTGTTTCCCCTGTGGCCCCCTCAGCCACAGGCGCCGCTTTGGCAAACTTCATGAAAGTTGGATGCTCTTCATTAATTTTTCTAGGCTTAATTTTTCTTATATTTCTTGCTACTTGTGATTCTTCTTGGTTTTCATTTGATAAAGCTTCTGTATTTCTTGAAGTGCTTCTGCTTCTTGCTTGTGTTTTATTTTCTTCTGTTTCCATTTGGTTGGTTTCCTCTTCATTTTTGTTCATTCCCTTTTGAATTTATGTTCCTTCAATTAGTTTGATCTTATTGTTTTCTTTGGCCCCCTGCCAGAACTCCCAAAAATTGTAGGCCGTGTTGTTGAACTTTAGACTTGATAAAATTGTTCCCTGTAGATTTAGTAATTTTTCTTTATTCTTTTCATCTATAATATTTCCCAATTTATCCAGAGCATCTTCTTTTTACTGTATCAATGGCTGTCTCTTGTTACCCAGCTTTCCTGTCACTATTTCCCTGATATTTCTTTCTATCTCAACAACCTTTTGCAGGTGTGCTTCTAATTTGTTGATCAAGTTATAGATTGTTGACATATTGTTTGAATTCCATCAAAGAACTGATTTTTATAGTACTATCTTCAACACATGCATATTTTTCATCATCATTAATAAATTAAAGACAATAAACGTAAATATTGGATAAAATATTACAATTAGACGTCAACTCTTGATATTTTGATATTATGTGCATAACTCAATGCATTTTGTTTAATAAAATCCATTGTAAACTTGGCCTTTTCAATTATAATTTAAGGAAATTGACTGTGTTTTTATTAGGGCCATTAACGCTTAGTACAAATATTGAAAATTAGTGCATTTTAAAGCCTGTATATTTACCTATTGGTAATAATTCTGTAAACTTTTCAGTCAGATTTTACAAGGTAATAATGATGTAATGAGTTAATAAATTACTGTTTATTGTCATTAATTGGCTGGTTTTCTTTGCTGTGGCAATTGTGCATTTTCTGATATTTGCGCACTAGTATCCAATTGGATGTGAAGCCAACCAATTGGATACTAGTGCATAAATATCAGAAAATGCACAATTGCCACAGCAAAAGAACCAGCCAATTAATGACAATAAACAGTAATCTATTAACATATTACATTATTATTACCTTGCAAAATCCAACTGAAAAGTTTACAGAATTATTAACAATAGGTAAATATACAGGCTTTAAAATGCACTAATTTTCAATACTTGTACTAAGCGTTAATGGCCCTAATAAAAACACAGTCAATTTCCTTAAATTATAATTGAAAAGGCCAAGTTTACAATGGATTTTATTAAACAAAATGCATTGAGTTATGCACATAATATCAAAATATCAAAAGTTGACGTCTGATTGCAATATTTTAATCCAATATTTACGTTTATTGTCTTTAACTTATTAATGATGAAAAATATGTATGCTCATAAATTTAAGCTATTTGTAAAATGTACAACATTGTATTAATTATGGGAAATGTTGATAATGTAAAAAAAAAGTATTATTAATTATGAATTGAAAGAGAGATATCAATTTTAATAAGTTGTCACAAAGAAAATATTTATTTACTAATCAAAGGTCAGGAAGGGGAGGGAATGGGTGGAATGAATGTTGCCTTCATCTGCGCCTGTGAGAGGGGCGGCATCAGAGATAGTGGGGAGGGAATGAGTGGTAGTTTGGGAGTCAGGGATGGAAGGAAGGTGGCTTGATAGGGGGTTGGGGAGGCAGGGTTTGTTGACTGGGAAGGGGCAGCAAGAGCTGATTGCTTCAATTGCTTGAATTCTTCTTCTGTCACATATACTGGCTTGACAAAACAGATGGACTGGCGTGGGGCAAGACAGGGGTCCTTTCTGGACTTATCACTATCACTTGCATAGAAGATGATGAGATCAAATAAGTCCTGGACGGACGTGGAAGGGGAAAGCCCATACCCCTTATCAATTTGGGTGCATAGTTTGTTGTAGGTGGCAGGCTTTAAGCGCCTGAGGGCAGAACCAAAATTGTAGAGACATACATCTGCAAGATGCATGTTGGCATAGTTGATGGGGTAGGACCAGCAGGTATGCCCCGCAGCCCTGATTTCTTGGGTAGCCCATTCCCGCTGCTTCATCTCTGCACTCAGTACAACTGTGTGCATGGTGTTTTGTGTGGCCCACTCCTCCAGTATGGCCTTGAGCTCTGTCTGGTAGGCATACCCATCTGCAGTGTTTGATATTGCTGAGTAATAATTGACGCCCAATGGGGAAACTGCCAATAAAACCCTGACAAAACAATACAATATTGGGCCGCGCTTGTACACGCCAGACTAGATATGCTTCTCTCCAAAGTCTTGGATACTTGCAGATATCTTAACATACGGCAGGAAGATTACGTCATTACGGGCCCACATTGCCCTTCCTTTGATAAAATTAATAATAGTTGAATTTTAGGGGTCAGTGTCCACCAAAATGGGGCCACTGAGAACTTGATTGGACAATATTCTAGCAGCAATCACAACTCAGTGCATCCACAAATTCACCGTTCTTTTGTTGATGAAGATGCTGTGAAGTCCCAACTGGAGACGTACCTGGACCAGGGACATCCGCGGGTCACGTTACATAATGACCATCATAAGGGGATGGACTGTGTCACCTTTGGTTGAAGTACAGGTACCAGTCAGGATCTTCTTGGTAGGGGGCCACAGTTGGCATGGGCTTGCAGGGTTGCAGCCACAGTGGACTTTGCAAACCCCATTGCAGCCGCAATTTCCCCAAGTGACATAAGCTTCCCTTGCTTTTCAACCATTTTGAGATCAATCTCCAGAGTGATTGGTTTTCTTCTGCGTCTTGCAGACTGATTGGCTGGGGGAGGAATATGTCCATCTTGTGAACTGGTCAATGCCATCTGATTGGCTGTTTTGGGGTCCTGGGCTCTCTGGGTGACTCCATGGCTAAAACAGCTGGTTCTGGATGCTATTGCTGATAAGGGATTTGGGTTAGCAGCTGCCTGTGCGCAATGGGCAAACAGGGCCATACTTGAGGACGCAGGTGAAAGAACAGACTCCTGGGTGGGGCTTGCGGAGGGGCCTGCAGATTGGGAGTGGCCATAGACAGAGGCTTCACTGTTAAGAGACCCAGTGTAGCCCTGCATAATTTTGTCAAGGCCAGTGAACAGCTTGTTGACTTGGTTGTTGTTGAAAGAAGACATAATAAACTTTTATTAAAATTTTAAGCTCAAGAAGAGGAATGTATATTTTAGTCAATTTTATTGTTATATATGTTAATTTTGTGAATATTATGATCTAAATTTTTGCCGTCCTAAATTGGAATAGGATGATTTTTGAGAATGCTTATGATTCCTAAAATAATCAGCACAAATCCACTCTAGATCCTTTAGCATCCTTTTTGAGACACCCATAAATTATATTTATTTCAAATTCCTTGCAATAATGATTTGAAACTTGATTCTTGGATTTGACAATCCCGCAATTTCAGATTTGTTAAGTTTTACATGATGTCTATGATTTGTTTGAAATACAGAAAATCTCAAATTGTACATTAGAATCCCACATTTCTGATTTGTGTATCCCACATTTGTTTGTTGGGTTTTGTCTTTTGTTAGTTGAGTTATCTGCTCAAGAGATTTGAAATTTGCCATTTTAAAAAACCAAAAAAAGTCAAATTAAATGGTTAATTTTTTTTAATATTTTACTTTTCACTCAGCTGTGTTGCCCAAAAAAGTGATTTGAAATTTGGACCAAGGATTTGACAATCCCACATTTTGATGTTCAGGTTCTGAATTTACAGTATTGCAATTGTAGAGAGATATCCTGAGTTTTTCCACAAAAACTGCAGACCCTTTATCAAATGACAATAAATGGAAATGTAAGTTTTGATCTAAAAAGTGGACTTTATCATTGACTGTATATTTTCCAGTCCAAGATGGCAGTCTTGGTTAATCCACTGGCAGATGTCCATTTGTGCTCCTTGGTGAGCATGGTGGATACACGCAAGGATTTATCTGCAGCAAGAACTTGCCCAGTATTGATGTACCTATTGAAGGGTTTGCTGGCATATTTGGGATCCATCCCAACAAGGGCTGTAGCCGTCTTGTAATTATAAAATTCCTGCATTAGATTGAGAAGGATTATGTGATTAATGTCAGGAATGGCCTTCTGGGTGTCCTTAGTGAGCGTAGTTGAATCTGGATCATCTGGCTCAGCAACAACAAAGGTATAGGCACTTTTTTTTATAAAACACAGCAACCTTTTTGAATACCTGCTGCCCATCTGCAGTTTGGAAATACTTGGGCTCCTCAACATCTTCCTGGTTGCCATCACTGATGTAGAGCTTGTAGTTAGTGTCAAGCACAGGCTTAACCTTCTCCATCATGGCTGATGAGACCAACTACTGGTAATACACAGGGGCAAACACAAAAGAAGTAAGACAAACTTCCTTGCTTATGACTTTCTTGATTGTGGTGACCTTGGTAGGCTTCTGGGTCAGCTCAGGGACCCTAGGGTTGATGCTATGTATCCTTTCATATTGCTCTATTTAAAATGGTTGTATAAGTGCAGCCTCACCAATATTTTCTCCCCTTGTCAGGAAGCCAGGCATGGGTAGAGGCATTGGGCAGCTTGTGACAGGGTGCGGCCAAGACAGCGGGTAAAGCCCACTATAGAATGGGTGCTAAATTGATAGAGTAAGATACAGATTGCCTGAGTAAGGACCAGGGTCCAGAGTTGGGGACCATGGAAACCACCAATCCTGTCAAAGTAATATAGAGTACTCCAAACAGCTGGGTAGAGGTGGTCTCTGCTGTGGCAGTAGGTTACATTGGGTGGTCCAGTATCAGGGTTAAAGGTGGAGTCATGGGGATAAAGTATGCTGGCAGGTAATTTTACTTGTCTTTGAACAATAAGGGTGGTATTTTGGTCCTCTTTGCTTTCTTTCCTATGTATTTGGTTCCTCTAGTCCTTGCCAAGAGATCAGCAATGAGGATGGCTTCCAAGTCATACTCCAAGTAGGCGGGGTTGGTCAGGTATTCAGTAAAATGCACAGGTCCAAGGGGGCTCCAGGGGAACAGTATAGTGCCTGGAGCAGTTCAGCAGGTTGGTCTCTGGAGGGGGAAGTTTCCTGATTTTCTACTTGGCTGGAGTTGAGATGAAATATCACTAAGACTAGATAGGGTAGTATTTGTTCAAATCAAAGGTTCATAAAACTTTTATTATCAAAAAATGACAATGTGGTCATCACCACACCGCCAGTGTTCTTATGCCATGTTATTTCTCTTCTTTTCTTTTTTCAGGCTTCTGGTCTATGGGCAGTTTACCAGCAGGGTATGGATCTTGGCTTGGGGTCTTTAGAGCAGCAGGTCCTGGTTGGGTACGCTCTGGCAAACAGAAGTGGCAATGCTTAATTTTGCCGCTGTGGTTCACCATGTCACCTGAGCTGGCCAGTTGCAATACTCTTGCTGGACTGGAGACTGGCAACAGCTGGTACTTGTTAAAAGGGCTAGTTGTAGGTCTTTTCCCAACCTCCTTTAGGCAGGCCACGTCTAGAGCATAGGTATGGCCCTCTAGTGGCACCAGTTTGGCGGCAATCTGGTAATCATTCAGGGAATCCTCATTATTAAGCTGGTGGGTTGCAGGGTAACTAAAAAATTTGACTCTGTGACTTAATGGGTCAGTGGGTCCTGGGCCATCCTGGGGGGCCCAATATGCCTTCAGAGGCTGGGGTTCAACTCTTGGGTTTTCAATACAAGTATTGAAATGTCATTCATGACACCTCTTCTGTCTTCTTTCTGAGTAGGCACTTGTGTTGCACTGACACAATTTTTTGACCTGTAGGGGCAACTGCAACCACGGTGCACAGCGGCTACATTGCTACTCTTTTGTTGTGTTTATTCCATTTTAAAACCTAATAAAATAATAAATAAAATTCAATTAAGTTACTCCCTGGTTTTAATTTTTGCTTTTTATCTAAGTATGATTATTTAATTGAATTTATTCCACCCAACTACCCAATTATAGATTTTATATTTCTTAATTAGTTGTTTTTGGTTTTAAAACGCCCATTTTAGAATCACCAAAATAATTTCCACATCTATTTTCCCAGATTTTACGCCATATTTAAGCACCCAGCACAATGTTTTTAAAATTTATGCTTCAGATCTCATGCCTTATTTTATATATCTTGGTATCTTTCTTGTTTACAATCCATTTCACACAACAACTGAGTGGTTTTATTTACATTTTGAGTTTCCATTGTGTTTTGTTTTTGATTTGAGTTTTGACTTACCACATGTGAGTGTCTTTTGTCACCAATTCACATAGTAAACATATGTACACCAAAGGTCAACTCACACCATTTTGTTTGTGAATCCATGTATTTCGGATTGTATTTTGAATATTTCCATTTATAGTGTGAGCACTTGATTGCTGTGTTGACCCTTTTTGTCTATTAACACCCAAAATTCCTGTTACAGTGGTTTTAAAAGCTATGGCAACAACCAAAAATACCTCAGATTCAAACAAAATGATTTCAGATTTGAACAAAATCCAACTATCAGGTTAAAATATACACTCTGTTAACAGGGATTTTTGGCGTTAATGGGCAAAATGGGTCAACACAGCAAAGAAGTGCTCATGCACAAAGCAAAACTATTCAAAATACAATCCAAAATACATGGATTCATAAATGAAATGGCGTGGGTTGATTTTTGGTGTACATATGTTTACTATGTGAATCAGTGACAAAATACACCTAAGCCAGTGTGTCAAAACTCAATCTAAAAACAAAGTGCAATAGCAACTCACTATGTAAACAAAATCACTCAAATGTTGTGTGCAATGGATTGTAATCAAGAATGATACCAAGGTATCTAAAATAAGACACATAATCCAAGACATAAATTTTAAAAATATTGTGTTGGCAGCTTAATTTGGCATAAAATCTGGGAAAATGGGTGGAAATTATGTTGGGTATTCTAAAATGGGCGTTGTAAAACCAAAAACAACTAATTTAGAAATAAAAATCTATAATTGGGATATGAGGGGTAAAAAAATATTAATCAAATATCCATATTCAGATAAAAGCAAAAATTAAAAGTAAGGAGTGACTTAATTGAAATTTATTTAGTATTTTATTAGATTCAAAAAAATGGAAAGTAACACAACAACATATCACCAATGCACCTGTTGTGTGACGTGGTTGCAGTTGCCCCCACGGGTCAAAGAACAGAGTTAGTGCAATCCAAGTACCTACTCAGGAAGGAGATGGGAGAGGAGAGTTTGATAGTGATGCTGCACTAACACAGCCGGTTCAAGGAGCACAAGCTGCTAGGGTGCAGAGCATCAACCCTTGGGTCCCCAAGCTGACCTGGAAGCCCACCAAGGTTACCACTACCAAAAAAGTTAGAAACAAGGAGTTAGAACTTTCTTTTTATGTGTTTGACGTTGTGTACTGGCAAGAGTCAGTCCCGTCAGCCATGCTGGAGAAGGTGAAGCCTATACTTGACACTAGCTATGAGCCCTACATCAGTGATGGCAACCAGGAAGTAGACAAGAAGCCTGAGTACTACAGAACTGATGAGGGACAACTGGTGTTAAAAAAGGTTGCAGATTTCTATACCAAGGTACCTATCCCCTGTGTTGTGTCCAATGCCAATGAGTCAATCCCCACCACCAAAAAGCCCACCCAGAAGAGCATCCCTGATATCAAACACATCATCCTGCTCAAGCTAATGCGGGAATCTGGTGATAACAAGGCGGTTGCAGCTCTTGTTGGGGCAGATCCCAAGTATCGCAGTAAGACCTTCAACAATTTCATCAATACTGGCTGAGTCCTTGCTGCGGAGAAATCCTTGTGCATGTCAACCAGGCTCACCAAGGAGCACAAATGGGCAATCTGTCAGTGGATAACCTAAGATTTCCATCTTGAACTGGCAAATATACAGGCCATGGTCAAATCTAATTTTGGGGTTGAGGCCTTGATTTTCTTTTACTACCATCTTCTCAAGGGAATGCGCTTTTCATGGAAAAAGCTTGGGGTATCCCCCTACAATTGTAATAGCCCAGCCAACATTGATGTCTGGAAAAAAATATGCAGAGTTGTACACTGCCCTCAAAGCCAAGGGGACAATCAAATTCTATTACATTGACAAATCAGCATTTGCCTTATCAATGTGCAATCCATATGGGTATGTCATCAAAGGCTCAAATGACAGGGTAGCTTGGTGTGCTGCAGTCTGCGCCACAGCCTATTTGATGGTGGCTCTCCTCAGTCCAAAGGGGGTCAAGCTCTATCAAATGATTCTGGACTCTCACAACAGCCGTACCTTTCTAGAATTCCTCCAATTGGTCCAGGAGCACTTGAGGCGCACAAGCCTAGGCTTCACCAATGTAATTGTGCTGGAAAATGTTGGTCTCCATAAGGTGGCTGATATTCTTGAGGAATTCCCAATGATTGACACTAAAATTGTAGTTGGCCCCCAGCAATTGGCCACAGCAAATTTGCGCCTTCTCTTCCTCCTTGCTTATTTGCCCTTTCTAAATCCCATTGAGGAAGTCTTTGGGTGGCTCAAGCAAGTTGTCAAGCAAGGGACCCTAACTGGGACCAAGGACCTCTCTGATTTGCTGCAGGTCAGGATCCACACCCTCCCAGCTGAGACTGTGGCCAAATTCTATGGTCACACTGATTTGTTCATCCCTGTGTGCCTAGCCAACCAGTCAATTAATTAAAGGCTTAGATTTTCTGACTTTTTATATTCTCTAACCTACTATTTAAGATTTATTGATTATCATTGTATAGTTAGAAGCTTCTAAGCCCACAATTACATTCAGCGGGAACATCAATGAAAGTTTTTAATTTATTTATTTTATATTAATTTTTTTATTATGCCATCTGAGGTTATCCCAAACACTTGATACTTGATTACACAAATATATTTATATCATTTTTTTCAAATAAATATAAAAATCAAATTTAAAAAAGTTAAATGTAAAGTGTACACAATAGAAGTAAATTTTATTAAAATAAAAAATATTTAGCTTATATGATGACCTTCTCTGGGATTTATTTTAAAAACTTGTTTTCTAAAATAAGAATTATAAAAATTAATTATTTTAAAAAGCAAAATTTAAAAGTGTAGCTTGTATCAAGGAAGGAGATTTTTATTGAGTGCGCCTGTAGTGGGTTTGGCGGTATGTACCCACCCCACAATAGAGGTGGTGCACAGCCTCCACTGCCACACCGTGTACAGTGGATACACCCTGATTGAAGTATTCTTGGCGGCTAGTAAAAGGGAGGATAGTGAGGTGGGAATGGAGCAGCAGCTTTTCTGGTGGGGCTGCAAACCCTTAGATGCCAGCCAGGACAAGGGCATCCTGGATAACATGGTCAACTGAGTTGTAACCTGGGGGACCTTCTTCTCATCCAGGGAGAGCCTGGCCTTGTCAATCCCTAGGAGGACCCCAGCAAGTTCCTCTATGGACGCGCTCATCCCAAAGTAAAAGAGATACCCCAGGTAAGCCACCAGATGAAGCCTTTGCCCAGCAAAGGCTTCAGTAAACTCGCACAATTTAACAAACACAGCACTAATATTCTTCTTGTGCTTTGTCTTGGAAAACATGAGCTCCATTGCTAGAGGGACCCCCATCTTGTTGGCACTCAAGGCCAGCCCAAAATCTGCCAGAAGGATCTTGGTCTTCTTTACGGCTGTTGCATCTGCAACAGCGTGTTTTCCCACTGTGCGCCCAAAGTTCTCCAACAGGTAAGACAGAGTGTGCTCCACCAGGAAGCAGAAGAAAGCAGCTGTGTGTGCCTGGCCCATCTCTGGTATATTCTTGAATGGGAGCGTTGCCAGGACCTCCCAGACAAGCTCAATGGAGTTTACACAGTAAACTCCACTGAGGACCACCGGGCCTGGGCGGACCAGTTGGGCATTCTTGTGGGCAGTAAATGCCCACTTGGATGCCCCCTCAGTATGTGTTAGCCCAGCCAATGCCTCCCTAGACATTGGGAAGGTACTGTGGATCCTGTCCTTGAGCTCCTGGAAAGACAGGGGGGACAGAAATAGCTGCTTTGCCACATGAGTGGCGTAGTTGACGTAGAAGGTGGGGGGACAAAGGGGACCAGGACCTGGTGGAGTTCACTGTCTACGTTTTCTAAAAAAAAGGTAAGTATTTAGAAATTTTTATTAATTTTATTTTTTAGGCTACCTCCTGCAGGTTTCCTCTTTTCCTGCAGCTTTGGCAGGCTTTGCCATTCTCAGCGCAAGCAATTGCGCCAGCAATTTGGTGTCCTCAGTTCTTGTGCGCTTTGCAGGTTTGAGGTGGGCATACATCTCAGGGTTGTTGACCTAGACAGACGGCGCGGAGAGGGCAAAGGACTTGAATATTGAGGCCTTCCATCACAGTTTCCTGGACATTTAATATGTGTTTGATGGTTGTTTTAGATGTGTCTGGCATCTTGGCCATTAGTGCCTTGGTGGACACCTTTTCAATTCTTCCCCCTGTAAGGACAGCAGCCTTCACTCTGGCTTTGATCTTGCAGTCAATTTCTTTGATCTCTGCAATTGCCAAGTCAAGGTCTTTGAGTAGTTTTTTGAGTTCTCTCATATGATTTTTTTACTAACCTTTCCATATGTTCCTATAGCTTTCACCCCAATAAAATCTGTGTTTTTCTGATATTTTTTCCCTCTTTGTTTATCCTTTTTTGTTTCCCATTTACTACAATATCCCATTTTTACCCATTGTGTATATGTTTTAGGCTAATCTCAATATGTGTTGTTTTCTTTGTGTTGGCATTGTTTCCTTAATTGCCATTTTATTTTTGGCACTTTGCATTGCCCCTTGTGATAATATTAACAACAGTTTGGTGATCAGCTAAATTTGAATTAGAAAATTATAGGTTAACTGTGTTTAGATAAAGTTGTTACTTATCTGGATTCAAAACCTTAATGATAAAATTTAAGCCAATCAGGAGCTGAGTGATAAAGTGATTGTTGTGACATAAAGGGTCATTCAATAATTCTTTGGTGCATGTGTGCTAATTAATATGATTGACTGGTTGTTTTGACATTGTGCGTCATTGCTGCATTGGCAAGTTGTTGATGGACTAATACTCAATCCAGCAGCTGGGTTAGGCACTAGTCCACAAACAACTAGTCACAGCGGCAATGTGACAAAACAAATCCAGCAAATCAGATTAATTAATGCACATACATCAGAGAATTATTGAATGACCCTTTATGTCACTACAATCACTTTCTCTCACAACTCATGATTGGCTTAAAGTTTTTTCATTAAGTTTTTGAATTTGGATCAGTAACAACTTTAAATAAAAACAATTAACACTATAATTTTCTAATTCAAATTTAGCTGATCATCAAATTGTTGTTAAAATTATCATAAGGGGCTGTGTATAAGAGCTAAAAATAACTATGTTCTGGATCTAGATACATGGTATAGTAAATATATGATTTTATAGAAATAAGCTGAACATAAAGAATAAAACCAACTATAAACAAAGAGAATATGAACAATTGAAATTCAAAATAAAGATAATTTAAATAGAAAGTTTTTGGTGACAAGGGGGTTTATTGGGGCTGGGAAGAGTGATGCCTAGGAGGAAGAATAGTGCAGGAAGGAAGACGTAGAGGCAGTGCTGGCCTGGGAGGTCTGGGATTGGGTGGTTGGGGCTGGAAGGTGGGGGTGTGGTGGGAGGGGTAGGGGCAAGAGGATTGACTGTGATGGCCGCCATATACTGCTTGTCATATTCCTCATCTGTCATTGCTTTGATTGGCTGGTAGGTAGCTGTGGCATGGGGTGGGAGGCACTTGTCTTTCTGTGATTGGTTTCCCATATTCATATGGAAAGTCAATTTGGGCATACAAGTTGGCCACCATCTGGTGGCCAAAGAGATAATTGTGGTTAAGGACCCCAAGATAGAGGCTGTTGAAAGCCTGAGGGCAGTGCTCCTGGAGTGTATCTCCAATGTTAAAGAAAACAACATCACCCAGATGGATGTCTGCATGGCTGGCTGGGTACACAGAGGCCTGTTGCCCGCGTTGCTGGATGGCCTCAAGGGTGGTTGAGTTACCCTCTATATGGTGGCTTAAGAAAACCTGGTGCTTGGAATTTGAGCCATCCCAGGAGTTGAGTAATCTACCAAGGATTTGGCTGTACTTTTAGCCATTTATGGAATCTGGGTTTGTCCGATAGTAGACAGAACCCTTGGCTGAAACAGCCAGAAACACACCAATGAAAGTCCCCTTCTTGACCTTCTTCCTTCCTTTCTTGAGTGGTGGTTCTTCCTTGCTGGCCAAAATCATCAAAAGCTATTGATAGCTTGTAGTAGGAAATGAAGATGATTTCATCTGTTAGGCTAGTCAATTATCAGTTTGACCAGGGTGGATTTAATGGTAGGATCATATGGGGAATCCTCAGCACCATCCAATTGGTTGCCGGCAACATTGGTCAGCACACAGACTGACGCCACCTTCCCATACATCTAGAGCTGCACCATGCGCTCAGACACCCAAATGCCATGGTGCGCAAGTTGCTTCTGGATATGGGTCAAGGGAAGCTTGGGGTCCCACTGAAGGAGGTCAAGAATTATAGGATATGCCTTATTGATTTGGGACTCAGGGGCCTTCTTGGGCTTCTTGGTTGTCCCAAACAGGATTCCCCTGTTCATCAGGTTGTTGAATTACTGCATTATGGTGGCTAAGGTAAATTTCAATTGGTCAGCAATCTGGTCCCAGGACAGACCCTGCAGGTTCAGTGCCACAATTTCCTGGAGAATTTGGGCAGTGATGATTTTTTGCTTGGGGCGCTAGGCCGCAGGAGCTGAAGCCTGATTGGATGAGGGGGGCAGTTTGGCTGGTGGCAGGAAGTTGTTCCAAATCAAGGTTGCCATCCTGATTGGTTTGTTGATTGGCAGCTTGTATGGGGGTGGGTATGGGAGCAGGGGCAGAGCTGGGCGCTAAGTGACTCTCAAACAAGTCAAAGCCATATGGGTTGGGGGACAGTAACAGGTCAGCTTCCTTATTATCCACCTCAAAGGCTTAGGTGTAAACAGGTGCCTTCACATTCTGAGCCTTGCCTCCATTGAAGCTGGCTTGGCTGCTGCTTGCTTGGTTGCTGGCACTGTTGAAAATTTTGTTGCTATTGAAAACCATCTTAAAATAAAACCTAGGATAAAATCACTAAAAGTAGAAGCTTAAAATTTTATTATTTATTTTTATTGTAATCTCGATTCCATATTTAAAAGGTTCTCAAAACCATTATACACAAATAAGGAGCCATGAAAATGAATAAAATGCCTCTGTTCCTAAATTAGATAGCTATTGATTGGCTGTAAAATTGTTGTTTCTCTATTTTAGGCTGCTTATACTACACATCTTGTGTGACTTCATTTTGTTTTGTGCTTGTGGAATCTCTCTTCTAGATTGCTTCAATTTTTGCTTCATTTTAGTCCTTCTGTTGGTGCCTCATATTAATCCTGATTGGATCATAATATACTCCGGAATAGCATCCATTCATATCACTTGTTGTGTCAGTTCATTTTGGTTGTGGTTTAAACAACGCCGCTTTATATTTGCTATAATTTTGTATAATGGGCTAGTGAAATTTTGTTTTTTGTTTGACAGTTCATTTATTAACTGAAATTTTTTTAAACTAATTGAATCCTGAATCTTGCGCAACTTGGATTTTGTTCAAATCTGAAATAATTTTGTTTAAATCTAAGGTATTTTCAGTTGTTGCCATAGCTTTTAAAGCTACTGTAACAGAGTGTATATTTTACACTGATAGTTGGAATTTGCTTAAATCCGAGTTTATTTCATTTAAATCTGAAGTATTTTTGCTTGTTGCCATAGATTTTAAAACTACTTTATAATCCAGAACACAAAACTATTAAAAAATTGATCACTTTAAGGGGTTATATTCATATTACATATAACTAATTGTATATATTTACCCACTCTGGGTATTCTAACTAACATGCTTTGTCCAGTACTGCTGTAACTAAACCAATGATAGTTCAGTATTTGATTGGTAAAGACAATAGTCCAATAGAAAGAACAAGATTGAGAAGAATAAGATGAGGTTTATTAATTGTTATTGTGACTAATATACTATACAGGGAAAGCCTTAAGGCTGCAAGGGGGTGGCACAGTGACAGGTTCCATATAAGGTTTGGGACTATGGAATAGCTTTTGCAGGGATCAGCAATGTCAAATTGGCAGCGCTCCTAATTAGGAGATAGTGCCTATAACTCAACATCACCATCAGATTGATCCATGCCATTAGATATATCATGGGGCAACTTATTGAGCGCCTCCTATGTATTATGAGATACATTAGCAGGCAAGAGGGTAATCTTGGTTGCAACACCCAACTTGCCCCCTGTTTGTTGTCAGGCACCATAATTAAAACATGTGGAAGGTCTGAAAAGGTCCGCACAAAGAGCCTTTGTGTAGGAATGATGCAGCAGGGGCACAAGCGGTTGTGGTGGAGGGTTTTGGTGTTTCCTTGGGTGTCTTCAAGCTGATAGGTGTGGTTGGCATAGACAGCAGCTACCTTGAAGGTCCTGATATGATTGGGCTCCAGTTTGGTGGAGTTGGGAGTGAGGGAGTAGATGGGGTCACCCACAGCATACCTTGCTTTGAGGTGTCTATTCCTCCCTGATCTGCTCTTACTTTATGTTGTAAGATTTGGCACGCCATTGGCTCAGGGAGGGGGTAGTTACAAGGGGAGGCTTTGCACAAACTGTGGACCATAACTTTCCTTGTTCCACCCCTGTCAGACTATCAGGAATCCCAAAGGCCAAGGCGCTAGAGCTGAAACCTGTACCACAATTGATCCTGACCCATAGGATAAGTAGAGCAGTGGGGGGATGTTCAGTCCAGGGAGTATTTGGGTGCTCCTGTGAGATCTTGGAAATCAGTTGTACCAGGGAGCCATTCAGGTGTTCTACACTTTTGTTGGCTTAGGGTGTTATGATGTAGTGACCACTTATTGGAGGGTGTTCTTGGTACAGTATGATTTCATAATATTACCTATAAGCTCAGGTCCCCCATTGGTGATGAGACGCTTGGGGCATCCAAAGCGCGCCACAATCTCCTTGCCAATGAACCGGGTGATAGTGATGGCAGTGTGATTGGTGGTTACCCATGCTACAGATCAACAGGTAAAGTAGTCAATAGTTGTGATACTGTACTTCTTTCCCAGCTTGTCTTCAGGGAGGTGCCCTAAAATGTCAAGAGCTCACTGTTTGAAGGGTTCTATGGCTTTGATGGGCAGAACTGACTTGGGCAGGTTTGGACGTTTTTTACATAAAACATACGTCTCAAGGAGGTCCAGGATGTCCTGGCGCATTTGGGGCCACTAAATCTTGTGTTTCATGATTTCAAAGAGGTTACATCCTCTGATATGACTCAAGGTCTGGTGATAGTGCAGTATGGTGTCTCCTTGTTGTGTGGTGGGAATATAAGGTGTCTTTTCACCTGTCTCCGCCTGGCACCAGGCATAGTCAGCATTAGTGATGAACTGGCTTTCATTGTCCTTCAGCTTGTAAATAGTCACAGAATTAAGACCTTAATAATGGGTAGCTTCAGGATCTAGATAAAGCATGAGCCAGTCTGGGTCTAAGCCGTCATCTCCCGTGATGAACGCTGCGTACAACCTGGAGAGGGCTCAACTGTGACAAGCTCCTTCCCAGGTTTGTATTCAATGCACAACTGATAAGGGGACAGGAACTTGACCTAGCCTGATTGACATTGCTTTAAATATGACTGAGTATTGAAGTATTGGAGTGACTTGTGATCTGTCAGGACGCAGGGTGGAAATGTGGCGCCCTCCAGGTAACAACACTGTTTCTTGATGCAGTGCAAAATTGCCTCTAACTCCTTGTCATGTATGGGATATAATTTCCTTGAGTCAGTGAGTTTTCTGGATTTGTAAGCCATGGGGAGGAAGACACCTTTGTCAGTTTTCACCCTTAGTACGCCTCCTATGGCCCTATCAGAGGTGTCAGTCTTGAGTTCATATTGGCAATTCCAATTAGGAAGTTGCAATACAGGTGCAGTTGTAAGTCTTTGCTTCAAAGTCTCAAAGGCTTGGTCTCTGGCAGGTGTCCAGTGGAAGCATTGTTTTTTGTTTAAGAGATCAGTGAGGAGTGCAATTAGTTCTCCACAATTGGGAATAAACTTGTGCATGTAGGCAACCATGCCTAAGAATGTATGCACCTGGCTCACATTGATGGGAGGTGGCATGCTGGTGATTGCCTTAATTTTTTCTAGGTTGGTCTTTATTCCTTGGGCAGAGATGCTGTGCCCAAGGAATAGGAGCTCTGACCTGAGAAACTTGCATTTGGAAGGCTTGGCCTTTAGCTGGTTTTTAAAAAGGGTGTTAAGTACAGCGCAAAGGTGTTAGAGATGTGTGGTTTGATCTTGACTGAAGACAATAATGTTGTCAAGGTACACAACCACACATTTCATAATCAGTTCCTCAAATGCTTTGTTCATCAACATGGCAAAGGTGGAGGGAGCGTTGGTCATTCCAAAGTTCATGACACAACACTCAAACAACCTGTAGCGCGTGCAGAAGGCAGTTTTTGCCTCATCCCCTGGTGCAATGTGGACCTGGTTGTACCCTGCAGTAAGATTGATCTTGCTAAAGACATTTGCACCTGCAAGTGTATCAAACAGGTTGTCAATCAGCGGCAGGGGGTACTTGTTCTTAACCGTCACCTTATTTAGTGTGTGGTAGTCTGTGACTAGGCAAAGGGACCCGTCCTTCTTGGCTACAAAGAAGACAGCTGCCCCATATGGAGAGAGCAAGGGGCAAATGAAGCCCTTATTTATTGCGTCCACAAGGTGCTGGCAAAGGGTCTCATCTTCCTTTGGTGTGAGACAGTATAATGGTTGTGCTTTAGGTAACAACCCTTGAAGTTGTACAGCGTGCTGGATCTCCCGGGGAGGGGGTAGTTGTTCAAGTGTCTCACTGAATACATCCTTGTACTCCTTGAGGAGTGCAGCAAGCGCTGGTGGTGATGATGTGGCCAAGAAGGAAGGTGTTGTGGGTTCAGAGCAAATGACTTCCACTGAACATTAGTTGAAGTCCAGTTTCTCCCCCTTGAAATTGTAGATGCCAGTCTCCGTGAGTCAAAAAAACATGGTGTCATGAAGTAACTTGTTCATTTTGATGGGGTAGATTTGGAAGCCTACCCCATTCTGGTTGAGTGTGATCACAGAGGTGTCCCAGTCAATGTATGGTCAATTATGTTGGAGCCAGTTGAGGCCAGCAATGACATTGTGGCTGAGCCCTGCCATTATTGACCCAGAGAGCTTAACCTGGATGTTCCTCATTCTTACAGAAAAGGGTAGTGTTGAATGAGTGATGATCACCCTACAGGAGTTGGCCACATGTACTGCCTTAAAGCAACTAGTCACTCAGTATAATAGCTGAGAGTCTTCAAACTCCTGGTTGACCATGGTGTTATTGGCCCCAGCATCTAACAAAAGTTTGTGGGTGTTCCCACAGAAACAAAAGGGGTAGTCCAAATGTCAAAATAGCAGGCTTGACCTGCCAGCAAGGTTCCAAACAAGCGGGTTTGTGACCCGCAATCCAATTAACCAGCCACGCAAAGCCAGACTAGGAAGTCAACTTGAATTATCAAATCCAACAACATGAACATATGATGATATCTTACAGTGGATACCTTGTTTTGGCGCTTAACTCATTACCAGTATCAAGCCACCCCCTTCATCATCCATCCGTGTGATCAACACAATCATGTTCATGTTATCCTTGATTCATATTAACTATATAATCACTATCTCTCAATAAAGATTATTATCTAGCTTCTAAATATTTTTCCCCTTGTAACTCTGCTAAAACAGCACAGTTACAACACAAATGAGTGATTTTATTTGATGAATGACTGGCTTGATGGGGGGAGCTTGTCACTATAGACTTGAAACACGTCTAAGGTCTTCACCTTGTGCATGTTGTGGTTGTAGGAATTCTTGGCAAGGAGAGATTCAGAGTGTGGGTCAAGCGGGGTTGAAGACCCTCTCACATCTAAAACCCCCAGGATTTTCCCAAATCCTCCATTTGAGCCAACTGAAGCTCCCCCTTGCGCAAGCACCTGGCCCCATTTTCCTGCTGAAAAGATTGGCAATGGTCTACTTGGTTGTGAGCACTGCTCAGCGCAGGAAAAGGTTGGGAGGGGGAATTGTTGGATCTTTGGAATCACATTAAAGCCTGATTGTTGTCCTCCACAATATCTTGTAGCAATCATTGACAGAGGTGCAGCGCCCTACAGGGACCCTTTTACAGATGTGGGGTTTCAACCTGTTGACAATGAGGGTGAGTAGCATTTTATTCCCATCAGTGATGGCTTCAGGAGCGGCGGCAAGTGCTTGTGGCCAAGCTGTGAGGTATTCAGGGACACTGCCCATCTGCTTGATAGCAAGTAGAGGGGTTTCTACTACAATGGGCAAGAAGGTCTTGCTTTAGCAGGATCTGGCAGTGTCCCTGAAGGTGGTCTCAGTAACTTTGTGCTCTTGACTGGCCCAGTTGTTGAACCATATTGCAGAAGGCTCTGTGAGGTGCCCAGAAGCGGTGGCAACCCACATGGGTCAGGTACTTGGCAGATATGGAGGCAGGCTTCCATAAAGGGAGCCAACTGACAATGTTGGCCCCTTTTACGCCACCTGTAAAGGACTCTAGTTAAATTTTCAGCATACATTGTGAGAGGTCCAACTGTGACAGTGTGACACTGGTGTTGTGTTTCCCTAGGCAGAGACAATTTTAAATGCTTGTGAGTACCAACTGGTCCTGATAGATAATTTATCCCTTGAGGATGTCCCCATCAGGGATAGGGAGGAAGGTTTCCTGATGTGAAGTAGCCATACGGCTTGTACTCTGTCCTTTCTTGGGGGGATTTTCTTTTAGATAGGTCATGAACCTACTGCTGCTACCACTATTGCAAATGAACCAATGATAGCTCAGTATTTGGTTGGGAAATACAACAGTCTAATAGAAAGAACAAGAATGAGAAGAATAAGATGAGGTTTATTAATTGGTATTGTGACTAATATATTATATGGGGAGAGCCATAAGGCCGCAAGGGGGTGGCACAGTGGCGGATTCCATATAAGGTTTGAGACTGTGGAATAGCTTGTGCAGGGATCAGTGATGTTGAATTGGCAGCGCACCTAATTAGGAGATAGTGACTGTAACTTGACATCATCATCATCAGATTGATCCATGCTGTTAGATACGTCATGGGGCATTTCATTGAG
The DNA here is from genome assembly GCA_014839935.2 of Entomophthora muscae. Taxonomy (NCBI): domain Eukaryota; kingdom Fungi; phylum Entomophthoromycota; class Entomophthoromycetes; order Entomophthorales; family Entomophthoraceae; genus Entomophthora; species Entomophthora muscae. The sequence goes on along the minus strand of QTSX02000771.1, from coordinate 39,010 downwards.
CGCCCCCTGTGTATCATGAGATATGTTGGCAGGCAAGAGGAGAATTTTGGTTGAAGCAGTACAAAATAGTTTTTCCCTTACTTAGTATATTAATTATGTGTTGGAACAGTATTTTATTAAAAAAGTTAATCAATTTCAGGGGCTATATTAATATTTCATATAATTTTTTGTATATATCAACCCACTTCAGGTATTCTAAGTGAAAAACTTTGTCTAATTATTCCAGAAATTGCGCCATTAATGCTATTTTGATATGGCCTTTGAATAATGATATATGCAAAGAAATGGTTGGTTTTTCTTTCACCTTTGGGAATTCCTTGTCTTCTGTAAATGGGTCTGACCCAATATCCACCCATTCCAGATTGCCATACCGGCCTGCAACTGATCCTGGTATGAATTCACCCCAACGTAACCCCCTCTGCCACTCTTTCTACCTAATGAGTGATCATTGACCCTTGTATACTATTTAAGTAGAATGCTTTCTCCAAACAAAGACAAGTTTATCCACATTAGTGTTGGCTTTAATATTCTTCAATCTTTTTCCTTTCCTTTTTTCCAAAAGGAAGTCCTCATCTTGTATTCCAGGAAATTAAGGTATATGCCCTTAATTTTGCCCTGAAGGCTAACCCAAGGCTAGCTTCAAACCTCAAATCTTTTGTTATAAAGATTTCCCGCCATGTCCTCCTGGATGTCATCCCCAGGAGCCAAACACAGCAAAATGGTGCTCACTACAGGGGCTGCAAGCCTCTTGGTTACCCTGCTCCCACGTGCATTCTTTGGTTCTTCCCCCTTTGTTTCTGAAGTACCCGAGCAACCTAAAGCTTCTAATCCCCCTCTAGAAGAAGATATCACCAATGCCCCCTCAACTCCCATGATAATGATGCTGTCTCCTGGGCCCTCTTGGGCCCCCCTTCCAGCTTTCTTACTCAGCTATGAGCAAGCTTGTGTTTCTGCCTTCTTTCTCCTCCACACAGGCGCTGTGGCAATGCATACTATCCCTGGTCTTTGTCCCAGGTATGCTTCCAAAGATTTATATTCCTTCCTCTTGGATTTTGGTCTTCCCCCTGCGCTGATGGAATCTATGGATACAATTGGCATGTTGGTCAAACAGTTCATCCAAACCGCCCTAGTTCACCATCAAATTGCCTTAGGATCCCAGAACCAGCTCTTAACTGCCATAGCCACCGCTGTTTCTAACAGCCACACTCAGAATATGACCTACCAAGAATGGTCCAATAGTCTATTTGCTTGCATTTCATATAACCAGCGCAACTTGCTAGCTTCACAAAAGTATTTGACCTCCTCACTGAATTCCCTTTTCTCCTTGCTCCCTGGATACATCAAGGATCAACTATGCATACTGGATGATCACCAAGCTACCTGGCGTGGCCAGATAGAGTCAATCCTCCTAAAATATTGTCAATATTTTGAGACCCTAGTTGTTGAACTCAATAAGTTTTGGGGACATGTTAATTCCCAGCTCAAGTTGGTTGGGACCCATGTTAATACTTGGGGCCAACATCTGCACTTACAGTATGGCTTGGACAAGGCTGCTTTGGGAAACACTCTAAGTCAAGTTAAAAACTATGTCAATGATAGGGTGGCCTCCATTGAAGTAACCCCGCCAGCTCCTTTGGTTGATGTCCTTTCTGCCTTTGAAGCTAAGGTATGGGAAGCTATATCCAAACTCAAGGCTACCACTTGACGCCAAGCTTTTGTGCAGAACCCCCCTCCAGTCAATCCAATGCCTGACCCTTGTATTGCCTCCCTCACTGATCAGGTGGCTACCTTGCAAGGTGAAATCAAGTACTTAAGACAGCACCTCTCTAATTCTGAGGGTTCTTCATCTGAATTTGAAGATGAAGAGGAAGGTGAAGTTGTTAATACTCACGCTAATGACAATCATGGTTGTTGCCTTGGTCTGGAAGGTCAACCCCGGGTCAACTGTGCGCGTGTACTAGATCAACTTGCAGAAGTGACAAATGATGTAACTGATAGACAAGACACATTGGAAAGAGAGGTCTATAACCTCTCCTGCTTTACCTAGACCCTAAATGGACAGGTTGTCCCCTTGGTTGCCCAGGCCACTTCTCTGGCTACTTGTGTCAATGGGATTGCTGGCACCTTGGCGGTACAACAAATCAAGATTGACAAATTTGGGACTGCTGCTGCCACTGCTAGGGATATTAGTGATCAGAACAGCTCTACCTTGGATACCCTAGAGGAAAGCCTTTGACTCCTCTGGGCTAAACAACCTGCTGCTGAATCCAAGTTTGAGGGCAATCCCCCCATTAATGTCCTTGACCCAGGTGAAAACAGTCAGTCCTCTTCCTTGTCCATCAACCCAAACTACAAACCGACCTTCAAACAGATATTCAATCCTAAAACCTCTACTATTGCTGCCTTTTTAACAATCTACAAGACTACAATGTGCAGGGCTACTGACAAGCTCAAAAAGGAACATATTCTCACCTGTCTTCACCCTATGTGCCAAGAAGTGGTGGTCCCCAAACTCCCCTCCATTGTCACTTGGGAGGACATGAAGCACCTCCTTATTGAGGAATTTGGAGGAGATCTCAGCTTGGAAGTCAAGAAAGATGCATTCATGCACATTGCCTTTAAGCCCAAGGAAACCCTAGCCAAGTTTGCTGATTGCTTATATATTGAAGGTCAACAGTTAATTGCCTGTCAACAGTTAACTCCCTGGGAAGCTTACACAGCATGTTCAAACGCTTTGAAAGTGAACCAGCTTCTATGCCTACACTTTAAGGCACACAAGGATTCACTCACTTCCATTAATAGTATTAAGAAGCTCTTACAAGACATGCATTTGTTCCATTTGGGCACTGTGGTGCATGAAAATAAAGCCAGTAATGCTGGGATCATCTCCTGTACGCCGCAAATTATGATAATGGGTTCAGGTGGACAGCCTAAGAGGCAAGTAAGTTATAACTGCGGGCAAATAGGGCACCACTCACATACCTGCACCAATCCTTGGGTAGAAGATTGTGACCCTAAGGAACAAGCAGGAAAAGAGAGGTCAGCTTAGAGGCAGAGACACTCTCTGCCAATCAATCTTCCCTGTCTCCTCCTGATCCTCCTTCCAACAAAAAATCTCCTCCTTGCTCTGGCCCAACTATTCTTCATCTATTTCATGATCTCTCCAGTGATTCTGAACCTGAAGATTCTGATAGTGAAGAATCTGATAGCTATGGCTACTCTTTTTTGGCTGTTCCAGAAACTGTGTCTGTCCCTTACAAGCTCCACTCAGGGAAAACCACCACTACTTCTTGTGCACCTTCAAGTGAAGCCAAGGCCATAGTAGCTCGCCCTTACCTAGCCCAGGCCCATTGGCCTCCTGTCTTGGTAGACTCTTCTGAAGAAGCCGCCAAGCTAGCTGAAGCTCTCTTTCAGAATGTGACTGTATCTCTCCCACTGCAGACTGTGTATAAGGAAATTCCTGCCTTAAAATGCATGTTAGCTAAATGAGAAAAAGAGCTAGAGGCTGCACAGGATGCGTTGGACGTCTTGTCCCCCTTTGGGAAATATACAACCTGTGTGAAAGTATCAATCCAAAAGGTCAAAATCAAAGCCATTTTAGACACAGGCTCCCCAGTCAACGTAGTGTCATCCAATCTAATTAAGAAGCTTAAACTGGCTCCTGACCTCAATTACACTCAATTGTATGACACAGCTGACATGGTACAAACTCAAGCCATTGGTGCCTACTCAGCCCTGCCCATGAGGTTTGGGAAACTCCTCATTGCATCCCCCGCTGTTGTCCTAAAGAACAAAAGCTATGACCTCTTGGTGGGTACACAATTCCTCTGTGAAAATAACATGATTGTAAACCTCCAAGATGGATACCTATTGCTCTTAGGATATGAGGTCCCTTTTATTTTTTAAGAACCTCCACGGCTCCCAGGCAAACATCTTAAAACATGTGTGCTCAAGTATCCTACAGGTATCTTCTCTCTCAAGTACAGGACTCATTATCCCAACATGTGTACTCCTCTTTTCTGTCCCGCAGAGGAAGGTGTGCCTCTTCTTGCCCCTGCAGCTATCACCATCCCTCCAGGCTCCCAAGTGGTTATAGACTCCCAGATCTCTTATAAACTACCCAAAAAGTCATTCCTGGAACTCTACTAACCTGAATCCCTAAGCGCAGAGAACCCTGATTGTGTCCAGGAATTTTATATTGGACTCACAAGGAGCCAGTACAACTGTTGCTTGTCAACTTGACCGCTCTACCCATGCAGGTGTCACAGGGCTAGGTTGTAGGACATAGTCATGTAGTGGGAGCGGAACAGGTGGTGTCTCTCTATCCTTTTGGAACTTTCAGTGATTTCAATTTACCTGAAGACAATCCTCAAGTTCTCTCCTTATTCACTGCTGCCAACTTCCCACAACTGTCACCTGTCCAAAAAAAAAGATGTGTTGGAACTGCTCAACCAGTTTAGCAATATATTTGCCTCTGGACCTATGGACTATGGCCTAGCTAAAGGGATCATCTATCAGATTGATACTGGTGATGGATGCAATACGTCAATTCAAAAACGCCAGATTGAAAGATGCCATCTCAAAATTTTTGAGATGGCGTTGGGATTTACCTCATCAAAATTAAAAAAAAACTTAATAAAAATTATTAAATTGTTATTTTTACATATTGGTTTCTAATACAGCATCTCAAAAAACTGCATCACAGAAATGACATCTCAAATCAAAATAAAAAGAGTGTTATCCAAATAAGATTTTTTAATTATAAAAACACTTAATAAATACCCTAAAATATGCCATCACAAAAAACTGCATCACAAAAAACGCTATCTCAAATCAAAATAAAAAGTCTGTTATCAAAATAAGGTTACTAAAAATTTGCAAATTCAACTGCAAAACTACCCAGCTTTAAACACTGCCGCGCTGCCTTAAACAATTAAAAAGCGCCGCAGCGCCAACTTGGGATAGTCTTGGGCGCCGCAGTGCCGCCTTGAAAACATCTTTTATGCCTTGGCAGCGTCTTACTTTTAAATTTAGTGCCACAGCAGCACAAGATTTTAATCCCCAACATAAAAACTCCACTAATTAACAATATTTCCATAAGCACTAAATTTAGAAGATAACTACAACATTTAAAAGCTTAATATAATAAAAAATAAAAACTAAAAAATAATAGAAACAATAAAAAAGAGGATAGGCAAAGCAAGTTTATTGCAATAAAAGGCAGGCTGTGTGGGATTAGGCCCTTGTGTTGCAGGCGCCTCCATGCTGCTGAGCAGAAGACGTGGTAGGAGGAGAGGACTGAAGGTTGACAGGGCGGGGATGCTTAGCAGTGCGCTGAATAGTAATCACTGGGTGCTCATGTGTGGGCATTATGTAGCGGTTGTTGTCCAGGCACTGGCGCACGTGAGCCAGGATCACCAGCATTTGGGCCCAGGCCAACTGGGAGTTGCGGGACATTGACAACCAGTTGCAAAGGGGAAAGTGGATTTGACTGACTGGCATCAACTAACCCCAGCCACCACAAGCAGAGAACGCAGCACCTATGTTGAAGCAATCCATCAACACATCTTCCATGTAGGGATATGATAGGGGTAGGGGGCGCAGAGTTGGTAAGCCAGGGAGTGATAATGCTCCAAGCAACAACCAGCGTACCCGGGCTGGCAACTTTTAGGAGGATACCACATAAAGTGGCAAGTTGCAGCAGCCAAAGGAAGGTAAAGGGAAGCATTGCCAGTGATACTGGCTTGAAGATACGCCTTGAACGTGGCAGAGAAGCAATGGTTGGTGTTGGCTTAGACAGGCAAGTCCAAGGTCTGGTGGAAGCTGGGATCTGCTGCAAGCTCAAGAGTCCAAACCCGAGTCACCTTGTCAATATACTCATTGCAGACAGCAATGGTATGAACATGTTGCGCAGAAATCTCACTGGGGGCCAGGGTAGCTGACTGCAGCCCTAGACGCACCTTAGCAGCCAAACGGGAGGCATTGTACCGGCTGTGGTATAACTCCCCTGCCAAAATTGGGGTCATTGCATCTTTGTCAAAATGCAGGGCCTGTACAAAGCTGTAAATTGTCTCCTTGTGGTGGCAGATCCCAAACTTGCTAAGAAGACTGGAGTAGCTCACCACCACATTGTCGGAGTTGCAGTGGGCATGGAGCATTGCAGATGGGGTAGGGGGAGGCGCGCCAGTGGAAGGAAGGCATTGAGGAAATAGGTGCTGAGCACCAGAAGAATTGCCACTGGGGGCCCACTGCTGACAGGAAGAGGCTCCTCAAACACAGAGTCCTCATCAGGGAAATCCCAGCACTAGAGTTTGGCGCAGTACTATGCTCAGAGGCTGTCACAGTGGTTGTGCAGTCCTGTTTGCAAAACTGGGAGTCAATGGCCCAAAGTTGATTCAAGAAAGCAATACAACCTGAGTGTGGCATTTTTTGAAAAGTGCGCTGCTCTGCTTCATTCATTGAAGCCATCATTTTGTTGTAGGCTTGGCGCATGTTGGTGTTGCTGATGTAGTTGGTATTGGTTGAGTTCATCTTGGAAATAAAGAGAGTAGTGTTTGGTCAAGTGGGGGGATATGTTGGAAATTTTGACCAAGCAATGATGCCAATTATGACAGAGTTCACGGATTAGGATTACAGCAGCCAAATCCATAAATTAGCAGTATAAAATCAATGATGCCAATCATGACAGAGCTCACGGAATAGAATTACTGCAACCTCACTGTCATAAATTTATAATATAAAATTTATATATATTCCATTGGCAGTAGATTTTTGGATCATTACTGCAGAATACCCAATGACATGCGCCGCTGTGCTGTCTCTATCATACATAAAGCGCCACCACACAAAAAAAAGCTCCAGGTGTTGTGGTGCTGCCTTGCAAATATTTTAGATGCCATGGCACCGCTTTACTTTTACATCAAGCGCCGCCGCAGTGCTATTTTTGAATCCCCAAAATTTTAATCTAATTATTAATCATATTTCTAAGAACTTGTCTCAATAGGATAATTGAAAAAAAGATATTTTGGATTGGTAGTAGATTTATAATTGTAAAGACAAAATCCAACCCACTGAAAAGCAGCGCTGCAGCAACAAAAATATTTGCAAAGTGGCGCCATGACGCCTGGAGTTTTTAATTGTTGGCGCCGCAGCGCCTGAGATAATTTTCAGTTGGCTCTGTGGCGCCTAAGCTTTATTTAAAATGACATGTCTGTGTGTTCTTTGATTTTGTTTGTCTATACAATCATACTTTTATGTGATAAATCCAAGCTTTTCCCTTTTTAATTGGGAATAAAGTATGGTACTAATTTAAGACTCCCTATAATAAATCAACCTAAATTAGCACCACTTATATACTACTACCCACTATAATACAGCCATTCAAAAATACATGTTTAATATGTTAGCCTTATTCCTTATCATAGTATGAACTTTGCTATTTGGGTTTCAATAATACAATGTTTTACTAGTGATTTTATTTAGTAATGAGGGTATTTCCATTGTGCAAAATGTACCAATTAAAAATTCCACTGGGTTTCATATCACCCAATTGATTTGATACGCACAATAAATAGGGGAAATAAGAGTTAATTACATATGACGCAAGGCTACGCTATAAAGAGCACGCCATCACAAATTGACTGTTTCCACTTTTACCAAAGTACAGTTCAGCGCCAAATCTCAATTAAATAAAAAAATGTTAGAAATTGTCTGAAACTTTGCATTTATGTATTTTTTGATCTCCTCTAAACAACTGGGTACTTTTTAACCCCAATTATATAAGCTAGTTTTAAAAATATTCAAGTTTTACTCTTTGGCCCAGTTGAGGTAGCTCCACCAGAAATTTGTTAATTTAATATAAAAAATGGTCAAAAACACTATATTTTTGAGCTACAGCATCTCAATTAAGTCATCTTGAAAACGCCATTTCACTTGCAAGTTTTTAGTCAAAACTCACAGTTTTGCATACTTGTGCTACTAATTAATTTTTAATTTTTACATAATACAAAACATAATAAATTTTGATGGTATATAATTCAAGTTTCTCTACAATTCCATGTAAAAAATTGACTACTTTTATATTTAACACATTCTCATTTTTCTCTTTTTAAATTTTGTCCCAAAATTTGAACTTTTCTGACGCAAATTCACTCTTAGATGCCTCCCAAGCCTACCACCAATGCTACCCCCAAGGCTCCCAAGAGCACAGCTGCTCCCACTCAGGCAAGGAAGACCAAGGCTACCCTCTCCAAGCAGACTCCTAAAGAAAAAACGCCTGCCAAGACCCCCACACCTTCCCCCAAGCCTGAGGCTGATAGTCCCACCCCTCCTCACTCTCTCTTTGTCTACTCTTCCTATGATCTCCAGGAGGAGCACTTCCAATCCAATGATGAAGATGAGAATGAAATAGTCTTCAAAAATAACTCTGGTGATCATGGTTTTGCAGCCTCAGAGGAGGAGCCTATCCTAGAGTGGGACCTACATGCAGTTGCCAATATCTGCAATGTCAATGGGCAATTTATAGTTCCAGCTGTTTTCCCTGACTTGTTTCCCATTATGACCAAGAAGGGGGTGGTTGCTTTGTCAAGGACGGCTTCCTTTTCATATGCAATGACCAGAGAAAAAATATGGCAAACCATCATTACAAATGTGATAGTCCAGGCTGCCCCGCACAATTAACTTTAATTGGGTTTACCCAAGTCAAGGAGCTCACCATTGAGCATGACTGTTTGGTCTCTGATATGATTCTCTACTATCTTATGTGCTGATACCTTTGCCAAGCCATTCCTTTCAACAAGGACTTGACTTCAACTGAGCTATAAACTCATGCTCTCCTCTACCTGAATAAGGATCAGAGAGACAAGGTTGGGGAAAAACCAGACTCCAATGGTATGTGACTGATCAACGGTCAATTGATGCCAATATTGGCGTCAGTGCTAGAAGTATTGATGAACTTGTACTTTCAGAAGTCCAGAAGACTACCATGCTTGGAAAGCCCTTTCTGCTACACAATAACAGGCAAGGTTCACCAAACCGTATTTTGTGCTTTTCAATACAAGAGGATCTTGTACATCTTTTAAAGTGTGATACCTGGTTTGCTGATAGGACTTTTGCCTCTTGTTCAAAGCTATTTTATCAGTTTGGGCCATCCATGGTCAGGTCAATGAACATGCCATCCCCTTTGTCTTCTTCTTTCTCCCCAATAAAAGGGAAGAGACTTACATTCACGCCTTAAATATACTCAAGCAAAAACTGGATTCCATCTTGCCTACGCTTGAAGAAGAGCCAACCAAGAAAAGGGGCTGCAAGAAGAAGAAGGTCAGCCCAGAGGCTACGCAAGAGCAACAGGCAATAACCAGAAAGGCGCCAGAGTCCCTTCCTTACCATACCATGTTGATGGTTGACTTTGAGGCTGCACAGGCCAACGCTTTTATCAAGGTATTTAGGAGCAGGCCCTAAGGCTGCTTCTTTTACTACTGCCAGGCTCTGCGCAAGATCCTGATGAAAACCCCAGCCCTCAATAAGCTGGTATACAAAGATGGTACAAAGGAGGCCAGAAAGATATTTAATTGCTTTACTGCTCTGACCATGGTCAGAAAGGAAAAGGTTAACCTTTTTTACAATGAGCTTCTCAACAACAATTACATTCTTGGGAACCAAGAAGCCTTTGCTCCTTTAATACAGTATTTTGAGCACCAGTGGGTAGGTGTATTCCAGGGACATTGCCGCATCCGCAAGGGCAGCAACTCAATTAACTGGAACTTCTATAAGCAGGTCAAAGCTGGCATAACTAAGACCACCTTCTCACTTGAAGGTTGGCATAATCAATTTTCCCACCTGGTTAAGGCAAAAAACCTATGTTTAATATGATCATCAACAAGCTTAAGGTTCAGCATGCGCACAGGGATCAGCTATATTCCCAGGCCGTCAAAGGCAAATCTTTTATAGCCAAGCATGCTGGCCAGCAGGTCAAGTTTGCAAGTGTTACAAAGGCAGCTTTAGCCTATTACACTAGAGAGGGCCGCCTTGCCCATCTCAAAGACATTGCCACAGCCCTTGGATCCAATTTATAATCCATTTTTTTAACAATAAACTTTTTTCTTTTAAATATTTGATTTTAACTTTTAATATGTACATACATGTTTAATATAGTGTTAAAATTTAATACAAAAATAGCACTGTTTTAGGATGTGTTGACTTTGGAGCTTTGCGCGCTATAGTTAATATTAGCTGATCCCATATTTTTATTGCATATTTATAATGCTTGGATAATTTTGAGTCTAGCTGTATACTTTTTTTGAAACTTTTAATATGTATATACATGTTTAATATAGTGTTAAAATTTAATACAAAAATAGCATTGTTTTAGGATGTGTTAACTTTAGAGCTTTATGCACTATAGTTGGTATTAGCCAACCCCATATTTTTATTGCATATTTGAAATTCTTGGATGATTATGGGTCTATTCAAATGTTTTTTATAGTTTTTGAAATGTTTTTTGGGCTTTTATCAATATTTTAAGTTATCTGGCGCGGTTTAGCCATAAATCCAAGATGGCATTTTTAAGATGGCGTCTTTCTAGATGACGTTATTGGACACATTTTTGAGATGGTGTCTTTCTAGATGGCGTTTTTGAGATAGAGTTTTTGAGATAGTGTCATTCAAATTGACGTATTGCACCTGGTGATGCACCGCCTCTTTTGCCAAGCCATACCTTTGTAGTAGGGTAGAGGATGCCCAGGTTTCTAAGGAGCTTAGAAAACTCTTAGATGCTGGACTCTTGGCTTCCTCTCAAAGTCTTTGGGCCTCAACTTTATTGATCCTCAAGAAAAAGGACAGAGGGCATTGCATTATGATAGACTACTGCTGTTTTAACTTGCTCACAAAGAAAGACTTGTACCTCTTGCCTAGAATCCACAATGCTCTCAGACAGCTGGGTGGTTCTAAGTTTTTCTCTGCTATGGATTTAGCTTCTGGATACTGGCAGGTCAACTTATCACCAGAAGATTGAGAAAAAGCTTCTCCCATTACCTCTGAAGGGCTCTATGAACCTACTCAAATGCCCCAAGGACTCTGCAATGCCCCAGCTACGTTTCAAAGGGCTATGAATTTCATCCTACAAGACCTAAAGCTCTCTTGTGTCCTCATATATCTTGATGATATCACTTTATTCAGCTCCACCTTTACTGACCACTTAGAGCACCTCAAGGCTGTCTTCATCAAAATTTGAGAAGCTGGCTTGAAACTCAAACCCTCCAAGTGCTCCTTCTTTAAAGAGTAACTCAAATTCCTGGGTCATGAGGTCACTCAAACTGGAATTTGCCCCATGAATAATAAAGCGGAAGCCATTGACAAGATGCTGCCCCCACAAATCTAAGGGAGGTCCAATTATTCCTTGATATGATGGATTACTATCAACAGTTCATACCCAACTTTGCTGAATTGAGTGAACCCCTTGTCCAGCTCCTTTGCAATGTCCCCTTTGAGTGGCCTGACAGTCAGCAGTAATTATTTGAAGCGCTGAAGGTCAAACTCAAAGAGGCTCCTATCCTAGTCTACCCTGATTATGATAAAGAGTTTATCTTGTATACTGACGCAAGCAGAGCAGCTGTGGGTGCCATCTTATCCCAGCTAGACAACAAAGGCGTGGATTGACCTGTAGCCTAATCTTCACAGGTCCTCAATAAACACAAGAAGAACTACAGTGTCACCAAGAAGGAATGCCTGGCAGTGTTGCATGCGGTAAAGCAGTTCAGGCACTACATTTACAGAACCCACTTTACTGTGGTCACAGATCACTTCTCCCTTAAATGGCTGCAGCAACTAAAGGAGCCTGAAGGTCAATTAACTTATTGGGTCCTACGCCTGCAAGGATACAATTTCACTATGGTACATTGTCCTGGGGCACAACACCAGAATGCTGATGGTTTGTCAAGGATACCTATACTAGCTATCCACCCTGCAGACGCTGATCACCTATACAAGTTAATAGGGTATCCTGACTGCTGGACCACTGAGCCAGAAGACATCTGATTGGCTCTACAGACCCTATCCTAAGACATGGTGATTTGAGATAAACAACTCTTCAAGAAAGTCAATAACACCTACCTACCCTATGTCTGTCCTAGCATGATAATAGTCATTATCCTCCAAGCTCACATTGATACTGGACATGGAGGTATAGCAAAAACTCATGACTGGCTATGCAAGAACTTCTACTGGGAAAACATGCACCTTTGTTGCAGATCCTGAATGGATTAGACATTAAGTTGTCCACCTAGGTATCAAGAGACATAACAATTGTGTGATTGCTTTATTGCATCCTGGTTTTAATAAGGTCAATGACGTTTAAAACGCCCTTAAAACAGGTTTTTGAAGCGCCTTTTAAATGTGCACAAGACATGGGCTTTACTTATGAGGTTAATAATAGAACAGCAAAGTTATTGCCACATGCCTCCATAAGAAAAGCTGTGTGAAACTGGTTGTTCTCTTGCTCAGGACTTTCTACTGTGCCTGCCCACTCCCCTCTATTAGGAAAGTCATTCTTTATGTGCCTCCTTTCCCCTGGTGAAAATTCCCCTGCCTCCCACTATATAACTGCAACACTATCACAGTAAACACTAGTTTTGTCATTACACCTTTATATTCCTCTGTCCTTCCACAGGCTACCACTATACCATCAACAGGTATAGTATTAATAATTAGGTCCCTGACTAACTGCTTGTAGAAATTAGCAACCCTTACTACAACTTCCACAACATTGGCAATCATGTCTTTCAAAACCACCAGCCCCCACCCCTGCGGTCCTTTCAATGAGGAGGTAGGAATGCCCCTGCACCAACCTCTTACCCATGCTTCCCCATACCACCAGGCACCAGCCTTTACTGCTGCTAATGCCCATGCTGGGGAGAGATCAGGTGCTCCCTATGGCCTGCCCAACCTTAGCCATTTCATGCCATAACATCAACGTTCCTAGGCCATTGTTTTTGGCCAACCACTGCTCCTGCAAGCCCCTGCCCCCTTGGAGATGAACGCCAACTTTTCATCTTCCAAGGATGCCATTTTTAGTGCCACTCACGCCATGGATGCTAGTGCTGCTGGCAATGATTCTTGCTATGAACACCTGGGTATCCAGAAGCCTTCTGCCAAAAGCTCATTGGTTCTCTTTCAGAATTTCTCCCAGGTCAACCCTGACCAGCTCTGTTGTGACCTCTGTACCATCAAACATATCAAGGACTACCTAAAACTCTTAATCCATCCTGCTGTATGCCACAACCAAATGCACTTGGGTTGCATCCAAAGCCTAGTGCATGACCAGGGAATGCTGGTATCCAACCAACAGACGTTCCTCCAGGTCCTTTACTCTGAGCTTGGCAATACTTTTACCACCGTTAATCAGTATCTTGCTGAAGTTACCAACTCCCAGAATGCCATGCTCTACTGGGTTGACGCCATTGAAATGGGTATAGCTAAGCTAGTTCCAGCGCATGTGGTACAGACCCTCGCCCATCAGGGTGTAGACGCCAATTGGATTAGTGTGGTTACTAACCATGCGCTTGAGACTGGCCCCATGGTTCAAAGTCTGACTCATGAGGTGGAAGTCTTAGCCCGCCGCCTTGCCACCATCCCCTCATTCAACCCCCACGTCTACTGCCACAGACAACTCCTCCTCCAGCCACCTTCTTGGTTGTGACATCCTTGAGCTCTTTGATCACTATAAGAAGATGCAGGTGGAATTGGTCCAGCAGAGCGCCAATCTTGCCTTCCTGTTTGATGGCTACCACACTGTGTCAGAGCTTCAGGATTGTTTCAAACTTTGAAAAATGTATGACAGAGCCAATAGCCAGACCCAAGCCAGGAAGGACAAGGAAGTGATAGCCTTGCTCCAAGCTGAGCTTGCCACCCATTAAAAGCACATCACCTCTCTGGAAGATGACTTGGATATCCCCTGTCAGGAGAACAAGGTCTATCAAGATGAGCTGGACAAGCAGCAACTTCTCCTGGACGCCTTCCAGAGCCAATTGGATAGGATGGACAGTAAGATATTGGCCGTCAACTTACAGGCTATGTTCCTCAATTCCAAGAGTAACCACAGTCCACAAAGATCCTCCAGTCCCAAATTCTATCATAGCTACAAAAGCACTGATGGCCACACTTGGTTGGCTCCCAATGCTGTACAAGTACTAGAGCCAGTGCTGGAGTCCAAGGATGACGTCCTGGCCATCCCTGAAGCTTCTGGGGCTGCTCAAGACAGAGAAGGTGAACACAAAGTGCAGCGAGAGGAAAATTGTTGATGTGCCTCTGAGGCTAGGTTTGCCGCCTCTACCCTTAGCCGTTCTTGTCTTATCTGCTCTCCAGTGAAGATCACACCTGCTCCCCTCCAACATGGCTCCAATAACTTCAAGCCCATCAATCTACCCAAGTTTGACCACAAGAGCAATGTGGCCATGTTCTTATGTCTGTACCAGAACTCCATGTATGACGCGGACAATGCCATGAGGGACTCCACAATCATCAACTGTCTGGATGCTAAGACTCAAACCATTATCTTGCCACGTCTCCCTGAGAATGGCTGGACTTTTGCCAACGTCTCCAGAGCCTTGACAGAAGAATTTGGTAGCCAAAAAGCACTCCTCAATTGTAAAATAGACTTTGCTGACACCAAGTTAAAGGTGGTAAAACCCTAGAAGACTTCACTTCTAGGTTCTACCTTGAAGCTCAAACTCTGTTGTCTATGAGTGTGGTGCAGTTTATTGATGTGCAGTCAGCACTCCTTAATGTTGTACATGTCAACCGGGAACTATCTCTGGCTCTTAAGTCAGGCATTTACAACTCTCGCACCGTACCAGATCTGATCCGCCTCCTATGCACCTACAAGGAGGAGTTTGAAGTCCCTCTTCCTGAAGGCTGCCCCCTCCAGCAAGCTGAGTATAGACCCTGCATGGCTGTGGAGATGCCCAAGCCTTCTGACAAGGTTGGACCTGCTCCAGTCAGCAACGCTCCCCGTACTTGCTTCAAATGCGGTATGGCTGGCCACTTCTCCCGGGAATGTAAGAATCCTTGCCAAAAGGCCCACCATGTAGGCATAGAGGACACTGAGGAAGACTATGCCAAGGACGCTGATATTGAGGAAGACAATGAGGACCAGTCAAAAAACTACTAAGCAGCCAGGACAAGGAGAAATCCTTGGCTGCCTTTGTAATTTTGACACCCTCATCTCCCCCATACCGCTGCCCCCCCCCCCCCAACAAACCAGCTCAGAGGCCTGCTGCTTTGCCATCCTCTGAGGCCAACCCTAAGGGTGAACTCTCTCTGATTGACTTTGACTCCCAACCAATACACAAGGATGCTGAATCCAAAGGAGTTCAAGAGGACCTCCTACATTGAGTCCTCACTGTTAACACTCAAACTCACTGGACTACCCTTTGCCCTGAGGTGGTTATCCCCCAAATAGCTCAGAGAACAGTGTCCTTACCCTATGCTGAAAAATTGGCTCAACCAGGCGTTGAAGTCACTCATGAGGAAGACAGTGCTGAACAACTGGCCAAGCTGCTCCGCACAGTAAACGTCTCAGCACCACTAGAATCCCTCAAGGAAGTAAGCCCAGCTGTGGGAGCTGCCATGGCTACCTTCCTGGAGAAGTTCAAAGGACTAAGTGTACACCAGGTCTTGAATATTGTGGAGATCAGAGAGGACTGCCAGGACTGCACCTATATCAACCTGGTAGTTAACAAGACTCATTTCTGGACCATACTGGATACTGGTGCCCCTGGGAATATTATATCCTCTCGGCTGGTTAAGAAGCTTAAGCTGGCACCAGACTTGGCCTACCATGAAGAGTTTGGTACTGCTGGGCCACTGACCACTAGAGCAAAAGGAGCCTATTCTTCTCTTCTTCTTTGCTTTGGGAAGCTAACGGTCACTGCTCCTGCTATAGTTCTGGAAAACAACAGCTATGACATTCTTATTTGGACTAGCTTTATGGTTCAGTATGGCACTGTAACTAACCATGAAGACCATACATTTGGAATATTGGTCCACTTCATACCCATGTTCTACCATGGTGACTTCCCTTCTGACCTGCCCTTACGCCATCTGCACTACATTAACCTGGAGTACACAGATGGAGAACTTCCAGTTGCTTATATGCTGTGTAGTAAGAAGGTCAAGGTGCTACCTTTCTCAGTTGGGAAATCCAAGGGAATCCCAGTCTACACCTCCTGTAATGTGACTATCTCACCTGGCTCTCAGATGATCCACAATACAGGCCTCTCGCTGGTCCTACTGGCTGGCACTCATGAAGAAATCTTTGACATCCCTAATGCCTCCAGACTAGAACCATGGGTTGCATCAGGCATCCTCATTTCAAGTGAGAAGGAGGTACTCATACTCTTGGCTAACATGAGTTGTGAAGCTATGGCTGTCTCCAAACATCAACTTCTGGCTTATATACGTCTGGAAGAGCATGACAACCTGCAGGAGACTGTCCCCTTTGCAGAATTCTCTGAGTTGGGTCTACCCTGTGAGCAACCACTGGTGCTATCAGTCATAAGCTGTGACTCCCTATCTGGCCTCTCCAAAGAGCAGAAGGATCAAGCCAAGGATCTCTTTGCCCAGTATAAGGATGTGTTTGCCAAGGATGATTATGACCTGGGCAAGGCTGCAGATGTTGCTCATCATATTGACACCCAAGGCATTCCACCTATCCTCTACAGACCTATACAGTGTAGTCAAGCCAATCATGCTGTGACCAATGAGAAGCTTCAGAAGCTATTGGGATCTGACTTACTGGTCCCCAGTAAAAGCTCTTGGGCTTCCCCTCTCCTGATTGTCAAAAAGAAGGATGGCAGCAACCGTGTGGCGATTGACTACCGCCAACTGAATGCTGTCACCAAGAAGGATTCATATCCCCTCCCTTGTATTGATAATACCTTGGACCAACTGGGTGGCGCCAAGTTCTTCAGCACCATGGATCTTATCAGTGGGTACTGGCAGATTGATCTACCCCCTGCTGACCAAGAGAGTTGTGCAATCATCACTGACCAAGGGCTATTCCAACCCACAAGGATGCCCCAAGGTCTGTCCAATGCCCCAGCTACCTTCCAACAGGCTATGGATGCAGTGATAGGCAACCTCAAACTTACCAGTGTCTTGGTCTACCTGGATGACATTAATGTGTTCTCCAAAACCTTTAATGATCATCTACAACTCTTGGAGGAAATCTTCCAGAGGTTACTTGCAGCTAATCTCAAGCTCAAGCCACGCAAGTGCAACTTCTTCAAGGAGAACCTTGAGTCCTTGGGGTTCATCATTAGCCAAGATGAACTCTGCCCTGTACCTCTGAAGGTGGAAGCCATTGAGAAAATGCAGATCCTGGCCAATAAGCAGGACATGCAGGTCTTCCTGGGGATGATTGGGTACTACTGTTGCTTCATCCCCAACTTTGCATCCCTGGGCAACCCCCTTTTTCAGCTTCTCCAAGCTGATAAGGAATTCTTCTGGAGCCCAGCGTGCCAATCTGCCTTAAATGCTCTCAAGGGAACACTGACTTCAGCCCCCGTACTGGCCTACCCTGACTTTGCCAGGCCATTTGTGGTTCATACAGATGCTAGTCTGACTGCAATTGGGGGTGTTCTCTCCCACCTGGACTCTGAAGGACTTTAACACCCTGTTGGATACTGCTTGTGTATGCTTAATGTTCACAAGAGGAACTACACTGTCACTGAATGAGATTGTCTGGCTGTGCTATACTCCTACCAAAAATTCAGAGTTTATCTCCATGGGGTACATTTCACAGTTGTAACAGACCATTCCTCCTTGCAATGGCTGAAGACCCTCAAGGATCCTGAAGGACGTATGGCGTGTTGGGCCATTAAACTTCAGGCTTATGACTACAAAATCATTCATCAATCCAGAGCAGCCCACCAGAATGCTGACTGTCTCTCCCGCCTTCCCACTGTTGCCTTAGTATCCCCCATGGCTGATATTCTATATGACAAGCTTATGGAGGATCCTTCTTTGTGGGGAGAGGAGCCAGTAGAGATATAGAGGGCTCTCAAGAAGTTAGATGTTGATACCAAGGTCTCAAAAGAACAACTCCTGAAGCTTTGTGGAGACTCTTGGCTACCCTACATACGCCCATCCCTACACATGGGCTCAGTGGTGGCCGCTCACAAAACTACTGGCCATGGTGGCATACAGAAGATGTTAGCCTGCTACAGCAACACTGCTTCTGGGAAGGAATGCACAGTAATGTAGTAGATACGCTAGCCACCTGTCATGACTGCAACATTGAGAGACCTGTCAGGGCCCAGAGTGCCCTGGACAGTCAGCTGGCCTCCTTAGAGGTGATTAAACATGCATCTTGGAAACCCCCACAAAGCACTTTCCAGGACAAAATACCCCCCTTTTGACTAGTGAATGGCCCAGGATTTGAGAGGCACACAATCCTCAAATCCCTGGCATTGAACCTGTTATTAAATTTGGGCCACTTACCTATCAGGAAATGGCACATTGGGAGCGCAATTGTTCAATTGCGCAATCAGACAATTGATTCATTGCGGGAGCTAAAAATAACTGTGGCAACTTGCCATGCTGCAAAATTTAAAAGGTTCATGTTATAGCAGCCAATGAGATCTCATCCTCTTGGCCAAGCACGCAAATTCCAGTTAAAATTGCAAATCCAACTCCAAATTATGTCATCAGTTCTCTGGTGGCACAAAAGGCCATAGAATCATCAGTAAGTATAAGTAGTGAGGGGGAGAAGCCCTCCTCACTGTTGACATCTTAATAAAGCAAGTTTATGCATAGAAATTATTATCTTATTGCAGGAATTGTCTATTTTGCTCAAATTTAAGTATTTTCTTTGCATCTATTTGTGAATCCACCACAATATACAAACTAGCCTATCCACATTCACCTGGTTATACTTCTGCTGCCCTTGCTGAACCACCCTGCGCCCTTGATCTGGAGTATTTCCATCCACACCATTTGTATCTGACGCCAACCATGAAGGAGATTCCAACTGCACCTCCTCTCCCAAATGCGCCGCCCACTCAGGATTTCAGCAAGCTAGGTTTTGTCTACATCACTGTATTGGGGCTGGCCAACCAAGTTGTGCCCCATACTGGGAGTTGGCGCCCCCTGGCCACTGCCTTCAACTACCTGGTCTGCATAGCGCCTATTGTGTACATGGCCTTTCAGGCCCGGCCTGCCTCCCCTTTGGGAATCCAGCTGGACTCCAGTATGGGCCGTGACAGACCTAAGGTTGCCAAGTTCCAACACAGACTTGTATGCCCTGGGTTTGCCTTCCACACTGTAGCCATTGAAATAGTAGGCCCCCTGCCAGCTACCAACAGCTGCAACAAGTTCATCATTGTGGCTTTTGACCATCTGACCAAATAGGTAGAGGCCAAGGCAATTCCCAATCAATCTGCACTGGTGACAGCCACGTTCATCCTGGAGAATATCATATACAAACATGGTTGCCCCCAGATTCTGCTGACAGACAATGATACCAACTTTACCAGTTATATCATCCCCTGCCTCAACCAACTGATGGGAATTTGTGGGACACTATCCACCTCTTATCACCCACAGACAAGTGGCATGGTAGAGCACACTAATGAGAGCCTGGTCCAGAAGCTCTAGAAGCTCAGTCACCAACATGAGACTGAATGGGATACCTTCCTGCCTGTGGCCACCTTTGAATATAACATTGGTTACCATTGTTCCACTGGCAAGCTGCCCTTCCAACTGCTCTACGGCTGGCAACCAGGACTTCCCCCTTTACTATACTCCTTGATAAAGCTCAGCTTGACTGTGTCCCCAGAGGCGTACCTCAACAAGCTGGTTCAAACTCTTATTTGCTTGCAATCAGAGGCCTACACCGTAAACTTAAACTATAAGTTGCAGGACCTAGAACAAGCTGCATCCAAACGCCCCACCTTACCCACTTATCTGGTAGGAGACTCAGTCTACTTCTTCAGCAATAGAGGGTATAGCTGTGAATCCAAACTTGCCTCCCTTTGGCAAGGCCCAGTTCAAGTTATCCAGAAGACTGGCCCCAGCTCCCACACCCTTAAGGATCCCCATTCTGAGCAATTGATCACTAGAGTACACGCTCAGTATATGTGTTCTGCTCCTAGTGACCAATAGTAAGCCCCAATGAGGACAACAACCTGGAAAAAAAAGCCTAATTAAAAAATTCCATGGGTTGTTGTCCTGTTTGAAATAGTGTTGCACCAAAGTATGAGGAATGAGAATGAAAGAACAAGGTGTTTATTAGAGACTAAAAAGACTCTTCCAGTACTGCATCAACTGTTTCATCACCTTAATGGCAGCCAGGAAACACAACTGGTTGCCTACAGATCTGCAAAGACAATGACCAAGAATTGGGCAACAAACCCCCACCAAGCAAGACACACAATTGACCCCAATTTCCACAGGAAAGGCGACCCCCAAGAAGATACAGTCCCACAGAAGACTCTCACAAAGGGCATACTCCACTGGGACCTGACCACCCACCCCGTAGAATACGGACAAGGCCCACTCAAGGAAGACCCCCATGTTCTCCTCCCACTTGGTATCACAGCAGTTGGTTCCTCAAAGAACAAGGTTGTCAGCCATCACCATTGGTACCAGATGAGCAGTCCCCTCCACTGTTTATGACTTCAACACTTCCTGGAAGGCTTGCCAAAGACGCTGCTCAAAATTGTCAGAGGTTTTCCAACTGACTGGTTGAGCCTTGGTAACCCCAGGTGTTGCCCAAGCGCAAAGGACTGAATTGACTATGCTGGATACCGTCTTCTACTGAAAGACCAAGAGCACTTGGCCCTCAAATTGGAAATCCTTCAACTGAGCCTTCAAGTACTCTTCTGCCAATTGCATGGAGAACCGCCAATAGATGCTGTTACCCTTTTGCAACCCAGTTCCCGTCACCTCCCTGGGCTCACTCAAGGCTAGGAACAAGGCAGCAAATAATGGGTCTGTTCCCCTAAGGCCAGCTGAGGCACCAGTAGCTGATCTAAGTGAACCCCCAAGTCCAGATAGCTGTTGTCCACATCATGCAGGACTACTTGCTTCTCTGCTGCCTTCATCACCTCCACTGGCTTGGTATGCTTGTACCTCTTTGGAATTACCACTTGCACCTTTGTCAAGACTCTTCTTGTGACTCTTCTAGAGTGACTGTTCACCATAGCTGCCACCTTGAGACGCCAGCCATCTTTAACCCTGTTGTCTAATCCAGTGGAGGGAAATGTTGCAGATCCTGAATGGATTAGACATTAAGTTGTCCACCTAGGGATTGACTGACGTAACAATTGCATGATTGTTTTATTGCACCCTGGTTTTAATAAGGTTAATGACGTTTAAAATGCCCTTAAAACAGGTTTTTGAAGCGCCTTTCAAATGCGCACAGGACACAGGCTTTACTTCTGAGGTTAATAATAGAACAACAAAGTTATTGCCACATGCTCCCATAAGGAAAGCTGCGTGAAACTGGTTGTTCTCTTGTGAAGGACTTTCTACTGTGCCTGCCCACTCCCCTCCATTAGGAAAGTCATTCTTTCTGTGCCTCCCTTCCCCTGGTGGAAATTCCCCCGCCACCCACTATATAACTGCAGCACTATCACAATAAACACTAGTTTTCTCATTACACCTTTATATTCTTCTGTCCTTTCACAGGCTGCCACTATACCATCAACAGGTATAGTATTAAGAATTAGGTCCCTGACTAACTGTTTGTAGAAATTAGCAACCCTTGCTGCAACTTCCACGACAGCCTTCTAATCCCTGATGTCCTTGCCTCCTGTCATTTGTGCCAGCTCCAACGCCCTTGCCCTTCCTAACATCAATTCAAACTCATCCCCCCTAAACATGCATTTCACACTGTGAGTATTGATGCTGTTGGGCCTCTCCCTCTTTCTAGGTCTGGGTGTCAATTTATCTTAGTAGTCATAGATCATTTTAGCAAATGGGTTGAAGCCAGAGTTACAAAAGATATAACTGCCAAGACCACTGCTAATTTCTTGTTGCAAGATATCTTCTACCAACATGGCTGCCCTCAAGTCCTACTTTCTGACAATGGCACCAACTTTAATGCTTTCCTCATCATGTCTATTGTGGAGGCTATGAGTACCCATCAATCTTTCTCTGTGCCATATACCCATCAACTAATGGAACTGTTGAACAAGCCAATTCCTCCCTGGTGTTCATAATGAGGAAACTCACCTCTCTGATGCCGCCAATTGGGATATTTTTCTCCCTGCTGCTCTCTTTACTGATTGACTCAGCAGGCACCAAGTGACTTACCAATCTCCCTTCACTATGCTGTATGGGCGTGAAGCCACAACTCCTTCAATCTTGGGACCCCCTTTGATTGAAGTTGATGCATCTGCCAATCCTGAAACCCATGTCAAGGACTTGACTAATTGTATCATTGACATTCAGGCAATGGTATACTCAACTGCCTATAAGGTCAAGGCTTTAGAGCTTTTGCCTTCCAATGCTTCTAGAGCCCTCTTCCTGAGTATTAAGTAGGCGGCCTGGTTCTCTACTACCAGAATTGTACAGGAGGTTGTGAGAGAGAGGGGCTAAACTAACTAAGTTCGGCTCCCATCCTGGTGTAACAAACCACCAGGATGCCATCCAGTGCAGAACTGGGATGGCCGCTCGGAGGGGGGACCACAGGGAGGACACCAGGGACAACTGAGGGAAGTAGGCGTTCAAACCCATCAGTATCAGGCCGGTGAGCAACCAAGGGGTGCAGGTGGGAGCAGGAGAGGACACCTTGGAGGACCCGGGGGTACTATATGTCCCTGGACCATGTTGAGGGGGGAGGCATGGGAGGCACTGCTTCTTCAGAAACGGGTGAAGTATGATCCACAGTGTCCAAGTCCAAATCATCACACATCAGGCTCTTGACCACAGCCTCTCCAGAAAAGAGAAGACCGCTGGGGAGGTCCCAGAGACTAGAAGGGTCTCTACCTACAAGATGGGCTGACAAAGAGATTTTCCCCCACAAATCAGGGGAGGTGGACCACAGAAGCAACAAGAATGGAGCCAAGGAAAATACCATAAATTTAAGAGCTGGGAGTATCATAGGAATAATCACTACAAAATTTAGAGCAGACTGGTATGAATTTTTGATGGAAAAGGAGTGTGGGAAGTGTAGACAGGGTAGTCTTTAGCAGAATATTGCCAAGAGAAGCAGAACAGGTTAGAATGGCTTCACTATAGTCTTGGGAGCCTTGGAATACAACAGCAAGCAAGAGCGGGTTCAAAATCAATGATTTTAAGAGAAAATTCAAAATAATAATAGGAATTATAAAGAAAATCAATTGAAAATTTGAGTTTTGAACTCTGTTTTCGAAAGCGAGAACGGGAAAGACAACTACTAGATGAACCAACACTAGTATAGGGGCCCAGAAGAGAAGCTGGGTTCAAAACCAACTGGCAGAAGGTAAGCTTGAAGCAGAAACTAACACCAAAATCTTTAGGCTATAGGAACTCAAAACTGGGTTCCAAATAAACACAAATATAAAAATAAAGTGCAGAATGGCTCCAAACTTTAATATTATTGGAAAATAGACAAGCAGGGGACTAGAAGACCCCTTGCTTGCATAAAAGGGATGGGCTGAAAATAAGTTGGGTCACGTGACAGTGGAACCAAATCTAATTGGCTGGAGGCAAAACTTTGCTAGGCAGGGGCAGGGGGACTGGAGGGTTTCATTCCAATTTCCGCGGTCAGATCTGATTGGCTGGAAGAGGCACTGGTCATTTAGAATTCACTTGTGTTGCTCAGTGCCAATGTGGCGGCCTCTGATTGGCCAGCTATAATGGTTTTTAGAAGTGGGCAATACCAAGCTAATAAGTAGTCCAAATTAACCAGTGTTTCTTCCTAGGAGGGAGCAACCAAAGGCAGAGGTTCTGCAGGGTAGGCCAGCACAAACCTCTCATCTACTGTGTGAGCTAAATCATTTAAAGAATTAAGGGGTTTGGTGGGCGTTTTAGAACCTTTCTTGGTATGACAAGGGAAAATTGAGCGATCCAAAGCCAGAGATGGCAGTGAATTTACAGAGGTAGAGCCCATAAACTAGACTCTCTCTGGGTTGAGCCTTGTGAGGTCACCTTCAAGAAGGGTGTAGAGTATACTGTGAAGCTGCTGTTCTCTGGACGTTCTTTTGCTCAATTACATTCCAAATTTCTCCGCAAATATCAACTCCCTGTGTCCAATCTTGAGGGAGGAGATGTCAGAAATTGCGCTATTGATGCTATTTTGAATGGCCTTCAAATAATTATATATGCAAATATTTGGTCAGTTTCGCTTTCAACTTTGGGAATTCCTTGCCTTTTGTAAATGGGTCTGATCCAATATTCACCCATTCCAGATTGCCATACCAGCCTGCAACTGATCCTGGTATGACTTCACCCCAATGTGACCCCCTCTGCCACTCTGTCTACCTAATGAGTGATCATTGACCCTTGTCTACTATTTAAGTAGAATCATTTTTCCAAATAAAGACAAGTTTATTCACATTAGTGTTGGCTTTAATATTCTTCAAGCTTTTTCCTTTCCTTTTTGCCAAAAGGAAGTCCTCATCTTGTATTCCAGGAAATTAAGGTATGTGCCCTTAATTTTGCCCTGAAGGCTAACCCAAGGCTAGCTTCAAACCTCAAATCTTTTGTTATAAAGATTTCCCGCTGTGTCCTCTTGGATGTTGTCCCCAGGAGCCAAACACAACAAAGTACAACATAATGTATTCTTTATTTGTTATACTAATTATAAACCAGAACAGCATTTTATTAAAAAAGATATAATCTTTCAGGGGTTATATGTAAACAATGTATTTCATATCATACATATCTGGTGAAGTGGATTATTTTTTACTAGACTATTTTAGTATATTTTTATATAATATAATTTTAATATTTTCATGGTGCTACAATAAAGTGAATTTAAAAAAAACTACAAGTGCTACAGACCAGCCAATCAGAATCAGCATTAATTTTTGTTGTCTTTGATGATTGGCTCAGACAAAACACGCCTCTGTTATTATGCCCAGTTTAACTTAGTAAATTAAGCCTGTTAAAAAAAAAGACAGGTTCTTTTAACAGGCTTAATTTACTAAGTTAAACTGGGCACAATAACGGAGGTGTGCCTTGTCTGAGCCAACCATCAAAGACAACAAAAATTAATGCTGATTCTGATTGGCTGGTCCATAGCACTTGTAGTTTCTTAAATTCACTTGATTGTAGCGTACAAAAATATTAAATTTATAATCAAAATAAATAGAATAAATAAATATTAAATCAGCTGAAATAAACTTGTGGCTTTATTGAAATCAATCATTGCTGTAGTAAAATAAAAAATATATTATCACAATAAAAAAATACCTACAAGTTAAATCAATATATATTATATAATTAAAAGATTGTTTTAGGGACGAGGTTTATTCAGCAAAATGTGAGAGTGGATGGGGCAAACTAGTTGGCAGACTTGGTTGTGAGAGGAGAACTTGATTGGCTGGGGACTGAGGCAGTTGAAAGTCCTAGGTGTGCATTTTTGCCTTGATTGGCTTAGAGAAATTGATGATACTGTAAATTCAGAACCTGAACGTAAAAATGCGGGATTGTCAAATCCTTGGTCCAAATTTCAAATCACTTTTGCAGGATAGCCTTTTTTTGATTAAATTGATTTTTTTGAGTATTTATTTGAATTTTTAAAAATGTGGGAACTCATAGACACTTTGCAAAGTTCAAGTCAAACTGCATATTTCCAATGGAAAAAATGAATTAACTGGAATCAGATTTGAAGCGTTCAAATCCATCAACCATTTCCATTAAGTTTACTATGTTTTTTGGAATTGCGGGATTGCCAAATCCAAGAACCAAATTTCAAATTGCTTTTGAATGCCACTAGTAAACTCAAATAATAATTGCAGAACTGGAATCCAAATTGAATGTACAGTAAGTAACTAGGACAAATCAACCCAAATCAAGAAGCTCCACTCTGGATAAAATCAAATGAAAAATCCAATCTAAACACCCATGTTTAGACATGAAATTAAGTGAAATGAAAAATTGTCTAAACTGGAAATGATGCAAAATTCTGCACTTTAAATCACTAATATAGCAACTATAAAACCATATAATGATTTATGAGCTACTCTCCTGATGATGCAGAAATTTATTAAAAGTTTTTTGGCCCCCAGCATAGCCAGGGTCCAACAAAACTTCCTTTCAAGGAAGAAGGAGAGGGGGGAAAGATAAACCATTAGTTTATTAACTATGTATTCATGTATTGCTACTAAGGATACTTGATTACAGTAGATTTCAGAAAACGCTAATAATAAAATATAATTATATATTACAATCATTCTTATCACATTGTCTTTACCTTGATGTGTTGATAGTTCATTTGCTGTTGATAATGTGCTTGCGTTTAATTGGAGGTGAAGCTGTCCAATTAATTGCAAGCACATTATCAACACACCAAAGGAAAGACAATGTGATAAGATAGATTGTAATATATAATTATATTTTATTATTAGCGTTTTCTGAAATCTACTGTAATCAAGCATCTAAATTTTAGCCATCCTAAAATGGAATAGGGTGATTTTTGAGAATGCCTATGATTTCTAAAAGAATTAGCACAAATCCACTCTATATCCTTTAGCATCCTTTTTGAGACACCAATAAATTATTTTTATTTCAAATTCCTCGCAATTATGATTTGAAACTTGGTTCTTGGATTTGACAATCCCGCAATTTCAGATTTGTCAATTTTTACATGATGTCCATGATTTGATTGAAATACAGGAAATCTCAAATTGTACATTAGAATTCCGCATTTCTGATTCATGTATTCTGTATTTGCTTGCTGAGTTTTGTCTTTTGTTAGTTGAGTTATCTGCTCAAGAGATTTGAAATTTGCCAATTTAAATAATCCAAAAAAAAATCAAAATAAATGGTTGATTTTATTAAATATTTTATTTTTCACTCAGATGAGTTGCCTGCAAAAGCGATTCAAAATTTGGACCAAGGATTTGACAATCCTGCATTTTTACGTTCAGGTTCTGAATTTACAGTACATGACATCATACTCACTCTCAGAGAGCACATTGATTGGCTTGTACACTGGGGACTCACAAGAGGGCAGCTGTGGATCCTTTGCAGATTGGCTACTGCTGTGAGCGTTCAGGGCCATCTTGGTAAACATAACAGCAATCTTCTGATGGAAGAAAACCACAGTGTGGTTGTGAGCAGCAAGAACCACCTGGTTGAAAGTTGTGGGGTTGCACTCTCTGATTGTGTGCCCAATGTTGAAGAACAACACATCTCCCAGGTGTACATCAGCATGACTAGCAGGGAATATTGAGAGGTTGTGGCTGCCTAATTGGATCTTCTTGAAGGCCACTTCAGTGCATTCAGTTTGATGGCTCAAGAAAATTCTAAATTTGGAATTGCCTAAGCTCCAGATGACAAGAAGATTGGAGAGGAATTTTCCATACCAGTATTCATTGGTGTAACTGGAGGTGGCTTGGTAAAATACAGCCCCTTTTGAAGAATCTGCCAGGAATGCACCAATGACTGTGCCCTGATTTTCCTTTTTTTTACCCTTGGGTGTGTTTTTTCCCCAAGGTACCGTAATACTGCGCCTGTAATGATAATTTATAATGGGATATAAATATGACATTGTCCAAAATACTGGACAGGCAGTGGGTGATTGTGGCATCAATAATTGGGTCGTGTGACAAATAAAAGCCACCATCTTACTCATACCCTGACCAATTGATCAGAATCAAAACACTATCAGCAAGCTTATACATCCAGAGCTGTGTAGTGCGGAAGGCAGTGAATATGCTGTGGAGCCCAAGTAGATGACATACCTCAGTCATTTGGAGGTAAAGGTCCCGCTGAAGTAGGGCAAGCATTATAGAATAGGCATTCTTGATCTGGGATTTGTCCTGCTTTTTTAGCTTTTTGATTAGCTTGGCACTGCCTCTCTTCAAGAGGGCTCAGAATTCATGTATTACCACTGCCTCAGTTAATTGTAGGCAGGTAGCAATTTCTGGAAAATTTACGTCACTCTGCTTAAGGCTCACAATTCCCTCTATCACTTCATTTCTTATTAGCCGTTGTTTATGGGGCCCACTGGGCATACTGGGACCTGGATTAGGCAGGGCTTGATTTGATTGGACCAAATTGTCAAGCAATGATTGGATTGGGTTAAATGAGGCCACAGTTACCCAGTCTCCAAAATGTGGCACAGGCTCAGGTTGGGCCTGGTCTTGGGAGTCAACATAATGGCTTTCGGAAAAGCCACCCCTGGATGGGGCTGGTGACACATACAACTCAGCCTCCTCACGACTTGCATTAAATTGGGTGTACACGGGAAACACGGTGGTTGCGCTCCCTTGATCAGCAGCCTGAGTTTGAAGTAGCTCCTGGTACTGCTCCTCAACGACGTCAAAGTTATCTTCACTGGTGAAACTCATTGTAAACAAAATGCAATAAAAAATCTATTGAAAACAGAAAAGCAAAGTTTTTCTAGGGAATTAATTTTATTTGAGTGTGTGGTCCTATTTGAGATATTCTCTCAGACATAAATGGCCAAATTTAGAATCATGTACATTGAAAATAATGATGTGGTCCCCTGAATAGATTTTGATGGATTCACTAATGAAATCCACTATTTCCAATTTGAGTCCCAAAAATAATCAATATTTTCAGGAAATGAGTCATTTTGTGTTTGAGCTCTTCACTTTTGTGACTGAACCTCATGCATTCTCTGTTTGTATAATATTTGCCACACTCATAATTAAATTTGATGTAGATTGCTTCAGGATGTGGCTGGTTTGTGTTTGTTTGAATATGGGTTCCTTTTGTTTGCTGTCTCCTTCCCGGGATTCAGTATTCAACTTTAATCTCATTATGTGATTGGCTATTTTTGTTTTCTGGACCTAGATAAATAGAAGTTTTATTGAGTAAATTGACCTTCGACTGGTTCCAGTTGGAATTCGTTGTGACTGAACCCATGTGTTCTAAACTGAATAATATTCATTTGTCTCAGCAGGTTTGAAAACTGCTATATTGTTATTTCCAGAGTAATACAGTTACCCAAGTCAGATGTATCGTGTGTAATATGTACATAGTACACTATAAAGTATAAAATTTGTGATGAATTTAAAAGTTTGCGTACAATTTATTAATGTTAACAAGAAGCAATAGATGGATGCTTATGACAGAAAGTTATATGGAAAAACAATGAAATATAAAAGTATGAGATGTAGAAATATGGATCAAGCCTGGCTCAGGAATATCAAATTGTTTTAACTAAACCTTTACTGGCGCCCCATGCAATAAACACTTGAAAATGCAAAGATTTGTTTAACTACTGTCATTTATCAACAAAAAATAGCTGAAATCTGAGTGCTGGCATAGTCTAGGCAATGAACTGACCAATCATATTTACTTATTCAGAGCATCTTAAAATTGAGAAAAGGAGGGGATCAGGGTTTATAATGGACCAAAAGGCTGCTGAAGCCTCTTCATAGTTGCAAAGGGAAGTGGGGTAGTAGATACGACGACGGGAGTTAAGATTAGGCTTGATATAAAGAATTGGCAGGTGCCTTGAATTCTAAGGAGAAGGTTTAAAATAATTGAACGCCCATGTAAAAAGAAGTATGGGGTGGTGTTCTGGAAAAGGATTCATAATTCATTAGCAGTCTGAGCATAGTTTTCACTATTGCGCTTGATGATCTCCACAACTGGTCCCAACAATCGCACAAACGCCTTCTTTCCAAGAGTAGCACACTTTAGTCGGCCTTTGGCGATCACTGTTGCCTTGCGAGGCTTATCAGTAAGAAGCGCAAGTTCTAAAAACAATCAGCAAGGATCAATTAAATTACTACCTCCAAAGTAGTCTCCCTTCTTGAGTGAGCCCATGGAATGTTCAACTCCGTTTTCATCCACCTTCACGACTGTTGCCTCGCCTGACTCGATGATGTAAAAACTTTGGCCGGTATCACCTTGCTGGATAACGACTTCACCATTGTTGTAGATTATAGATTCCAGAGCATCAGCAATCTTATGTCTTTCGTAAGGTTCGAGATTCGAGAGGATGGGAACTTCTTCAAGGAACCCTTCATACATGCGCCGCTTGCGAGATGTCCTTTCCATTAATATACGGCGGAATGTGACTCTATCAAGAGCCCAAAGCACTGCCTTCTCTACACATCTTACTGTTGCGGCACGGGGAGCGTTGTACATCAAAGCCAACTCTCCAAAACTTCCGCCTGGACCATACTCATGAACCTTGATTTCAGGGTCGCCATCCTTGGAAACAAAAACAGAAAATGACCCCTCTTCTACTGCATAAAAGTAGTCCCCAACTCCACCTTGTACAATTACATCTTCACCTTCATGTACGCGTTTCTCAGACATAGCATCAATAACATCCTTATATTGCTCCTCATCAAGATTTTTGAAAAGGAAATTGTTTGAAATCGAAGTCTCTATGCGCTGGCGTTGTTCGAGAGTCTTTGAAATAAAAACTTTGACGAACTCCCCATCTTTAGCAGGAGCCATGGACTCAGCACTGATCGAAGTACGGCGGCCACGGTTATAGGTAGGAGGCTCATATGGTTCATCATCGTCGCTGGAAGAAAGCAAGAAGCTATCATCTGGATCAATTTCAGAAAGACTTTCCTCTCCAGAAAGATAAATATCGCTCTCTCCTTCAGAAGTCTCTACTTGATCAGCTGAATACGAAGCAGGATCTTCTGCAGTAAAGTTTCCAGGAACTCTACCATCTGAAAAAATATGCGGATTGATTTGATTATCTATAGTTTCTGTGGCACTAGTCCTGGCTAATCAAATAAAAATAAGCTTAACGGGAAATTGAAATGTTGAATAAAACACATACCTAACGACAAGAGATTGAAGCGCTGCTCCTGAAGTTTTCTATTGAAGTAATTCGCACAAAACTGGTAGATGTCGTCGGGACATGCCTTGTTTAACTCACTCCGCAGAGCGTCACAGACTGTTTCTGCAGAGGGAAACAACTCCCCAGCGGGAGGGGGGAGGGGGGTCAAAGGCATGATCTGAAAGAGAGGGGGAAGCAGTAGAGAAGTCTAGGTAAATTGCGCGGCAAAGAACTTAGTGCTGGAGAGCTTATTAAGTCTGTCTAGTTAAAATCGAAAGCGACAGTGAGGACCCTTGTGGAGTCAATGTGCTTGGAGGTTATGGAAAGATTGTAACTTACGATCTGCTTCTGGTTGGTATTTCAGTAGGTTCAGGTCTCCATGCCTCTGGCTCCTCTCATTGCTGATATCAGATTCCCGGATCTTAGCGGATCCCTCGTGCCTGGCTGTGATAGCTAATAAATTGATATAGTAACAGCTTTACCTTGAAGCACCAGATACCGTAGCCAATCAAACTTTAACCTTCTCGATTCGCGCAAGCACAGCCAATCATTTCAAAGAGCCTATTTGTGATCCTTCAAATAGTATTGAATGTAAATAAATATAATTTCTTGATCAATTTTAGCATCTCATCCAGCCTTATTGACACCCTGCTACAAGGAAAAGTGAGAACTACATTTCTAATAATCTATCCCTTGGGCCAATTTAAACAACACTCTGGATCCAGCTAAGGCCTAAATCTCAAAATGACTGAGCTTTGAAGAGATTTTAAAATCCTGATCCTGTTTCGTGCCATTCCTGATTGACAAGGAGAGAGCCATTTGGCATTTAAGAACTTCTAGTTATATTTCTATTCTACGTTTCACGAAAGAGGCTCTACCCGACATAATAGGTTAATTAGGTGGCCCGATAATGAGTTTAACATAAAGCCAGAAGCATCACTCGCGATGTATAAGAATTTATATTTGCTATGATTTTGCCTGACCCCTGCAGCAAGGGTTTGGACAGCACTTTTGATTGGCCAGATTTAAATAGTGAGTCTTCATTGGTTGCGAGCGTACCCTATTACGAAACAATGCCAAGAAACCTTTCTTGAGGGCGGCCAGCGTAAAAGGAACCTCGAAACGTGATGACGTCAAGATCAACCACACTAGCAGTTACCCAAAGCCATGTCCTCAATCCATCTCAATTAAGATGCAATGTATCCTCGTGTAAGATTTAAGATTGAAATCACGACCTCCAAACTAAAACGTGGGGCTGTCCTGATATATTCCCCGAGTGGTGTCAGTCTAAGACATGATCCGCCATCCACTGTTCCTTTTTTTTCTAAACTACTCCTTAAATCACCCTGACGATATCACTTTAGAACGCGTATGTTTTACTAAAATATTAACTTTTAACTGCACGACTAGAATTCTTACGCTGCTACAGTCCAGCCTCAACTATAGCCAATAAGCGAATCCTAAGTGTCAAAGCATACAATTGGGCAATAATTTTATATGCTACATAGCATAACCTATCACTGCACTAGGATCTACAACACTAATGATTTACCAATTAAACTACTTGCTTATAGGCAAGAGCTAAAAATCTCTGACCTTTACCAGCTATGCATTCTCTAGACCCACTACATGTAAAGCTTTTAAGCAAATATCTGACCAATCAACTCCCGGTTATCTTTTTACTAACTTAAATCGCAATCATTACAGGGTTTTCTCAACTAAAGTGGATGATTTGATGAAGTTACAGTAGCTTTCAAAAATATAAAAAATGAAAATTGTAGCAATGCATAGAATAGACAATATCAATTAAAAAAATGGTTATCACAAGTGCAGGCATTCATGGCTTATTTAGTAAGGCTTCTATCTAAAAATATTATAAATGTGCTCAAATGTCACAAAATGTCAGGAAGAAGAGGAGTGATAGCCCGTCTCAATCAATCAAATGAGAAATATACACCCAAATTAGGACGACATTACTAATGAGGAGAAGATGATTTATGTTTACTCTTAAATGATATCAATTGAAGATTGAATATGGCAGAGCACAAAATATTACTATAAGAAGGTAGAGGACAAACCCTTTCAGTTGATTTGTTGTCAAGAAGCCAGCAGCATAAATCATTTCATACTTCAACTCACAAATTTTTGAAACAATCTTGGAGTTGTGTGAAGGATTTCTTGAACTTTCATTTAGTGAAAATACTGAATCTAACAATCATATTATTACAAATTTTATAGGAAGATATTAAAATAAGTGAATCATGAGAAAATATATTTTATTGAAATGAAAATATCAAACTACTAAAGTAGTTTTTTATAAAAAATAGTACTTAAAGCCTTTAAAAATAACTTGATGATGTGATCTTGCTATATTTGATATTTGAATAGATTAAAAATATTACCAATGATGGTTTTGTGAGCTGTTATCTGACCTTCTAGAAGGTCAGGGTTTGATACCTGTCAGGAAATCCTGGTCTATCAGGGTTGACTGATCCATATTCCCATCACAAGACATGAGTTGATAGTGGACGGAATACAGCCAAAGTGAAACGGCTATTCCAGAATACGGGGGGACTATAATAAGGTCAATATAGTTACAAGTCAGAAGCACCTGAGACATTCCAGGTCTCAGGTCACGGGCCAATCCAGAAGCTTCTATAATTAGACGCTAAGGATTCCGGATTCCAGATAAAGACGCAAACCCGACCCAGAGAATATTGGGGAATTCAACACCTGTTTCACCGAGAAGTGAGACGGCAAACCGCCCGTCTGCATTTTTCATTATGCCGAGCATAGACGCCAATTTGGCCAATGGGTGTCAACTTAGTTGCCGTAACTAAGTCAAGGAATATCTAGGCTGAAGAGGGGAAATCAGCAGCCTAGAATATTATCTCATCTCAAGCCCTATTTGGGTTTTGAGATCCAACTCTGGGGGATGAGACTAGTAGCTTGGGGATGATAGGCTAGCTAGTAAGAGTTGTCCACAGCTAGACGCCAGTTTGGCCGCTAGCTGTCAACTATAAAGGGGCCTTCCAAGATCACTTGGAAGACATACAATTTTCATACCCTCAACATCTCTACTAATCCAAATAGTAGAGGTGTCAAAGTACAGTAAGAACAAGCTTATTGATACTTGTGAAACTCCTGCCAAACCACCACAGCCGGTGTTGCGTCCCAAAGAACCACAGGACTTTGCAAAATTCTCTCGGATCATTCAACAACAGATCTCTGCCGTTGTCACGCCAATTGAAGCACATATGTTGCCATACAGATTCCCTATCCCATCCTACAACATAATGACTAATAAACATAATATCTCTTCTTCAAGATCCAGAAATCTTGACAATACCCATGCAATAGTTGATAGAAAAATTAAATTCAAAAATCCTGTGCAACACTTTGACTCAATTTTTCTGGCAATGGCCCACATACAACTGATAGTAAGGTTTAAATCTTTGATTTTCATGAGTGGCCAATGCTGGGGCCTGTCAGGGTAAAATAGAGAGAGAGCTCGTTGTAATCAATCAAATGGGGAATGTACACCCAAATTAGGATGACATTACCAATGAGGAGGAGACAATGTGTGTTTACTTGTAAATGATAACCCTTGAAGAGTGAATAAGGAAAGGTGCAGCAGAAGATTATGCACAGGTACATCAGGAAGACCTTAATTTGGCTCAACATCAAGAAATCAGCAGCATAGATAGGCTCATATTCAATTTTGCGGGTTTCAGAAATCATTTCAGCAGGAGGTGAAAGATTACCAGAAAATTGCAGAGGTGAGAAAGCAGAATCTAGCAGTCTGGTTATTACAAATCTGATTGGAAATATTGAAATAAGTGAATCATTGAGGCAAGATATTTATTGAGAGTAAAATATCAAACTACTAAGGTAGTTTGGTGGGGACAATTGTTACTTAAAGCCTTTGGTTACATCTTGATGAGGTGTCCTCCTTGAATACAATATTTAGACAGCTTACAGATACCACCAATGATGGTTCTTTAAGCTGTTACCTGACCTCCTTTGAGGTCAGGATTTGTTGACCAGCAGTTCAAAGAAGGAAAATTGGGTGTGGGGCATCCACACCCCACTTGGACCTAATTTGCCATGCCATCACCCACTTGTGATTGATTGTTAGATTTAAATCTACAATTGCTGCAAGCGGGCAGAGCTTCAGGCTGGGTTTCCCTGGGTGGCGGCGCTTTGGCCAAGCCACACCCGGGAAAACTATGGCCATGACAGGGCCTTCCTTTTTCTAGTTGGTAACACTTAGGCCTCT
Organism: Entomophthora muscae; assembly: GCA_014839935.2. Lineage (NCBI taxonomy): Eukaryota > Fungi > Entomophthoromycota > Entomophthoromycetes > Entomophthorales > Entomophthoraceae > Entomophthora > Entomophthora muscae. The sequence goes on along the minus strand of QTSX02000771.1, from coordinate 3,803 downwards.
TCACACCCAATATATATATCTTTGACATTAATCTCCTTCTTCAATAATGAGAATCTTTTTCTCCTGATATCACTGAAACATGCAGTTTTTATGGACAGGGAGGAATTTTATGGCAGCTAGTGTAGCCTTCATAAGACTTACAGCTTGTGAGTTTTCAAGTAAAAACCTTGTAGTAACTCTTGAATGTGATTAAGATTAAAATGTAGGATTCAACAGTTTTCAGAGGCTTAGTACTCTTTTCAAGATGCTAGATAGTTGTCAAAAACCATTTTAAAGTTGGTTTTTCCAACTTACTTAATGATAATAGTAATCCCTCTTCCTTACTCTCTTCATCAGTTGGGCTTAAAAATTTAGGGGATGGCCCTAGTAATACAGTAGATTTTAAAGCTATGGCACTAAGCAACAAAACTGAGATTTAAGTGAGAACAAATGAAATTTAAACAATTTTTTTGGATGTAAACAAAATTAAAACCAATAAAATTATATTGATTAATAATGGATTTGGATTCACTTCTATTTTATTTTCATCTGAGTTGTTTTTGTTTAAATCTCAATTTTGTCACTTAACACTACCTTTGGAAACTACTATATTACTCACAATTTGGATATTTTAACATAGAATAAAAGCTTAAAATTACCTGTTTTGAATCAGGCTATGAAATGTTTACCACCTATGTTAACATTTACAGGGATACAGTAGTTTTAAAAGTTATGGCAACAACCAAAAATACCTCAGATTTAAACAAAATGATTTCAGATTTAAGCAAAATCCAACTATCAGGTTAAAATATACACTCTTTTAACAGGGTTTATTGACGTTAATGGGCAAAATGAGTTAACACAGCAAAGAAGTGCTCACACACAAAGCAAAACTATTCAAAATACAATCCAAAATATATTGATTCACAAAAAAATGGTGTGAGTTGACTTTCAGTGTACATATGTTTACTATGTGAATTGGTGAAAAAATACACCCAAGCAAGGTGTGTCAAAACTCAATCCAAAAACAAAACACAATAGCAACTCACTACGTAAACAAAATCACTCACGTAATGTGTGCAATGGATTGTAATCAAGAATGATACCAAGGTATCTAAAATAAGACACAAGATCTGAAACACAAATTTTAAAAATATTGTGTTGGGTGTTTGAATTTGACAGTAAAATCTGGAAAAATGGGTGGATTTTTTTTGATTATTCTAAAATGGGCGTTGTAAAACCAAAAACAACTAATTAAGAATCAAAAAACCTATAATTGGGATATTGGGTGGGAAAAATATTAATCAGATATCCATATTCAGATAAAAAGCAAAAATTAAAATTAGGGAGTAACTTAATTAAAATTTATTTAATATTTTATTAAGTTTTTAAAATGGAAGGAACACAAAAACAGAGTACTAATGCACCCATTGTGCACTGCAGTCACAGTTGCCCCCGCAGGTCAAAGAACAGAGTTAGTGCAACCTAATTGCCTACTCAAGAAGGAGATGGGAGAGGAGAGTTCAATAATGATGCTTCACTGACACAGCTGGTTCAAGGAGCACAAGCTGCTAGGGTGCAGAGCATTAACCCTCAGGTCCCCAAGCTGACCCAGAAGCCCACCAAGGTTACCACAACAAAAATGGTTAGAAACAAGGAGGTAGAACTTACTTTGTATGTGTTTGACATTGTGTACCGGCAAGAGTTGGTCCCGTCAGCCATGCTGGAGAAGGTGAAGCCTATACTTGATACTAGCTATGAGCCCTACGTCAGTGATGGCAATAAGGAGGAGGACGAGGAGCCAGAGTTCTATAAAACCAATGAGGGACAGCTGGTCTTGAAGAAAGTTGCTGCGTTCTATACCAAGGTACCCATGCCCTGTGTTGTGCCCAATGCCAATGAGTCAATCCCCACTGCCAAAAAGCCCGCCCAGAAGCGCATCCCCGATATCAAACACATCATCCTGCTCAAGCTAATGTGGGAATCTGGTGATAACAAGGCGGTTGCAGCTCTTGTTGGGGTGGATCCCAAGTATGCCAGAAAGACCTTCAACAAGTTCATCAATACTGGCCGAGTCCTTGCTGCAGAGAAATCCTTGCGCGTGTCAACCATGCTCACCAAGGATCACAAATGGGCAATCCACCAGTGGATAACCTGAGATTGCCATCTTGAACTGGCAAATATACAGGCCATGTTCAGATCTACTTTTGGGGTTGAGGCCTCAATTTCCTTTTACTATCATCTGCTCAAGGGGATGCACTTTTCCTGAAAAAAGCTCAGGGTATCTCCCTATAATATAAACAGCCCAACCAACATCAAGACTCAGAAAAAATACGCTGAGGCGTACAATGCCCTCAAAGCCAAGAGGACGGTCAAATTCTACTACATTGACAATTCAGCATTTGCCTCATCAATGCGCAATGGGTATAGGTATGGGTATGGGTATGTCCCAAAAGGCTCCAATGATGGGATAGCTTGGCATGCTGCAGTCTGTGCCACAGCCTATTTGATGGTGGCTCTCCTCAGTCCAAAGGGGGTCAAGCTCTATCAAATGATTCTGGGCTCTCACAACAGCCGTACCTTTCTAGCATTCCTCCAATTGGACCAGGAGCACCTGAGGTGCACAAGCCCGGGCTTCACCAACGTAAATGTGCTGGAAAACATTGGTCTCCATAAGGTGGCTGATATTCTCAAGGAATTCCCAATGATTGACACCAGCATTGCAGTGGGCCCCCAGCAATTGGCCACAGCAAATTTGCATCTTCTCTTTCTCCCTGCCTATTTGACCTTCCTAAATCCCATTGAGGAAGTCTTTGGGTGGCTGAAGCAAGTTGTCAAGCGAGAAACCCCAACTGGGACCAAGGACCTGTTTAATTTGCTGCAGGCCAGGATCCACACCCTCCCAGCTGAGACCGTGACCAAATTCTATGGCCACTCTGATTCATTCATCCCCGCGTGCCTTGCCAAACAACCAATCAATTAAAGGCTTAGCTTGTTCAACTTTTTTATATTCTCTAATTTACTATTCAAGATTTATTAATTATCATTTTATATTTAGATGTTTCCAAGCCTGCAATCACATTCAGCAGGACCATCAATGAAGGTTAGTAATTTATTTATTTATTTATTTATTTATAATTATTTTTTATTATGGCATCTGAGGTAATCCCAAATGCTCAGTATTGGATTACGCAAAAATATTTAAATCACTTTGGTCAAATAAATGTAAAAATTAATTTATAAAAAATTAAACCTAAAATGTACAAGTTAGAATTTATTTTATTAACATATAACTTTATACTTTTATGAAACTCATTTCTGCAATATATTTTGCAAATCTTGTTTGCTAAAATAAGACTTTAAAAAATTATTCATAATAAAAATAATCTAGAGTATATAGGATGTTTATTGATATATAGAAAAAAATTAAGAGAGCCTATCCAGTAGTTTTAAAAGCTATGGCAACAAGCAAAAATTCTTCAGATTTAAACAAAATCCAACTCTCAGGTTAAAATATATACTCTGTTAACAGGGTTTATTGACATTAATGGGCAAAATGGGTCAACACAGCAAAGAAGTGCTCACACGCAAAGTGAAACCATTCAAAATATAATCCAAAATACATTGATTCACAAAAGAAATGGTGTGAGTTGACTTTTGGTGTACATATGGGACATTATTTTTCTTGTTATGCCTAGGCGCCAGATTGGTTATTTTATAACTTAATCATATTATTCATATTCAAATTATTCAGAAAGAGTAAAATATAATCAATCCCAAATATTTAATTGATCTTGGGCTTGGGTGATTTTTTAAAAAATAAT